>LR738710.1:564378442-564457600 GCA_902687465.1 Secale cereale | reverse complement strand
CACACCTAGGTGCGCCACTGCTATGTAGCATAGCAGTGGCGCACCTAGGTGTGGTGCGCCATTGCTATGTCTGGTGGGGGGGGGGATTGACCCAAAAAATAGCAATGGCGCACTGCTCATGTGGTGCGCCATTAGTAAAAACATAGCAATGGTGCACCTGATTCTGGTGCGCAACTGCTATATAGCAGTGGCGGACCACCATCATGGTGCGCCACTAGTAGAGATATTGGGGATAAGCCTTTTTCTAGTAGTGCATGTGGGTTGCTTGTTGTGTTGATTACTCCTTGTAGTTAATGCTAGTTGGTTTATCCGGTGGAAGATCATATGTTCAGATCCATTATGCATATTAATACCCCTCCGATTATGAACATGAATATGCTTTGTGAGTAGTTACATTTGTTCCTGAGGACATGGGAGAGGTCTTCCTATAAGTGGTCATGTGAATTTGGTATTCGTTCGATATTTTGATGAGATGCATGTTGTCTTTCCTCTAGTGGTGTCATGTGAACGTCGACTACATGACATTTCACCATTGTTTGGGCCTAGAGGAAGACAATGGGAAGTAATAAGTAGATGATGGGTTGCCAGAGTGATAGAGGTTTAAACCCTAGTTTATGCGTTGCTTTGTAAGGGGCTGATTTCGATCCATATGTTTCATGCTATGGTTAGGTTTACCTTAATACTTCTTTTGTAGTTGCGGATGCTTGCAATAGAGGTTAATCATAAGTGGGATGCTTGTCCAAGTAAGGGCAGCACCCAAGCACCGGTCCGCCCACATATCAAATTATCATTGTAACGAACGCGAATCATATGAGCGTGATGAAAACTAGCTTTACGATAATTCCCATGTGTCCTCGGGAGCACTTTTCTTTATATAAGAGTTCATCCAGGCTTGTCCTTTGCTACAAAAAGGATTGAGCCATATTGCTGCACCTTATTTACTTTTACTATTTGTTACTTGTTACCAATTACCTTATCACAAAACTATCTGTTACCGATAATTTCAGTGCTTGCAGAGAATACCTTACAGAAAACTGCCTATCATTTCCTTCTGCTCCTCGTTGAGTTCGACACTCTTACTTACCGAAAGGACTACGATAGATCCCCTACACTTGTGGGTCATCAAGACTCTTTTCTGGCGCCATGGCCGGGGAGTGAAGCGCCTTTGGTAAGGAAAAATTTATATAGTGTGCTGAAATTTACTGTCACTTGTTACTATGGAACATAATCCTTTGAGGGGCTTGTTCAGGGTATCTTCACCCCGACCAGTAGAGCAAAGAGTTGCTCCTCAACCTACTAAACCTACTGAAAATGTTTACTTTGAAATTCCTTCGGGTATGATAGAGAAACTGCTAGCTAATCCCTTTATAGGAGATGGAACATTGCATCCCGATTTTCACCTAATCTATGTGGATGAAGTTTGTGGATTATTTCAGCTTGCAGGTATGCCTGAGGATGTGATCAAGAAGAAGGTCTTCCCGTTATCTTTGAAGGGAGAGGCGTTGACATGGTTTAGGCTATGCAATGATATTGGATCATGGAACTACAACCGGTTAAAATTGGAATTTCATCAAAAGTTCTATCCTATGCATCAGGTTCATCATGATCGTAATTATATATATAATTTTTGGCCTCGCGAAGGAGAAATTATCGCTCAAGATTGGGCGAGGACTAATTCAATGTTATATTCATGCCCCAATCATGAGCTCTCAAGAGAAATGATTATTCAAAAAAAAAATATGCTCTACTTTCTCTTAATAATCACTCCATGCTGATACTTCTTGCACTGGGTCTTTTATGATGAATACTATTGAATTCAAATGAGATTTATTGGAAAGAGTCAAACGCAACTCTGAAGATTGGGATCTCGACAAAGGTAAGGAGTCGGGTATAACACCTAAGTTTGATTGTGTTAAATCTTTTATGGATACTGATGTTTTCCGTGAATTTAGCACTAAATATGGACTTGACTCTGAGATAGTAGCTTCTTTCTGTGAATCATTTGCTACTCATGTTGATCTCCCTAAGGAGAAGTGGTTTTAATTACATCCCCTCATTGAAGTAAAAGTAGTTGAACCTGTTGGAGTTGAAGAAAAGAGTATCACTTATAATGTTGATCCTATTGTTCCTACTGCTTATATTGAGAAACCACCTTTCCCTATTAGAATAAAGGATCGTGCTAAAGCTTCAACCATGGTTTGTAAGAGTAATACTATAACACCTACACCCTCTGAGAAAATTAAAATTGAACCTAGTGTTGCTATGGTTAAGGATCTCTTGGTCGATGATATTGATGGGCATGTTATTTATCTCTGTGATGAAGCTGCTAGAATTGCTAGACCCGATACTAAGAATAAACATAGACCTGTTGTAGGCATGCCTGTTATTTCTGTTAAAATAGGAGATCATTGCTACCATGGCTTATGGGACATGGGTGCTAGTCCTAGTGCAATACCTCATTCCTTATACGAAGAAATTATGCATGATATTGCACTTGCTGAACTAGAAGGTATTGATGTTACAATTAAGCTTGCCAATAGAGACACTATTTTACTAGTTGGGATTGTTAGAGATGTTGAAGTCTTGTGTGGGAAAGTTAAATACCCTTATGACTGTCTTGTTCTTGGTTCCTCACAAGATGATTTTTGCCCCATTATATTTGGTATCCCTTCTTGAATACTGTTAATGCTAAGATAGACTGCGAAAAGGACATTGTTACTATTGGTTTGGGGGATATGTCTCATGATTTTAACTTTGCTAAATTTCGTAGACAACCCCATGACAAAGCATTGCCTAGTAAGGATGAAATTATTGGTCTTCCTTCTATTGTTGTGCCTCCTAACGATCCTTTAGAACAATATCTCCTAGACCATGAAAATGATATGTATATGTCGGGGGAAACTGTCCGCCACGAGCACCTATGGGACCGGAGCCCCTTGCTTGTGCGGTAAGAGGGCGGAGGGAGCACAAAGAGCAGATCGTGGGGATCACGCAGGCAGTTTACCCAGGTTCGGGCCGCGATGGACGCGTAAAACCCTACTCCTGCTTAGTTTGTATTGAGTTGGAGAGCTCGGGAGCTTGAAGAACTAGCTTACACCGAGCGTGTGAGCGATCTAGGTTCCGAACCCTTTCTACGTTGTGCATGGGCCTCCTTTTATAGTGCAAGGGGTCACCGACAGGTGTCAACGTAGGAGAAAAGGGTAAAAATGTAAAAGAGGTGGTAGCTGTAACAGTGCGGGAATAGTGGAGCTACAGTGCGTGAACAGTGGTCGCTACCTACTTTGACAGTGGGGGACATGGGCATTTAATGCCCGTCGCCGTCGACCCCAAAAGCGCCCGCCCTTGCGTCTCCGTTTGCCACGGCGATGGCTTTACCACCGTGGAGTGCCACCGTGTCCCCCAGGCTGCACAGCCGTCCGCCACGCGTCCCAGGAGAGGCCCCAGGGCGACGCGTGGACCGATGAGCTGGAGCGCGGGCACACAGCGCAACTCTCCCCGGCAAGCACCTTGCCGGGGTCTTGACCTTGCCGGGCCCGGGAGCTTGTCGGGCTCTGAAGCTTGTCGCTCCCCGGGCCCCGCCGGGGCGCGTATAGCGCCGAGGCATGTCTTCTGAAATATAATCTTCTAGTCTTCCTGGCAAACTCCTCTTGCCAGGGCCTTGCGTGAGTGAGGTAATCTTGAGCCTGGAACGGCCTTCCCGGCAAGCCCCACTTGCCGGGGTCTCGATCTTCTGTCTTGTATACTTTGTTTTTGAATGGTTTTATATGGAGCAGGAAGGTCTCCGGCGAGCGCGTGGTAGGCCCTGCCGCGGGAAGCTGCTACTGCCCGTGCACAAGTTGGGGTACTGAGGTACCCCTACCTTAGTACACCGACAGGAGCCCCCGGGCCTGGGCCACACACGGTGCCGAGCGCTGTTGGGCCAGGCCCAAAATAGTGCACGGGCACGCGCGGCCCACGGCACGCCGAATCCGCTTCCGCATCCGCCGCGTCCCCCCGTAACGGCACGCGTCGATTGCGGCGTCGTGGGATGGGACGTGGCCACGTTCTTTTAATGGAAAGAGCGAAATGTCCCCCACTTCCCCATAAAAGCAGAGGAAGCAGGAGCGGTTCCCCTCCTACGCCTTCATTGCTTCTTCTTCCATCTCCAGAGATCCCCTTTGCGCTCCGCCTCCACACCTCCTCCACCGCCGCCCGCATCTGCGGCGCCGCCGGACTCTTCGCCCCCCTTCCCTCGCCGCCTCCGCCATGGCCCCGAAGACCGAGAAGGCGAAGGCGGAGAAGGCCAAGAAGGAGAAATCTGACCAGGCAGCGAGGCTTGCTCTGCTGCGGAAGCGGAACGTCGTCTTCGCGCCAAGGCTCAGCGCGCGGGAGCTCTAGAACAAGTACTACTTGTTCTGGGCCAAGAAGACCAAGGCGCACCCCCGCACCCGAGCCTATCCGGCCGCCGCCAAGGACAACTACCCCGGCGGGTACTTCTTCTTCGAAGCTTTCTTCCACTGCGGCCTCTGTCACCCGTTTTCTGACTTTTTCTGTGATATAATGCACACCTACGGCCTCCATCTTCTAGACTTCACCCCCAACGCCATCCTCACGATGGCGGTTTTCGCACATATGTGCGAAAACTATATTGGGATATACCCAAACGTAGCGCTGTTTAGGCACTTCTTCACCCCTAGAGTAGAAGCCGGAGCTCCCCTCTCCGGGGGGATTTCTTGGGTCTTCCGCTTGAATAAGAAGGAGTCCTACTTGCCGGGGGAGCTCCGCGGCAAGTGGGAGGAGTGGCGTGCAGACTGGTGTTGGATAGTCGAGGACGAGCCGCAGCCTTTCACCGCGCCGCGCACAACAGCCATTGTGCGTGGCAGGGACTGGAGTGAGTTGGATTCGGACGACGGCAAGCTCGACGTCGCCCTCATCAGAATTCTTCGTCTTCGGGTAGCAAGGTTGTCTGTCGGAGAAGTAGGCACAGATTTCCTCCGCCGTCGCATCGCCCCCCTTCAAGATAGGAAGAGGCCAGCCTGGGATTACGGCAACGCGGCGGACATAATGAGGCTGCGCCCCAGGCTCAACTTCAACTTCACATCACTGGAGCTGAAGGGGATGGTCCGGGAACTATTTAAGCATGACCCGACCCACCCGGAGTGGTTCAGAGCTCCCCGGGGAGTGGTGCCCCTCTACAACAGCACGGCCCGGGATGCCCTTCGCGCCATGATGCCCGCGTGTGACTCGCACGGTATCGATCGCACGTGGATTCCGCCCAAGCCAGACGTCATCTTGAACTTCTTCGACAACCTGGTGGAGGTGGCGAAGAACAAGGACGAGATCCGGGAGCTGACACGGGACACCACCGACCAGGAGATAGCGTACATAGCTTCTCGGGTTGAAGAGGCCACTGCAGCCGCAGCGGCAGGAGAATTCGGCTTCTCGCCCGAGGAGGCAGAGGCTGCGGAAGCGTCCTGCCAAGCAGAGGAGGCGGAGATCCGCAGACTGCTGAAGCTTCCTCCCGACGAGCTCGCCGGGGTCCCATCCTTGAGGCACTCCGGGATCCCCGGAATCCTGGCCGAGGCCGCGGCGAAAGGCAGCGCCGCCGGAGGGAACAGAGGCGCCGCAGGGAGCGGAGGCGCCGGAGGGAGCGGAGGCGCCGGAGGGAGAGCGGCCACAGCGGAGGGCGCTGGGCCCAGCAAGCCTGCCGAGGAGGAGGAGGAGGAGGAGGACGCCGGGGCCGACGAAGATTCCGACGGATCCCTGGGGCTCTACGCCGACGACCTCTCCTCGTCATCGGAGACCTCCCCGCCTCGGGCAAGCCCTAGGCGCTCTCCGCTGAAGCGTCTCCGCAAGACGGCGACAGGGACGAGGGCGCAGGCGCCCCGGCAACAACCAGCTCGCCGGGCGGCGCGAGCTACCCGGGGGAGCCAAGCTGCCACGGGGGCGCCAGGCGCACCAACCACGACGGAGGCGGCCCGCACGCAGGCCACGGCAGAGGCGCCCCGCAAGCAGGCCACGGCAGAGGCGCCCCGCAAGTCAGCGCCGAGCGGAAGGGAGTCTTCACAGAGCGGAGCGGCGGCTCCGCCCGCTCCCCGGGCCCCGGCTACCACAGGGGCTGGGTCTTTGCAGCCCCCAGCCCCAGGGACCGCCAAGCGCCCGAGGGAGTCCTCGCCTCCTGCTCCCCGCGCGGACGCGCCTCAGGTGGAATTTGACTTCTCCGCCCTGAGCGACGACGACGACGAGGAGGAACAGGAGTAAGGACTTGAGGTTTTTGCATCTTCTTTAACTTCGTCTTGATTTTTTTTTGCTGATGCTGATTTCGCTCTCTGTTTTGATGTCAGGACCTTGGCCCAGCGAGTGGCGAAGAAGGCCAAGGTGCCCGTGGTCGAGGTCGCGGACGACTCGCCCGTCGCGGCGACTGGAGACGCGGCGGAGGCGAGCCTGCCGGGCCCTAGCGCTGCTCCGAGGAGCAGCCCCCAGCGCAGCCCCCAGCGTAAGTCTGGATTTTATACTTCCACTTGTCGGGTGCGCTTGAGAATTCTGTCTTGTGCTGATATCTTGATGTTTTTGTCTTTTCTTGATTGTCTTGTGCAGAGGTGGAGCCGCTAGCTCAGGAGCATCCGGAGGTCGCTCCCGAGGAGCCGCGGGCCCCGCCGTCCCCGCCAAGGCCGAACTCCCCGGCAAGGGAGAGCACTCCGCCAAGGGCGGGTACTCCGCCAAGGGCGAGTACCCCGCCAAGTGCGAGCAGCCTGGCGAGGGCGGCCACTCCGCCAAGGCAGAGCTCCCCGGCGAGGGAGCCCGCCGCTGATGGCGTCCGTCAAGGTAAGTTCCGTCACTTTGTCTTCTTGGATTCGTCTCTTTTTGGATATTTGCTTGAACTTCTTTTACTTTTTCTTCTTCTTCTAGATCCTCCTCCCCCCGAGCAGATGGAGACGGAAGTCATCGTCATCGAGGAGGAGGGAGCGCAGGGCGGCGGCGGCGACGCCCCTGTCGCTGAGGACACGGCGGGAGCCGCCGAGCCGGCTGCGGAGGAGACCGCTCCGGCCGCGGATGCGGCGGACGGGGAGGGGGACGGCGGCCAAACTGCCGGCCCGGAGGCGGCAGGAGCGTCGAGCGCTACGCCGGCCGCCGGCCCCTCCACCGAGAAGGAGCCATCTGCCTACTACCTAGAGGCCCCCAATGGCGTTTACATCCAGGTGCCGTGGGGTTCTTCTTCGCGAGCCCCCGCGGAGGGCGAGGCCTTTGATGGAGAGGTCCTCGCCTCCGCGGGCCTGAAGATCGTCGAGGCGCCCGGCGGAAACGACGGGCCCGAGGAGGAGAAGCTGCTTCATCAGCTCCTGGCCCTTTACCGGGCCAGGCAGGCGAAGCTTGCTTCTCGGGAGGCCCTTGCCGCCAAGGCCGCCGTTGAGATGGAGAAACGCGCGGCGGAGCTCCGCGCCGCCAACCAGGCTGCCCTCCGCGATGTGGCGGAGGAGCGCGAGAGGCTCGCCGGGGAGTACCAGGAATGGTTGCTGGAGAGGGCTGAAGCCGAAGAGCAGCAGCGACTTGCCGGGGTGGAGCTGTCCCGGCGAGAAGGAGAGCTCGCCCAGCGGAAAGTCAACCTCGACTCCCACGAGGAAGACCTTGCCGCTTGGGAGCAGGCCCTTGGCGGCGAGCTGAAGGAGGCGAAAGCCGCCGCGGCCGCCGCGGAGACCGCCAAGGAGGAGCTCGCGGCCAAGGTTGCGCAACTGGAGGAGTCGTTGAAGGCGAGCGTGGAGAGGGTCGCCGCGCTCAACACAGAGCGCGAGAAGGACGCCCACACCAACTCCGAACTCCAGGTGCGCCTCTCCAAGCAGGGCGACGAGCTGAAGGCCGCCAAGGACTCCATTGAGGATCTGGAGCTGAAGGTTTCCACGTTGAAGGACTCGCTCGACGCCGTCCGGGACCGGGAAACCAAGCTGAAGGAGGAGCTCCGCAAGGAGCGAGGCTTGGTGGAGAGCGCCAACACAGCGGCCGAGAACTTCCGCCGGACCGTCGAGGTGTGGACCGACGACCTGGTGTCTTCTGCATCCAACATTGATCAAGAGCTGCTGGCGCTGAAGGTTGAGCATCTCATCTACTCTCCGGATCCAAACCTCCCTCACAGCGCCAAGCTCAGCCTCTTCTTCAGAGGGATCGCGCCGGCCCTTGCAGATCTTCGGAAGAAGCTCCCCGCGCAACTGGCCGAGGAGTCGCGCCAGCTCTGCGCGGGAACCTTGGAGCGCGTCCTGACGAAGATTGTATACCGCAATCCCGGCATAAACCTCACCAACGTTCTCCGCAGCTTGCCGGCCGACGCGAACACGGAGGCGCTGAAGGAGCAGGTCGCCCATATCATCGCCAAAGTGAACAAGATCTCCAGGATCGAGGGCGACCGCGTGGATTAGGCCTCCTTTTTCTTTACCTCTTTTGTTGCTGCATAGGGTGTTATGAACTCATTAATCATTGTGACAAGTTATCCTTTGTAAGATATTTATCTTATTTTAATCAATCAGTGCAATGTTATCTTCCTTGTCTTGGTCATCTACTTTGTATGTTTTTCACCCTACGCTTCCAGGGAGCTTGTCGGCAAGGGTCCTTTGCCGCGAGCGCTGAGTGCTGGACTCTGAGCAGCCTGCTGGCCAAGGTCTCACCGGCAAGCAACCTTGCCGCGGCTAGTCGCGACGCACTCAGCTTGTTGAGTGAACTCGAAAACGAACCAAGGGCGCGACACTTGTCGCAGCTCACTTGAGTCGTTGAGCGTACTCAAAAACAAGATAAGGGTGCGGCTAGCTATGGGTAGGTTCCTCCGCGCACATGTTTTCCATACAAAGTGTGATTGTTCAAGGAAGACAGCTAAAAATTAAAAATTTGAACTGCTCAAATTCTAATAACTTAGCTTTCATATCTTGCTTGCTTCTTGGTAAGGCTTCTCTTTCTTGAACAGCACTTGGTTCCTCTTCCATCTCCTCCCCCCCCGGCAAACTTGTGCACGAGGAACATTCCTTCTGCTTAAGAGGTAAGGAAAAAGAAGAGGGAAACAAGTATATGGCCTTTCGGCGTGCTAATGCTTACCGGATATGCATGTTGCACAAGATGCCAAATAACACATGCAAATAACAGAGAAAAGCATGTAAAAGGCAAATAGCGCAAAACACAAAAACTTTACTGATGCACGGGGTCTGCGCCCGGCTTTGTACAAAGGGTTACATGCAACAGCGGCAAAGCTTGTACAAAAGGTGGTTGCCGGAGCGGATCACGGCAACCGCGCCTTATGGGTGAAACTTGCGAAGATGCTCTATGTTCCAGGAATTGCTCACCGGTAAGCCTTCTTCGGTCTCGAGGCGGACAGCGCCGGGCCTCGTGACTTGTCTCACCCGATAAGGGCCTTCCCACTTCGGCGTCAACTTGTTGGAATTCTTGGCGGACTGAACACACCGAAGAACAAGGTCGCCTTCCTCGAGACTCCTGGCCTTGACCTTGCGGCTATGATAGCGGCGCAAGGCTTGCTGGTATCGAGCAGCTCGTACAGCAGCCTGGAGACGTTCCTCCTCGAGGAGCAATGCATCATCTTGCCGCAGTTGCTCTTGCTCGAGCTCATCATAAGCGAGCACTCGAGGAGATCCGTATACGAGTTCCGTGGGGAGAACTGCCTCTGCTCCATAGACTAGAGCAAAGGGTGTCTGTCCGGTGGCTCGACTTGGTGTCGTTCTGATCGACCAAAGAGCCGCCGGTAGCTCCTCTATCCAGTTTCTTCCGCACTTGCGCAGCCTGTCAAAGGTCCTTGTCTTGAGTCCGCGTAGCACTTCAGCATTGGCCCTCTCCGCTTGACCGTTGCTCCTCGGATGAGCAACAGAAGCGAAACAGACCTTGGCGCCAAGGTCTTGGATGTACTGCATGAAGGTGCGACTAGTAAATTGTGTACCGTTGTCGGTGATGATCCTGTTAGGGATTCCGAAACGGCAAACAATCGACCTGAAGAACCTGACCACTGACTGTGCTGTCACCTTACTCACTGGTTCCACTTCTGGCCACTTTGTGAACTTGTCGATTGCAACGTACAAGTACTCAAAGCCCCCGACGGCTCGGGGGAAGGGGCCGAGGATATCGAGACCCCAGACCGAGAAGGGCCAGGACAAAGGAATTGTTTGGAGAGCTTGAGCTGGCTGATGAATCTGCTTTGCATGGAACTGGCACGCTTCACACTTGGTTACTAGTGCAGTTGCATCTTGGAGGGCTTATTGCCAGAAGAACCCTTGCCGGAAAGCTTTTCCGGCAAGCGCCCTTGCGCCAATGTGGTGGCCGCATATGCCTCCGTGTATTTCTGCCAACAGCTTCTGTCCATCTTCCCTGGAGATGCACTTCAACCTGACTCCATTGAGCCTTCTTCTGTACAGCTCGTTATCCACGAACTGGTACATACTTGACTGCCTGGTTATCTTCTCTATTTCTTCTGGGTCGCCGGGAAGTTCTCCAGTTTGCAGAAAACGGATGATCTGCTGCGCCCATGCCGGAGCCCGAGGCTCAACGGCAAGGACTAAAGGCATGAGGGCCGCTGCGGGGACTTCAGCTTCTACGGCAAGAACCTCTGGTTCCACCGGAGCTGACGGTCCCCCGGCAAGATCGCCGGGGCGAGGCTTGTCGGGAACACTTGCTTCAACTGCACAGATCCTCGGATCTGCAGGAGCAGACTGTTCCTCAGCGCTCTGATCGTTGGTCTTGGGGACCTTGGCGGCGGCTTCAGGCAGATCCGCCGGTAAGTAGTCGCCGGAGACCAACTTTCTCTTCTTGGACTGCCCAATTGATGGTGTAACGGATGGTTGAGTCAGCTTGAGCAAGAAGGTCCCTGGTTCCACAGGTAACTTCATCGAAGCACACTTTGAAAGGCCATCTGCAATGTCATTCTGAGCTCTTGGGACGTGCTCCATTTGCAGACCTTCAAAGTGCTCTTCAAGCTTCCTCACTTCATCTACATAAGCTTCCATCAAAGGGCTCTGGTAGCTCTTGTTAACTTGTCGGACCACCAACTGAGAATCTCCTCGCACAATCAGCTTCCTTATCCCAAGTTCGGCCGCAATGCTGAGGCCGGCGAGCAAACCTTCATATTCAGCAGTGTTGTTTGTCGCTTGCTCTCTTGGGAAGTGCATCTGGATAACATACTTGAGGTGCTCCCCGGTGGGCGCGATGAGTACCACGCCAGCACCGGCGCCTTGCAGCGAGAAGGCACCATCAAAATACATTACCCATTCACTTGTTGCTTCTTGTACGGGTACACTTGTTTCTTGGACTTCTTCGTCGGGCGTTGGGGTCCACTCGGCTATGAATTCTGCCAAAGCTCGGCTCTGTATGGTTGAGGTACTTTCAAACTTGAGTCCAAAGCTTGACAGCTCCAGTGCCCACTCAACGATCCTGCCTGTTGCTTCTGGATTGTGCAGTATCCTCTTCAGCGGAAAGCGAGTGACCACTGTTATCTCATGTGCCTGGAAGTAATGGCGCAGCTTTCTCGAGGCCATGAGGAGGCCGAAAAGCAAGTTCTGCACCCCGGAGTATCTTGATCTAGCCCCCCGCAAGAGGGAGCTTACAAAATACACCGGGCGCTGCACCATCCTCTTCCGCACTTCATCTTGTTCCTGCGCAGAGTTGTCCTTGTCGGGGCCAGAGCTTGTCGGAGCAGCCCCCTGCTTGTCGCTGGACTCGCTTGCCGGTGGTGCAGACTCCTCGTCAGCCTCCCTCTCCGCTACTAACACAGCACTAACCACCTGGTTGGTTGCCGCTAGGTACAACAACAACTTTTCCTGTGGTCTAGGTGCGACAAGTATTGGAGTGGAGGATAGGTACCGTTTCAAATCTTGCAGCGCTGCCTCCGCTTCCGGAGTCCACTTCATGGGACCTGCCTTCTTCAAGATTTTGAAGAAAGGTAGGGCGCGTTCTGCAGACTTTGAAATGAACCTACTGAGGGCAGCCACACAACCTGCAAGCCTTCTGACATCCTTGACGCGCTTCGGGGCCTCGATCTGCTCAATGGCTTTAATCTTGTCGGGGTTAGCTTCAATCCCCCTCTGTGACACAAAGAACTCGAGAAGCTTGCCGGAGGGGACTCCGAAGACGCACTTCTCGGGGTTCAACTTAAGCTGTATCTTGCGCAGGTTCTGAAACGTCTCTTCCAAATCTTGGACCAGGGTATCCTTGCTCTTACTCTTCACCACGATGTCATCCATGTAAGCCTCTACATTTCTGTGGATCTGTGGCTCGAAAGCAGTGTGCACTACCCTTGCAAATGTTGATCCTGCATTCTTCAGTCCAAATGGCATGCGTATGAAGCAATAAGTGCCACATGGAGTGATAAATGCGGTCTTCTCTTCATCTTCTTTGGCCATAAAAATCTGATGGTAGCCTGAATATGCATCAAGAAAAGAGAGTAGCTCACATCCGGCAGTGGAGTCAACAATCTGGTCAATGCGCGGCAAAGGGAATGGATCCTTGGGGCATGCTTTATTCACATCGGTGAAGTCTATACACAGTCTCCATTTCCCATTGGCCTTGCGCACGACGACTGGGTTTGCTAACCACGTCGGATGGATCACACCTCTAACTAGGCCTGCTGCCTCTAGCTTCTTGATTTCTTCAGCAATGAATTCTTGGCGCTCCACGGCTTGCTTCCTCACTTTCTGCTTGACGGGCCGCGCATGAGGACAAACAGCAAGCTTGTGCTCAATTACCTTCCTGGGAACACCGGGGATGTCAGATGGTTGCCAGGCAAACACATCGACATTCGCCCACAGGAAGGCAACGAGCGCGCTTTCCTATTTGCTGTCAAGCGTGGCACTGATGGTGAAGGTACCACCAGTGCCGTCCTCCTTGGCGGACACCTTCTTGGTTGCCGGAGGAGCGGCCATCCCCTTTTTGCACTTGCCGGTGGAGCTCGATGGAACGTCCTCGACAGCAGCGCAGCACTCCGAAGAGGTGCGGTTGCCGGAGTGGGCCCCAGAGCACTTGCCGGACTTGGTCTTCGTCTTCTTCCCCCCGGGAGCTTCAGCGGCAAGTGTGTCCTTCTCTGCCGCAGCTGCTGCATCCCGGTAGATCTTGTCGGCGCAGACAAGCGCATCTTTCTTGTCGCCATGGACGGTGATGACGCTTATCGGCCCCGGCATCTTGAGTACGTTGTAGGCATAGTGGGAAGCTGCCATGAACTTGGCGAGGGCGGGACGGCCGAGTATTCCATTATACGGCAATGGAATATCGGCGACGTCGAATGTGATGCGCTCAGTTCTGAAGTTGAGCTCCCCGCCAAAGGTCACCGGCAGAGTGATCTTCCCCTTGGGCTTGCTCCTTCCCGGGTTGATTCCTTGGAAAGAACCGGTCTCTTCGAGCTCACCATCTGGGATCTGGAGTTTCTTGATCACAGCAGAGGAGATCAAGTTCAGCCCGGCCCCGCCGTCAACCAACATTTTGGTGACCTTGAGGTTGCGGATGGTGGGCGAGACCAGCATCGGCAAGCACCCGACCGCAGTGGTGCGGTCAGGGTGATCCTCAAGGTCAAAAATGATGGGCGTGCTGGACCATTTGAGGAGCCTGCGCGACTCCACGGGCGGCTCTGCTGCATTCACCTCGCGCACCCACTGCTTGAGCTGGCGGTGGGAGGTGTGCAGAGAGGCGCCACCGTCGACGCACAGGACCTCCGTGGCCTTCTAGAACTCCTGCTCGCTGTTATCCTCATCCTCCATGTCTTCGTCGTCGTCTTCTTCATCCTTGTCGCGGCCCCGGGGAGGTCGGTCACCTTGCCGCTGCTTGGCCTTGCCGCGGCGTCCTCCCCGGCCATTGAATGGCCGCTTCTTGCTTGGTTCTCCTCCGCCACCTTGGGCCTTCTCCTTGTCGCGCCTCTCGAACTCAGCTTTCTGCTGCTCGACGAGGTACTCGACACGTTTGCAGTTGGAGAGGTCGTGACCCTTGGTGCGGTGGATCTTGCAGTATTGCTTGTCGGAGCCGTCCTGCTTGTCGGCTGCCGCCACAGGGGCAGGCTCCTTGCCGGAGCCGCCAGCCTGTGTTTGCTTGGCGGGAGCCTCCTTGCCGGACTTCTCGACGGCAAGCACCTCCTTCTTGTTCTTCCTCCTGTTGTTCCGCCGCCGGCTCTTCTTCACCGGGGCGGCGTCGTCGCTGTCGCTTCCTCCCGCGCCAGCATCCTCCCCGGGGAGTCTCCTCCCCTCTTCTGCGCGCGCGCACTTATCAGCTAGAGCGTAGAGCTCACTGACATCACGTATCTTGGTCATGGCCATATACTCACGCATGCGGCGGTTACACACGTTCTGGTGGAACGCGCTGATAACCGCGGCAGGGTGGACGTCGGGGATGTTGTGCTGCACTCGACTGAAGCGTTGGATGTACTTGCGCAGGGATTCTCCTTCCTTTTGGGCCAGAATGTGGAGATCACTCTCCTGGCCGTGGGGTTTGTGGCCGCCCGTGAAGGCGCCAACAAACTGGTGGCAATGGTCCGCCCAAGAAGAAATGGAGCCTTCCGGCAAGTGCATAAGCCACGAACGGACGTTCGGCTTAAGCACGAGCGGGAAGTAGTTCGCCAAAATCTTCTCGTCGCGCCCCCCGGCAGCCTGCACCGCGATGGTGTAAATGCTGAGGAATTCCGAGGGGTGCGTCTTGTCGTCGTACTTCTCCGGTACGTCGGGCTTGAAGTTCTTCATGCTGGGCCACTGGACGCGCCGCAGCTCGCGGGTAAACGCGGGGCAACCTGCCGCGTACGGCAAGTCGCCTGGTTCACCAGGCGCGCGCGCGTCGACAGCGTTCCCAGCTCTCTGGTCTGATTGTCGCCGAGCTTCTCGGTGGCGCTCGATTGTTGTTCGAGCGTCTTCTTGTCGCCGGTCGTCAAGGACCTAGCGCTGGTCCCGACGAGCCCGCGGATCCGACGATGCCGTGGAGCCGTCGTCGGCGTTGTTCCGGCGGGGCGGCGTCTTTTGTTTCCGCGGCGGGGAGTGCACGGTGGTTGCACCCCCGGCGGTCTTGTCGCCGTCGGCCTTCGTCTTCTCGACTTGCCGCGGCCACGAGGTCGCCGGCTGCTGTGGAGAGTCGTTGTTGGCGAAGGCGATCATGCTCTGGATGGTTGCCCTCCAGTCTTCGGCCTTGTCTGCCGTTGGAGGGAAGTCGAGGAGCAGTTGCGCCCTTGCGAGCGCTTCTGCTGGAGTGGAGGGGAGCGGGGGCGAGCGGTGCGAGGAGCGGGATATGCTCGGACTCCTAACAGCGTTAGAAGGAGCAGGGTCACGCCCCGGTGACCGCGCCTTGCTGGTGCCCGGACGGCGGTCCGGAGCGTCCCGCGAACCTCCGGTTTGCCCTTGGCCCAGCAGGCGGATGCCACCTCCTGTGGCATGGCGCTGTTGGGTTGTCGTTTGTTGAGATGGACGCGGCGCGTCCACGGAGACCGAGGCTCGGTCGTCCGTCCTGTCCTTGGATTTGGTGGCGCCGCGAGTGTCCTCGCCGGCGACCACCCTTCCGACGGCGTCTCCCCCGCCCACCGTTGGCTCTGGTGGCGGCGGATGAGACGCAGACGGGCCTGCGACCTCCGAAGCCTTCTTCTTCGGGGCCATGTCGCTGTTGCTGATGAAGTTGCTGATGAAACTGGAGAGGTTGATGAAGAGTACGCCCGCGTGAACGCCGGATCAGGTTCGCACAACCTCGACGCCCCCTACCTGGCGCGCCAAAGATGTCGGGGGAAACTGTCCGCCACGAGCACCTATGGGACCGGAGCCCCTTGCTTGTGCGGTAAGAGGGCGGAGGGAGCACAAAGAGCAGATCGTGGGGATCACGCAGGCAGTTTACCCAGGTTCGGGCCGCGATGGACGCGTAAAACCCTACTCCTGCTTAGTTTGTATTGAGTTGGAGAGCTCGGGAGCTTGAAGAACTAGCTTACACCGAGCGTGTGAGCGATCTAGGTTCCGAACCCTTTCTACGTTGTGCATGGGCCTCCTTTTATAGTGCAAGGGGTCACCGACAGGTGTCAACGTAGGAGAAAAGGGTAAAAATGTAAAAGAGGTGGTAGCTGTAACAGTGCGGGAATAGTGGAGCTACAGTGCGTGAACAGTGGTCGCTACCTACTTTGACAGTGGGGGACAAGGGCATTTAATGCCCGTCGCCGTCGACCCCAAAAGCGCCCGCCCTTGCGTCTTCGTTTGCCACGGCGATGGCTTTACCACCGTGGAGTGCCACCGTGTCCCCCAGGCTGCACAGCCGTCCGCCACGCGTCCCAGGAGAGGCCCCAGGGTGACGCGTGGACCGATGAGCTGGAGCGCGGGCACACAGCGCAACTCTCCCCGGCAAGCACCTTGCCGGGGTCTTGACCTTGCCGGGCCCGGGAGCTTGTCGGGCTCTGAAGCTTGTCGCTCCCCGGGCCCCGCCGGGGCGCGTATAGCGCCGAGGCATGTCTTCTGAAATATAATCTTCTAGTCTTCCTGGCAAACTCCTCTTGCCAGGGCCTTGCGTGAGTGAGGTAATCTTGAGCCTGGAACGGCCTTCCCGGCAAGCCCCACTTGCCGGGGTCTCGATCTTCTGTCTTGTATACTTTGTTTTTGAATGGTTTTATATGGAGCAGGAAGGTCTCCAGCGAGCGCGTGGTAGGCCCTGCCGCGGGAAGCTGCTACTGCCCGTGCACAAGTTGGGGTACTAAGGTACCCCTAACTTAGTACACCGACAGTATATGAATGATAGAAGGGAAATAGATGAAATATTCTTTAAACAAGGACCCTTGTTGAAACACAACTTGCCTTTTGAAATTCTAGGGTGTAGCGACCCGACCCGAATGGATCAAGTCTCTGTGCTTAAGTGTTATCCCTGGATCGGTATGCTGACACACACGGTACTCGAGGATTTATAACAGAGGTAAATCATATGTATAAAGTAACGTAAATAATATTACCTCCATCAACACAACGGAAGTAACAAGGTTGTGGAGTTCCATCAACACCAACGGCAAAGTTGAGTGTAGACAGCGCAACCCTAACGTAACACTTACTCGTCGAATAAATTCCTGCAACATGAGACGTTGCAGCTATGTAGGTTAGTACATTGAATGTACTGGCAAATTCAAACTGTAGAAGTAATGATGAACAATGCCTACAGCTACATGCATATTTGGTTGGTGGAGGCTGTAAGGTTGTTTTGCATAAAGCTGATTTTCCCTACCACAAAGGAATGCATTTTTATTTAACTACTTTGTTAACTTTATCACGTGAACAATTGAGTATGGTTCCTCCATCTCAATCCCAAACCAAAGTCATTGTTAACCCAACAAATTAATTAAATAGAGTGTTGAGATCAACAAATAATCCACTTCTAGATACTCAAAGATGTCCATAACCGGGGACACGGCTACTCATGAATAGTTTGTACACTCTGCAGAGGTTTGCGCACTTTTCCCCACAAGACTCGATCTCCTCCGTTGGATTTCTCGCACTGCATGGTGTTTGAGAAACGGATGACCGAGACACAGTCTTTCAGAAGCATTTACTCTTTTCCCGGGGTGGACCGGTACACCTACATTCCCCCTACATCTGCTAATCCACCACTGAAAAAGCTCACACAACACTCATACTATGCCAGAGCCCATAATGGCTTGTGGCTGCACATGGAAGTTTCTAGGCATGAAAATATTATATGATCCCTTTGAGCCTGGGTGGCTTTTCAATAGGGTGATCACACGGTTCCTCCGGGATCCCCTAGGACAACACTGGTTTCTCCAGGTGCCCGACAAACCACTGGGTGCTCCAGGGTGCCACAACCAATCCACCTAAAGTAGCCACCTTAAGTTGAACCATTAATTAACAATCTCACATCTGTCATGGATACTCTCAAACCAAAACCACGTCATAACGTAGAAGTAACTCCCATGGGTTTGAAAATAATGCAGGTAATAGGTTCTACGTCAATCTACTTCCCAGACCCACAAATTAAGAGATCCTACTCATGCAAGTGTTTGAGGATATACTAATGCAATAAAAACTGGGTATTGGAAAATATGATCAAAGTGTGCACTTGCCTTGTACTGACGATGTAGAAGATCCGCACTCAGAACTCGTGATAGATCTACTCATCACACTCCGATCAATCTATCATAAGCAAAAAATAGTAACCACACATAAGCATTCACTCAGAAGATCGGAAAGAACGAATAAAACACTTCGAAAAACTCGAAACCAAACGAATGACTCTTGAAACATAAACCAATTTCTAACAGTACCAAAACTATGTGAATTTGGCCTTATCAGAAAGGTTAGATCAAGAGCTTCGATTTGCAAAAAGAATCAACTCAAACGGAGTTATAAAACTCAAGTTATGACAAAAGAAGTTTGAAACAAAATCTAGTTGAATTCAAATTTTAAAACTTTCACAAACATGTTTAAATTTTTTTACTGGAAAGAGGGGATCGTAACGAAGACGTGGGCATTGGTTTCGCTAAATTTGGACCAACGAGCTAGAAGTTATGGATGTTTGAAGTTCAGGGGCTAAACTATAAAATGAAGTATTTATAGATAGGTCCCTTACCGAAAACTAAAAGAAAAAGAAAAAGGAAAAAGTTATCGAGCGAACGCTCGCTAACAGAACCTAACCAGTGATCGTTCATTGAATAACTAAACCAAAAAAAAAACTAAACCTATCTAAAAGTATAAAACCGAACTAACAGAAAACCGGGGGTGGGTTTAATAGCATGGCGGTTCGGCGGAGAAAAACTGGTGGTTTGGAGCGAACCAAACCGGATCAGGTCCGGCGCGGGTCGGAGCTCTGGCCGGCGGCGAAGGTGGTAGCTTCGCCGGCGAACGACGGCGGCGACGGAAGCAGCGCGGGGCGCAGTGCAAGGGCGAGGGGAGACGCGGCTGCTGGCGACGACGAGCAGCGCGGCGTCCAGGCAGCAGCAGCAAGAAGCGGCGGCAGCGGCTTGGCGAGTGCGGCGGCGGAGGAGAGGAACGGGGCCCGGGGCCTCGGCTTAAATAGAGGGGGGTCGGGATGGTGCCGTGGGGAAGGGGTCGGGCTAGGCGGCGCTGGACTGGGCCGTGGCCTGGCAGCGGCTAGGCCGGCCCAGTCGGCGGGGTAAGACCCTTTTTTTAACACAGATACAAAACAAGAATAAACCAAAATAATATATAATATACTATAGGCATATTATATATCAAAATTTGCAGAAAAAGATTTCCTACAAGACGAACATTTTTCTACTGTCAAATAAAATGTTCAAAAATTAAATAAATCAGAAGGTGCTACTGTTGCAATAAAATCTAGTTAAAATCGTTTTTAAAATACCAAAAAGACTTCAAATTTATTTCTCTCCAATTTTCTGCTATAGGGAATCATGTTACCCTATTTTCCATATATTTTATTTTTGGAGAAAAATAATTTGAATAAAACCCAAATAACTCAATTTTCAAAATAAAAATTCAAAACTACTTTAGAGGAACTTCCAACTCATATTTCCTATAATTTGAAGAAGTCATTTTATCTTCTCTCGGGAAAATCATTGAGTTGCATAAAGTTTCTGAATTTAAAATATTTCGTAATGAAATTCAAAATCCTTTCAAAACCCTTTTCATTTAATAAATGGAAGAAGTCATGTTATCTTCACTCCAGGGTTTTGTGATGAAAAGAATTTGAATTCCCGCAGTTCAAAATGCAAAGTGAAAGTTTTGGGAAAGTCATTTTATTCCCTCTCATTTAACTTTCAAAAGTTCCTAACTTCACTCAATTTCACACAGCACATCAACAAGCAATCAAAACTATCTATTTATTATAACATTCCAAAATTTAGAATTTTGGGATGTTAGAAACCTACCACACTTAAAAATGAATCTCGTCCTCGAGATTCGAAGAGGCTAGCAAGAAATAGGTTGGGGTTTGGGGGTCTCCTAACAAATCCATTGATTGGTATGGTCTAGTGTGCTACCACACTTAGAAGCATGGATACGGTTCCTTCAAAACTCAAGTACTACATCCTTATTGTTGACAGTGTCGATCTTCTCAGATCTTCAGGGTAACTCCTTCTCTGGGCTCTTTCGGTAGTAACCTTTGTCCTCAATCCTTATGTCCTTTCATCTTAATAAGGTTCTTTCGAGACTAGTTCTTCTTAATTGGCAGGTCTGGCGCCAATACTAAACAAATATCGTTATCTCTTGGTGGTCAACAATTTATGGTTTCTCCTACAAAAAACGGGTCTAGGATTCATTCTCACCGTATGACCTACGGTTGGCAACACTGCCTTGTACAGGGGAATATTTCTATACCATTCTAAGGTTTAAACAAGGTTTTGACATCGTCGTCTCTCTACTATAGGTAAGTCACTTAGATTTACCATCCTGTATAACAGAGGCGAACAATAAGAGTAAGTCGTTATGGTGATCAATCCATCCCGCACCCAAATCTTTACCTTGTATATGGTTTAGTGAATCTCGCATTCTAACACTCGGTCATCCTCACAAGCATTGCAGAATTTCTCTTGTCAACGAACTAAGTTCGGATAAATCCATTGACTCTGCAAACCAAACAACCATCTATCGTTTCTTCACAACCCTCGGGTTTAGCGTAAACTCCTATAAAAATCGTCTGTTGACAAAGTTGTAACTTCTACCAGGGGTTCTCCTTCACCAAGAGTGTGCTTGCTTCCGTGACAGGTCCTGGGGCCTGTGGTTTATGGCTCATCTCACCACTAGTAACACTTGGTCTCATCATCGGTTTGCCACTTTTCATTCTTCCGACATCCAACTTCCTTGGTTTTCTTAAATCCATCCAATTATATTGTATCCCTTCTTTCTGTGGGTAAAACTATGATGTAATTACTCAGACTCATCTTTGGGCAGTCCATTCCAAGGTCTGATATAACTAACCACTAGCTAGTGTATTCTGGTAATGGTGTTGGATTCTACCACACTTAAAATGAATAACACTAGTTTCTCCTCCAAAATCTTATTCCATGCATCAGGATTTCACAAATCACTTATATAGTACCAACTCATAAAATCTAAAATCAATACCCTGATGCTAACTGCATTGATTTCTCCACTTACTAGGATCTACTGCATTATCCATTGCATGCTTCAACTCAATAACTTAGCACAAATCTCCTTCTCCTTGGAACAACCTCTAGCAAAGTGCCCTGCTGCCTTACAACAGAAACATATTACTTCTGACAAGTCTCGTGGTTCCCTTATGATTACGTAGCTTCCTTAGGTCCTCGGCTTATGGGTCCACTTCAGAATTTGTATATCCTTAACTCATCCTTGGAGTCACTATTGCTCATACTCCAGCATTACCCCCTCTTTAAATCCAATTGTACTTCTTTCCTTCATACTCTTGGAGTAAGCTTCATATCAAAATAAACTCCAACTTATTTGTGCAAACTCCATTATCTGGGGCAACAGTTTCCTTCCTATGAGTCCAGGGTTCACACAGTGAGGTACCACTAAACAAAATGCGATGGTTCATCCGTAATCCATATTCTCTTCATAGTAAATCTTTTATTACTTCCTGAACCATTATTTCAACGCTCCAATTACAAAGGTGCTTCACTACGAACGTTGCCATCCACATAGTTGGGTATGGTCAAACATTCCTCCTATCTTTATCTATTGGTACTAGCTAAGGATGCTTCAGTCCCACGGGAATTGTGCAACATGATTCTTGAAATCCTCAATTTGTTGCTTCATCCTATTGGCTGTGTGCTTCGTCTCCATCATCTCTGCATGCACCCCACTCAGGCATTCCTGAGTGTGATGAAGTCTTGGTTCGAGTATTTCTCCAATCTGACGTATGGCCTCCATAGTAGCTTCACGAACAGAGTCGAAGAATGTTGTTCGTGGTGCTCGAGAGATGAAAAATTATTAACCCATAATTTTTGGGCAAACTCCTTTCACACGGTGGAGGTGTACCTCCACGTACCAAAGTTCAACTCCATTCTCCATGAAGGCATAATCCCTTGTAAACTGCATCTCCTTCCAGGTGAATATGCTTCATCATGTCCTTCAGGATCTTTGGGTAATACTGATCACTAGTCAGGGTCATGATCATTTCCGGGCCCTTGAGAAAAGACTCGTATAGGGTTGTCATCTGAAGGTATAAGATAGAAGGGGTACTCAAGACAACATACGGACAACCTTGGGTAAAATGGGGTCGTTTGTCTGAGAAAGGTTCGGGGGTCAGCTTCTCCATGGTTCTAGGTTTTAGTCTGGGTGAGATAGCAAGAGAGGCACTTCACACTCATCCAACAACTCATAACATCTCCTTCTTAGATTTCAAAAATATCAACTTCTATTGCTTCACGAACTATTACAATGTTCTTTCCATAACTCAACTCAACATTGTAAAAAAGGGTGTATTCCATATTTAGCTACATGCTTTATCCAATATCAAAATCTCAACTACTATGATCAATCTTTCCTCCGGTCTGACCTTCTCTTGGCAAAATGCCCTACTTCCTTGCAGTGTAAACTAATGGCATAAGACCAATCTAAGGACTTCATGGCGACTATCCTGGTTCGCTGGATTCTCCGCTTCCTGGTTGGGCAGTTTCTAGCATAATGACCTAAATCCTTGCACCGGTAACATGTGATGTGACTCAGGTACTTTTCCGCAGAATTTGGTTTGTTCTGGGGACACATGTTCTTTCTCTTCTTCGACTTCTTCGTTCCTATCAATTTTTCCATCTTTTGTGGATCAAACACCACTTCTTCTGTCGAGAAGTCTCCCAGATACTCATGGCTTTCCTTCATGCAACTCTGTGAAAAATGTCCTTCTTCTCCACATGAATAGCAAGCACGGGAGTAATATCTGTTTAGGCTTTCTCCATCAGGGTCGTCAATATCTTCCTCCATCGTGAATTCCTTTGAAAACTCCTTGAGGACTTCTTTCATTTCTTCTTTCTTCTGCTAGACAGTTCGTTGTACCATGGGGTAAATGTGACACTGAGCAGGGTAGTGGGTATTTCCTTCACACAAGAAACAAGTAATCTGCCTAGTTGGGCATTCTTCAGCTAGGTGACTTCCTTCACGATTAGGGCATTAATCCTTGTGCTCCTCCTGGGTGTGTCCTATTTCTCCACAAATCTTGCAGGCACAAGGCTTCTTCTTCGGGTTGTCACCACGCTCTCGGATGATACGGGATCTTAACAGAGTCTTCTTGAATTCCTCCCAACTTCTTGCTCCATTACATCCTTGTATGGCTTGATGCATCTTCCACCATGTTGCAACACTTTTTGTAAAGTACTGAAGACCGTATTGAACCTCATACTTCCTTGCAACCAAATTTTTACTGAAGTGATCCTCCATGTTTTGTATCCATAGCTCTGCCTCCGGCCGGGTCATCGGTCCAGAGACTACAAGTCTATCTTCATTCATCCTTTATTGGGTCCAAGGGTTTTGGGATGAGATTCGGAAGGTGGGGAGAGAGATACACTCAATACAAACAAAAGTTTTGAAAAGACGGTTTTGTTTTGTGGCCGTCGGTAAAACATCAAACAAATGACGGCTCACAATCGTCGCATCTAACGTAAGTACATAATAGGGGTTTGGTCTTCTACAGGTCAATATCTCTTCAAAGTTGTCAACTCTTCAAATCTTCGGAGTATCCACTATTATAGCTTCCACTTCTAATGTATGATGAACTCCTCTTTACTCCGAAATGGTCAAAATGGAAAAGGGTATTGTCTAACTATTTAAGGTAAGAGGGAAGATTTGACAAAGCTCAGAAAAGAAGACAGGTAAAGAATCTTTTCGAAAAGAAAGTTTTAGAGAAATCCTTTCCTATGGGCTGGCCAGTTTCTAGCGTCACGTCCTACAGTCAAGATGTGCTCTGATACCATCTTGTAGCGACTCGACCCGAATGGATCAAGTCTCTGTGCTTAAGTGTCATCCCTGGATCGGTATGCTGACACACAAAGTACTCGAGGATTTATAAAAGAGGTAAATCACATGTGTAAAGTAACGTAAATACTATTACCTCGGTCAACACAGCGGAAGTAATAAGGTTGTGGAGTTCCATCAACACCAACGGCAAAGTTGAGTGTAGACAGCGCAACCCTAACGTAACACTTACTCGTCGAATAAATTCCTGCAACATGAGACGTTGTAGCCATGTAGGACAGTACATTGGATGTACTGGCAAATTCACACTGTAGAAGTAATGATGAACAATGCCTACAACTACATGCATATTTGGCTGGTGGAGGCTATAAGGCTGTTTTTGCATAAAGCTGATTTTTCCCT
The DNA here is from genome assembly GCA_902687465.1 of Secale cereale. NCBI lineage: Eukaryota > Viridiplantae > Streptophyta > Magnoliopsida > Poales > Poaceae > Secale > Secale cereale. The sequence continues at coordinate 564,433,382 of LR738710.1, read as the reverse complement.
ACCACAAAGGAATGCATTTTTATTTAACTACTTTGTTAAATTTATCACGTGAACAATTGAGTATGGTTCCTCCATCTCAATCCCAAACCAAAGTCATTGTTAACCCAACAAATTAATTAAATAGAGTGTTGAGATCAACAAATAATCCACTTCTAGATACTCAAAGATGTCCATAATTGGGGACACGACTACTCATGAATAGTTTGTACACTCTGCAGAGGTTTGCGCACTTTTCCCCACAAGACTCGATCTCCTCCGTTGGATTTCTTGCACTGCATGGTGTTTGAGAAATGGATGACCGAGACACAGTCTTTCAGAAGCATTTACTCTTTACCCCGGGTGGACCGGTACACCTACATTCCCCTTACATCTGCTAGTCCACCACTGAAAGAGCTCACACAACTTACTCATACTATGCCAGATCCCATAATGGCTTGTGGCTGCACATGGAAGTTTCTAGGCATGAAAATATTATATGATCCCTTTGAGCCCAGGTGGCATTTCAATAGGGTGATCACACAGTTCCTCCGGGATCCCCTAGGACAACACTGGTTTCTACAGGTGCCCGACAAACCACTGGGTGCTCCAGGGTGCAACAACCATTCCACCCAGACGTGTATTAAAGTAGCCACCTTAAGTTGAACCATTAATTAAAAATCTCACATCTGTCATGGATACTCTCAAACCCAAACCACGTCTACGAGCATAGCATGGCAACCTAAGCATAACGTAGAAGTAACTCCTAGGGGTTTGAAAATAATGCAGGTAATATGTTCTACCTCAATCTACTTCCCAGACCCACAAGTTAAGAGATCCTACTCATGCAAGTGTTTGAGGATATAACTAATGCAATAAAAACTGGGTATTGGAAAATATGATCAAAGTGTGAACTTGCCTTGTACTGACGATGTAGAAGATTCGCACTCAGAACTCGTGATAGATCTACTCGTCACACTCCGATCAATCCAGCATAAGAAAACAATAGTAACCACACATAAGCATTCACTCAGAAGATCGGAAAGAACGAATAAAACACTTCGGAAAACTTCGAAAACAAACGAATGACTCTTGAAACAGAAACCAATTTCTAACCGTATCAAAACTATGTGAATTTGGCCTTATCAGAAAGGTTAGGTTAAGAGCATCGATTTGCAAAAAGAATCAACTCAAACGGAGTTATAAAACTCAAGTTATGACAAAAGAAGTTTGAAACAAAATCTAGTTGAATTCAAATTTTAAAACTTTCAGAAACATGTTTAAATTATTTTACTGGAAAGAGGGGATCGTGATGAAGACATGGGCGTTGGTTTCGTTGAATTTGGACCAACGAGCAAAAAGTTATGGTTGTTTGTAGTTCAGGGGATAAACTATAAAATGAAGTATTTACAGATAGGTCCCTGGCTGAAAACTAAATGAAAAAGAAAAAGGAAAAAGTTATCGAGCGAACGCTCGCTAACAGAACCTAACCAGTGATCGTTCACTTAATAACTAAACCGATCTAAAAGTATAAAACCGAACTAACAGAAAACCGGGGGTTGGTTTTATACCGTGGCGGTTCGGCGGAGAAAAACCGGAGGTTTGGGGCGACCCAAACCAGATCGGGTCCGGCGCGGGTCGGAGCTCCGGCCGGCGGCGATGGCGGCAGCTTCGCCGGCGAGCGACGGCGGCGGCGGAAGCAGCGCGGGGCGCTGCGCGAGGGCAAGGGGAGGCGCGGCTGCGAGCGACGACGAGGCAGCAGCAGCAGGCAGCGGCGGCGAGCGAAGCAGCGGCGACGGCGGTCCGGAGCGAGGACGGCGGCGGATTGGCGTGCGCGGCGGCGTAGGAGAGGAACGGAGCCCGGGGCCTCGGCTTAAATAGAGGGGGGTCGGGGTGGTGCCGTGGGGAAGGGGTCGGGTGAGGAGGCCGGGCGAGGCACGGACGTCGAGGCGGCTGCGGCGCTCGGGAGGAGTCCCGCCCGGGGATGAAGGGCGAGGCGGCTGGGGTGGGTCGTGGCCTGGCAGCGGCTTGGCCGGCCCAGTCGGTGGGGTAAGACCCTTTTTTTTAACACAAACACAAAACAAGAATAAACCCAAATAATATATAATATACTATAGGCATATTATATATCAAAATTTGCAGAAAAGGATTTCCTACAAGATGAACATTTTTCTATTGTCAAATAAAATGTTCACAAAATTAAATAAATCAAAAGGTGCTACTATTGCAATAAAATCCAGTCAAAATCATTTTAAAAATACCAAAAAGACTTCAAATTTATTTTTCTCCAATTTTCTGCTGTAGGGAATCATGTTACCCTATTTTCCATATATTTTATTTTTGGAGAAAAATAATTTGAATAAAATCCAAATAACTCAACTTTGAAAATAAAATTTCAAAACTACTTCAGTGGAACTTCCAACTCATATTTCCTATAATTTGAAGAAGTCATTTTATCTTCTCTCGGGGAAATCATTGAGTTGCATAATGTTTCTGAATTTAAAATATTTCAAAATAAAATTCAAAATCCTTTCAAAACCCTTTTTCATTTAATAAATGGAAGAAGTCATATTATCTTCACTCCAGGGTTTTGTGATGAAAATAATTTGAATTCCGGAGTTCAAAATGCAAAGTGAAAGTTTTGGGGAAGTCATTTTATTCCCTCACATTTAACTTTCAAAAGTTTCAAATTTCACTCAATTTCACACAGCACATCAACAATCAATCAAAACTATCTATTTATTATAACATTTCAAAATTTAGAATTTTGTGGGATCCTCCTCCACCTGAGGGTGATCCCGTGTTTGAACTCAAACCATTACCTGATACTCTTAAGTATGCTTATCTTGATGAAAAGAAGATATATCATGTTATTATTAGTGCTAACCTTTCAGAGCAGGAAGAAGAGAAATTATTGAAAACTCTAAAGAAGCATCGTGCTGCTATTGGATATACTCTTGATGATCTTAAGGTCCTTAGTCCCACTCTTTGCCAACACAAAATAAAATTGGAGAAGGAGGCCAAACCGGTTGTTGATCATCAATGGTGGTTAAATCCTAAGATGAAAGAAGTGGTAAGGAAGGAAATACTTAAGCTTCTAGAGGCAGCTATAATTTATCCAGTCGCTGATAGTTAGTGGGTAAGTCATGTCCATTGTGTCCCTAAGAAGGGGGGCATTACTGTTGTTCCTAATGATAAAGATGAATTGATCCCACAAAGTATTGTTACAGGTTATAGGATGGTAATTAATTTCCGCAAATTAAATAAAGCTACTAAGAAAGATCATTACCCGCTACCTTTTATTGATCAAATGCTAGAAAGATTATCCAAACATACTCATTTTTGCTTTCTAGATGGCTATTCTGGTTTCTCTCAAATACATGTGTCAAAAGAGGATCAAGAAAAGATCACTTTTACTTGTCCCTTCGGTACCTTTTCTTATAGATGTATGCCTTTTGGTTTATGTAATGCACCTTCTACCTTTCAAATATGCACGATAGCCATATTCTCTGATTTTTGTGAAAAATTGTTTGAGGTTTTCATGGATGATTTTTCCGTTTATGAAACTTCTTTTGATGATTGCTTAAGCAACCTTGATCGAGTTTTGCAGAGATGTGAAGAAACTACTCTTGTCTTGAATTGGGAAAAGTGCCACTTTATTGTTAATGAAGGTATTGTCTTGGGGCATAAAATTTCTGAAAGAGGTATTGAAGTTGATAAAGCTAAGGTTGATGCTACTGAAAAGATGTCGTGTCCCAAGGACATCAATGGTATAAGAAGTTTCCTTGGTCATGCCAGGCTTTATAGGAGGTTCATTAACAAGTTCTCAAAAATCTCTAGGCCTATGACTAATCTCTTACAAAAAGATGTTCCTTTTGTCTTTGATGATGATTGTGCAGAAGCATTTGAAATACTTAAGAAAGCATTGATCTCTACACCTATTGTCCAGCCTCCTGACTGGAGTTTACCCTTTGAAATTATGTGCGATACTAGTGATTATGCTGTAGGTATTGTTCTAGGACAAAGAGTTGATAAGAAATTGAATGTTATCCAATATGCTAGTAAAACTCTAGACAATGCCCAGAGAAATTATGCTACTACCGAGAAAGAATTTTTAGCAGTTGTATTTGCTTGTGATAAGTTTAGACCTTATATTTTTTATTCTAAAGTAACGGTTCATAGTGATCATGCTACTATTAAATATCTTTTGGAAAAGAAAGATGCTAAACCTAGACTTATTAGATGGGTTCTCCTGCTACAAGAATTTGATTTGCATATTACTGATAGAAAAGGAGCTGAGAACTCCGTTGTAGACAACTTGTCTAGGTTAGAGAATATTCTTGATGATCCACTACCTATTGATGATAGCTTTCCTAATGAACAATTAGCTGTCATAAATGCTTCTTGTACTGCTCCATGGTATGCTGATTATGCTAATTACATTGTTGCTAAATTTATACCACCTACTTTCACATACCAGCAAAAGAAAAAGTTCTTCTATGATTTAAGACATTACTTCTGGGATGCCCCACATCTTTATAAAGAAGGAGTAGATGGTATTATTAGACGTTTTGTACCTAAGCATGAACAGGAACAGATCCTACGCAAGTGTCACTCCGAGGCTTATGGAGGACACCATGCTGGAGATAGAACTGCACACAAGGTACTGCAATCTGGTTTTTATTGGCCTACTCTCTTCAAGGATGCCCGTAAGTTTGTCTTGTCCTTTGATGAATGTCAAAGAATTGGTAATATTAGTAGACGTCAAGAAATTCCTATGAATTATTCACTTGTTATTGAACCATTTGATGTCTGGGGCTTTGATTATATGGGACCGTTTCTTTCCTCTAATGGGTATGCACATATTTTAGTTCCTATTGATTACGTTACTAAGTGGGGTAGAAGCTATTCCAACTAGTAGTGCTGATCACAACACCTCCATTAAGATGCTTAGAGAAGTTATTTTTCCGAGGTTTGGAGTCCCTAGATACTTAATGACTGATGGTGGTTCACATTTTATTCATGGTGCTTTCCGCAAAATGCTTGCTAAGTATGATATTAATCATAGAATTGCATCCCCATACCACCCACAATCTAGTGGTCAAGTAGAACTAAGTAACAGAGAGCTGAAATTAATCTTGCAAAAGTCTATTAATAGGTCTAGAAAGAATTGGTCCAAGAAACTTGATGATGCATTATGGGCTTCTAGAACTGCATATAAAAATCCTATGGGCATGTCTCCATATAAAATGGTATATGGGAAAGCATGTCACTTACCTCTCGAACTAGAACACAAGGCATATTGGGCTATTAAAGAGCTCAATTATGATTTCAAACTTCCCGGTGAGAAGAGGCTATTTGATATTAGCTCACTTGATGAATGGAGAACCCAGGCCTATGAAAATGCCAAACTGTTTATAGAAAAAGTTAAAAGATGGCATGACAAAAGTATACAAAAACGTGAGTTTAACATAGGTTATTATGTCTTGCTATACAACTCTCATTTAAGATTTTTTGCAGGAAAACTTCTCTCTAAATGGGAAGGTCCTTATGTTATTGATGAGATCTATCGATCTGGTGCCATAAAAATCAATAACTTCGAAGGCACAAATCCGGGTGGTGAACGTCCAAAGAATCAAACATTATATCTCAAGTAATCCTATAAATGTTTAAACCAATGTTACTGAAACCGTAACCCCGGAGGAATACATAAGGGACACTTTCCAGAATGATTCAGACTCCGAAAAAGAAGAGGTATGTGGTACGGCAAGTAAACCGACTCCAAAACAGCTCTAATGGCAATTTTTCTCCGTTTTGGAATATTTAGAAAAATAGAAAAATAAGAAGCAGTCCGGAAAGGACACGAGGCGTCCACGAGGGTGGAGGACGCCCTCCCCACCTCGTGGGCACCTCATGTGCCTCCCGGACTCCGTTTTCTTGCACGTTACTTATTTTGGTTGGTAAAAATTCACTATATAATCTCCCGGAGGTTTTGACCACCGTATCACGCCAAAATCCTCTGTTTTTGTTTTGAGTTGTTTCTACCGCAGATTAGATCAATATGTCGTCCTAGGATTCGGAGGGAGAAAGCTATGTGGCTGATCTCCTTGCAGACCCTAACGTCTACCGGGACTTTGAGCATTATGGTTGGACCATGGAGGAAGAAGAAGACCATGATCCCAGGGGAAAGGATGAGACCAGCTCAGATGAAGATGAAGCCCCACTACCTCAACCTGGGGACATGCATGTTGACTTCAAAAAGTCAAGCCTCCCTGATAGATCAAAGAAACCTAAGATCGAGTTTATCCCTTTTTGCCTCTTGCAGGAGAACAAGCATGCACTATGCAAAAAGATATTAAGCCTTGAGTAGGAGATTGATGACCTAAGGGAGAAAAATTCTATCCTCAAGCGCAAATTAAGGATGAAGCCTACATCATCAACAACTTCATCATCACCACCTCCGAAGAAAGAGCCATAATCATATGAGTATGGGCACTCCCCTTTGGCAACTGCCAAGCTTGGGGGAGGTTACCGATATCGTATCACCATCACACTCCTATCTTTACCGTTTTTCTTAGTTCGATCCTTTTGGTAATATCTTGAGTTAGTAGAATAAAGTTTTGTATGATCTAGTTGTGAGCTTTGCTTTATGATGTTTATCTTTGTAATAGAGTCCGTGAGCTATATAATAAAGATTAGTTTTGAGTCAAGGGCTTGATTATCTCACCACGATCATGAAAGGATAAAAGAAAATATAAAAATAATAAAAGAGATCATATTGATCTTATGGAAAGTAATGACTTCACATATAAAAAGTATGATGAATAAAAGTTGTTGAGAGTTGACAAACATAGTTTTGGTCATCGTTGCAATTAATAGGAAGTAATAAAGAAAGAGAGGTTTTCACATATAAATATACTATCTTGGACATCTTTTATGATTGTGAGCACTCATTAAAATATGACATGCTAAAGAGTTGATGCTGGACAAGGAAGAAAACATAATGGGTTATGTCTTCTTATATCCGAAATAAAGTAAATTGCCATGGATCATCCAACAAGTTGAGCTTGCCTTTCCCCCTCATGCTAGCCAAACTCCTTGCACCGAGTAGAGATACCTCTTGTGCTTTCATACATCCTTAAACCCAGTTTTTTCATGAGAGTCCACCATATCTACCTATGGATTGAGTAAGATCCTTCAAGTAAGTTGTCATTGTTGCAACTCTCTAAAATATGTATAATCTATTAGTGTGGAGAAAATAAACTTTATACGATCTTGTGATATGGAATCAATAAAAGCGACGGACTGCATAATAAAGGTCCATATCACAAGTGGCAATATAAAGTGACGTTTTTTTGTGCTAAGATTTTGTACATCCAACCATAAAAGCACATGACAACCTCTGCTTCCCTCTGCAAAGGGCCTGTCTATTGTTCTTACCTTATAAAAGTCATGGTGATCTTCACCTTTCCTTTTTTACATTTTATCCGCCGGCAAGCACATTGTGTTGGAAAGATCCCGACATATATACCCACTTGGTTGTAAGTTATCATGATTTATTACTATTGACATTACGCTTGAGGTAAAAGGTTGGGAGGCAACACTATAAGCCCCTATCTTTCTCTGTGTCCGATTAAAACTCCATACCCATAAGTATTGCGTGAGTGTTAGAAATTGGGAAAGACTAAATGATAGTTGAGTATGTGGACTTGCTGAAAAGCTCTTATATTGACTCTTTCCGATATTATGTTAAATTGCAATTGTTTCAATGACCGAGATCATAGTTTGTTAGTTTTCAATGCAGTTTCTGACTCATACTCGACTTTGTGAATGGATTGTTACTTTAGCATAATAAATCATATGACACCTCTGTCTGTATATGTGTTGTTGCTATAATATGATCATGATGCCCTCATGTCCGTATTTTATTTTATCGACACCTCTGTCTCTAAACATGTGGACATATTTTTTGATATCGGCTCCCGCTTCAGGACAAGCGAGGTCTAAGCTTGGGGGAGTTGATACGTCCATTTTGCATCATGCTTTTATATTGATAATTATTGCATTATGGGCTGTTATTACACATTATGTCAAAATAGTTATGCCTTTTCTCTCTTATTTTACAAGGATTACATGAAGAGGGAGAATGCCTGCAGCTAGAATTCTGGGCTGGAAAAGAAGCAAACATTGGAGACCTATTCTGCACAACTCAAAAAGCCCAGAAACTCCACGAAAGTCAGTTTTGGAAAATATAAAAAATATCTGGCGAAAGAAGTACAGGAGGGGGGCCACCCACGGTCCACGAGGGTGGGGGCACGCCCTACCCCCCTTGGCATGCCCCCTGCCTCGTGGGCCACCTGGCAGCCCGCTGATGCCCATCTTCTGCTATATGAGGTGTTTTGACCTGAAAAAAATCATAAGGAGGCTTTTACAACGAAGCCCCGCCGTCTATAGGCGTAACCTTGGCGGAGCCAATCTAGTGCTCGGCGGAGCTGTTATGCCAGGATACTTACCTCCGGGATGGTGAAATCGTCACCGCCGTCATCACCAACAACTCTCCCATCTCGGGGAGGGTCATCTCCATCAACATCTTCACCAGCACCATCTCCTCTCAAACCCTAGTTCATCTGTTGTATCCAATCTTTGTTTCAAAACCTCAGATTGGTACCTGTGGGTTGCTAGTAGTGTTGATTACTCCTTGTAGTTGATGCTAGTTGGTTTATCCGGTGGAAGATCATATGTTCAGATCCATTATGCATATTAATACCCCTCTGATTATGAACATGAATTTTCTTTGTGAGTAGTTATGTTTGTTCCTGAGGACATGGGAGAAGTCTTGCTATAAGTAGTCATGTGAATTTGGTATTCATTCGATATTTCGATGATATGTATGTTGTCTTTCCTCTAGTGGTGTCATGTGAATGTCTACTACATGACCCTTCACCATTGTTTGGGCCTAGAGGAAGGCATTGGGAAGTAATAGGTAGATGATGGGTTGCTAGACTTACAGAAGCTTAAACCCTAGTTTATGCACTGCTTCGTATGGGGCTGATTTGGATCCATACGTTTCATGCTATGGTTAGGTTTACCTTAATACTTCTTTCGTAGTTGCGGATCCTTGTAATAGAGGTTAATCATAAGTGGGATGCTTTTCCAAGTAAAGGCAGCACCCAAGCACCGGTCCACCCATATATCAAATTATCAAAATAATGAACGTGAATCATATGAGCGTGATGAAAACAAGCTTGACGATAATTCCCATGTGTCCTCGGGAGCGCTTTTCTTTATATAAGAGTTCATCCAGGCTTGTCCTTTGCTACAAAAAGTATTGGGCCATCTTGCTGCACCTTATTTACTTTTACTATTTGTTACTTGTTACCAATTACCTTATCACAAAACTATTTGTTACCGATAATTTCAGTGCTTGCAGAGAATACCTTACTGAAAACTGCCTATCATTTCCTTCTGCTCCTCGTTGGGTTCGACACTCTTACTTATCGAGAGGACTACGATAGATCCCCGACACTTGGGGGTCATCAACTGAACACACATAAGCTGAATAACAAGAGTCTTACATCCATACATACCGTGTTACACAAATTGTGACCATTATGGTCAAGTCCTGAATATGTCATCGCAACGGAAATCTTCGTTGACAACTTGGACCCATGCCATCTGCCTTAACCCTACAGGCATTCTCACTAGTAAGCGTCCAAGCTCGCATGTTCGTCACCAAAGAATCTTCATTATATCTTATTCTTTCATGCCTGGCCAATAAAATAACTAGTGGCAAGCCAATGAGTGCTTTCAATGTACTCGCAAGCAACCAAAGACTGCTAACAAAATAATTATGCAAGGCTCTACTGCTAAATTGGCAGTTTTACGAAAAGCTAGTGTTTCTCATGCAAGTATGATCAACATTTATCATGGATATGAATGTGTCTACAACAAGTATTGGAGGTTACAGACATCAACATCGCGAAAGAGTTATGAACAACTTATGCTCAAGCTAATCGTGACTTCCTCACGAATCACGTCAACAGATTTACCCGAACCGCGATGTTTTCCAGAAACATATTGACATAGTCTAAGCAGCACCACCCAACTGTGCTTGACCGTGGACACGGCTATTCAAATAGTTTGACACTCTACATAGGTTGCACACTTTACCCACAAGATCCGGGGAACTTTCGCGTCATCCATGACCTACGATACCTCAAGTACCTGGGGTAAGCACCCGATCACTATCTTTCCCTATCCGTGACTAACATAGAGTCCACTCGATTGGTAGCAACCCCCATGCCCAACATTTCACATCATAATTTTTGTGGAGCCATGCTCCCATATTCATCACATACCACAAGCGCGGGGTACCAACGGTGTGTCCGGTGCCCTGTAAAAATAGGCATGGCTGCCTATCCAAGCAAGACCCCATCTCGAGAGTGACCTCGTGTCACCCCCATCACTAGTAATGTGGGCACTGATACGTCTCCAATGTATCTATAATTTTTTATTGTTCCATGCTATTATTTATGATGTTTTGGATGTTTAATAAGCTTTGTTATACACTTTCATATTATTTCTGAGACTAACCTACTAACCCAAAGGACTAGTACAGATTGCTGTTTTTTGCCTATTTCAGGGTTTTACAGAAAAGGAATATCAAACGGAGTCCAAATGGAATAAAACTTTGGGAGAGATATTTTTGGAGCAAAATACGGACGGGGAGACTTGAGAACCACGGAGTAGGGCTGACGTGGCGTCCACGAGGGTGGGGGGCACCCCCCTATAGGGTGCGCCCCCTGCCTCGTGGGCACCCCGTCTGTCCCCAGGTGCCCTTCTTCCTCCTATATATACCTATGTACCCCGAAACCATCAGAACAACAGAGAAAACCCTAGTTCCACCGCCGCAACCTTCTGTTCCCGTGAGATCCCATCTTGGGGCCTGTTCTGGAGCTCCGCCGGAGGGGGGATCTTCCACAGAGTTCTTCTACATCATCATCATCGCCTCACAACGAGTTGTGAGTAGTTTACCACAGACCTTCGGGTCCATAGCTAGTATCTAGATGTCTTCTTCTCTCTCTTTGGATCTCAATACCAATTCTCCTTGGTCTTCGAGGAGATCTATTTGATGTAATCTCTTTTTGCGGTGTGTTTGTTGAGATCCGATGAATTGTGGTTTTATGATCAAGATTATCTATGAGAAATATTTGGTTCTTTTCTGAACTCTTTATGTATGATTATAATATCCTTGCAAGTCTCTTCGAAATATTGGTTTGGTTCGGCCTACTAGATCTATAGTTCTTGCAATGGGAGAAGTGCTTGGATTTGGGTTCAATCTTGTGGTGTCCTTTCCCAGTGATAGTAGGGGCAGCAAGGCATGTATTGTATTGTTGCCATCGAGGATAAAAAGATGGGGTTTATATCACTATGTTTGAGTTTATCCCTCTACATCATGTCATCTTGCTTAAGGCGTTACTCTGTTCTTATGAACTTAATACTCTAGATGCATGTTGGATAGCGGTCAATGTGTGGAGTAATAGTAGTAGATGCAGAATCGTTTTGGTCTACTTGTCTCGGACATGATGCCTATATATAATGATCATGCGTAGATAGTCTCATAAGTATTCGCTTTTCTATCAATTGCTCGACAGTAACTGGTTTACCCGCCGTAGAATATCGCTATCATGAGAGAAGCCACTAGAGAACACTATGGCCCCGGGGTCTATTCTCAACATATCAATCTACAGTCTACTTTACTTTTCCGCTTTTACTTTCGGTTCTTATATCCAAAAATACCAAAAATATCAAACTATCATCTCTATCAGATCTCACTTTCGTAAATGACTGTAAAGGGATTGACAACCCCTTATCGCGTTGGCTGCGAAGGTCTTCTTTGTTTGTGCAGGTGCGAGGGACTTGCGTGTGGTCTCCTACTGGATTGATACCTTGGTTCTCAAAAACTGAGGGAAATACTTACACTACTGTGCTGCATCACCCTTTCCTCTTCGAGGGAATACAACGCAAGCTCGAGAAATAGCAAGAAGAATTTCTGGCGCCGTTGTCAGGGAGAATTACGCAAAAGTCATATACCAAGTACCTATCACAAACCCTTATCCTTCGCATTACATTTTTTGCGTCTCTTTTTCCTCTCCCCCACTTCACCCTTACCATTTTATTCTCCCTTCTTCTGCCGTGTGTTTATCGTTCGCGTGCTTCTTGTTTGCTTGTGTGTTGTGTTGCTTGCTTGTCACTATGGCTCAGAACAATACCAAATTGTGTGACTTCTCAAATACCAACAATAATGATTTTATTAGCGCTCCGATTGCTTCTATTACCGATGCTGAATCTTGTGAGATCAATGCTGCTCTGTTGAATCTTGTTATGAAAGATCAATTTTCCGACCTTCCTAGTGAAGATGCCGCTACCCATCTAAACAACTTTGTTGATTTGTGTGATATGCAAAATAAAAAGGGATACGGATAACGATATTGTTAAATTGAAGTTATTTCCGTTTTCACTTAGAGATCGTGCTAAAACTTGGTTTTCCTCTTTGCCTAGAAATAGTATTGATTCGTGGAATAAGTGCAAAGATTCTTTTATCTCTAAGTATTACCCTCCTGCTAAGATTATCTCTCTTAGAAATGGTATTATGAATTTTAAGCAACTAGATCATGAGCATGTTGCACAAGCTTGGGAGAGAATGAAATTAATGATACGTAATTGTCGTACACATGGTTTGAACTTATGGATGATTATTAAAAAAAATATGCTGGCTTGAATTTTGCTTCTAGATAATATTATGGTTAATTATTCTCAATGGCACACCGAAAGATCTACTAGTAAAAAAGTGCATGCTATTGAAGAAATTAGTGTTTTGAGTGGAAAGATGGATGAACTTATGACATTATTTGCTGCTAATATTACTTCTTCTAATCCTAATGATATGCCTTTGTCCACGTTGATTGATAATAATAATGAATCTTTGGATGTGAATTTTGTTGGTAGGAATAATTTTGGTAACAATGCATATAGAGGAAACTTTACCCCTAGGCCTTTTCCTAGTAATTCCTCTAATAATTACGGTAATTCCTACAACAACTCTTATGGAAAGATGCCTTCTAAATTTGAAACTAGTGTTAAGGAGTTTATGAATTCATAAAAGAATTTTCAATGCTTTGCTTGAAGAAAAATTGCTTAAGATTGATGAATTGGTTAGAATTGTGGATAGAATTACTCTTGATGTTGATTCTTTTAAACTTAGATCTATCCCACGTAAGCATGATATCAATAAAACTATCAAAGCCATGAGAATTTCCATTGATGAATGCCAAGAAAGAACTGCTAGGATGCGTGCTAAAAGAGAGAATTATATAAAAGCATGTTCTTCTAGTTATCATGAAAATAAAGATGAAGATATGAAAGTTATTGATGCATCTCCTATTAGATCCTTGTTTTCTAGTATGAATCTTGATAAAGATAGGATTGGAGATGAGTCTACTTTAAGGTGTCCCAATGATTCGGTGTTTTTAGATCTTGATGCTAAAATTGTTAAAAGTGGGAGTGAAGAGATTAAAACTTTGCATAGTGATGAACCCACTACTTTGGATTTCATGGGATTCAATTATGATGATTGCTCTTTGATTGATTGTATTTCCTTGTTGCAATCCGTACTAAACTATCTGCATGCTTATAGTCAAAATAAAGCTTTTACCAAACATATAGTTGACGCTTTGATGCAATCTTATAGAAAAACTTGAGTTAGAAGTTTCTATCCCTAGAAAGCTTTATGATGAGTGGAACCTAGTATTAAAATTAAAATAAAAGATCATGAATGCTTTGCTTTGTGTGATTTGGTCGCAAGTGTTTCCACTATCCCAAAAACTTTGTGTGATTTGCTAGGTTTCCATGAGCTTGATGATTGTTCTTTAAATTTGCATCTTGTGGATTCCACTATTAAGAAACCTATGGGAAGGATTAATGATGTTCTTATTGTTTCCAATAGGAATTATGTGCCCATAGATTTCATTGTTCTTGATATAGATTGCAATCCTTCATGTCCTATTATTCTTGGTAGACCTTTCCTTACAACGATTGGTGCAATTATTGATATGAAGGAAGGAAATATTAGATTCCAATTTGCATTAAGGAAAGGCATGGAAGACTTTCCTAGGAAGAAAATTAAATTACCATATGAATCTATTAAGGGAGCCACTTATGGATTGCCTTCCAAAGATGGCAATACCTAGATCTATCCATGTATCGTGCCTAGCTAGGGGCGTAAAACGATAACGCTTGTTGGGAGGCAACCCAATTTTAATTTTTTTTGTTTTTGCTTCTGTTTAGGAATAAATATTTCATCTAGCTTATGTTTAGATGTGGTTTTGTGTTTTAATTAGTGTTTGTGCCAAGTAGAACCTTTGGGAAGACTTGTATGAAGTTTATATGATCTTGCTGTGAAAAACAGAATCGGTAGCGCTCGCTAGAATGGTCACCAGATTTTACTGGAGCGTGCTATTTATTTGATTCTTTTTGAAGATGATTAATAGACAAATTCCTCACGTTTACCAATTTATTTCAATTTTTTTGGAGTTACAGAAGTATGCGAAAGCTACAGATTACTACATACTGTTCTGTTTTTGACAGATTCGGTTTTTCGTGTGTTGTTTGCTTATTTCAATGCATCTATGAGTAGTATTGGGAAGTATGAACCATAGAGAAGTTGGAATACAGTAGGTTTGACACCAATATAAACAAAGAATGAATTCATTGCAGTATCTTTGAGTAGTGGTTTGTTTTCTTATACTAACGGACCTCACGAGATTTTGTCTAAGTTTTGTGTTGTGAAGTTTTCAAGTTTTGAGTATTCCTTTGATGGACTATGGAACAAAGAGTGGCAAGAGTCTAAGCTTGGGGATGCCCAAGGCACCCCAAGGTAAAATTCAAGGACAACCAAGAGACTAAGCTTGGGGATGCCCCGGGAAGGCATCCCCTCTTTCGTCTTCATCTATCGGTAACTATACTCGCATCTATATCTTTATTCACCACATGATATGTGTTTTACTTGGAGCGTCATGTATAATTTGAGTATTTGATTTTTAGTTTGCCACAATTATCCTTGCTGGACACACCTTCTTGAGAGATTTAAATATGGCCTAGGAATTGTTAGAACACTCTATGTGCTTCACTTATATCTTTTGAGTTGAATAAGTTTTTGCTCTAGTGCTTCACTTATATCTTTTAGAGCACGGTGGTGATTATATTTTGTAGAAATTGTTGATCTCTCATGCTTCACTTATATCCTTTTGAGAGTCTATTAAAACAGCATGGTAATGTGCTTTGGCTATAAAACTAGCCTTCACATGATAGACATCCAATATCAATGTAGTAAAAACTTTCACACTAAGTGCATTGAATATGATGAGAAGTTGGATGCTTGATAATTGTTTTGAGACATGAGGATAGTGACATTAGAGTCATGCTAGTGGAGTTATTATGAAATTGAGAAATACTTGTGTTAAAGTTAGTCATTCCCGTAGCATGCACGTATGGTGAAGCGCTATGTGACGAAGTTAGAGCATGAAGTATTTGTATAGTGTCATCATTTGTGTGGAGGTCAGGGGCGCGTGATGGTTAACTCCTACCAACCTCCCCCCAGGAGCATGCGTTGATTGCTTTGTTTTTATGACTCGTAAATTTTTGCAATAAGTATATGAGTTCTTCTGACTAATGTTGAGTCCATGGATATTACGCACTCTCACCCTTCCACCATTGCTAGCCTCTCTTGTACCGCGCAACTTTCGCCGGTACCATACACCCATTATATATCCTTCCTCAAAACAGCCACCATATATCTTCCTCAAAACAGCCACCATACCTACCTATCATGGCATTTCCATAGCCATTCCGAGATATATTGCCATGCAACTTTCCACCGTTCCGTTCATATGATACGCTTCATATTGTCATATTGCCATGCATGATCATGTAGTTGACATCGTGTTTGTGGCTATGCCACCATGCATAATTTTGCATACATGTCACTCTTGATTCATTGCACATCCCGGTACACCACCGGAGGCATTCATATAGGTCATACTTTGTTCTAGTATCGAGTTGTAATTCAATGAAAGTGTGATGATCATCATTATTAGAGCATTGTCCCATGTGAGGAAAGGGTAAATAAAGAAAGCCCCTCCAAAAAAAGAAAAGAAAGGCCCAAAAAAGAAAAAAAAGTAAAGAAAAGAAAAAGGGACAATTGCTACTATCTTTTTCCACACGTGTGCTTCAAAGTAGCACAATGTTCTTCATGATAGAGAGTCTCATGTTTAGTCAAATTCATATACTAGTGGGAATTTTCATTATAGAACTTGGCTTGTATATTCCAACGATGGGCCTCCTCAAATGCCCTAGGTCTTCGTGAGCAAGCAAGTTGGATGCACACCCACTTAGTTTCTTTTGTTGAGCTTTCATACATTTTTAGCTCTAGTGCATCCGTTGCATGGCAATCCCTACTCACTCACATTGATATCTATTGATGGGCATCTCCATAGCCCGTTGATACGCCTAGTTGATGTGAGACTATCTCCCTCCTTTTTGTCTTCTCCACAACCACCTCTCTATTCCACATAGTGCTATGTCCATGGCTCACGCTCATGTATTGTGTGAAAGTTGAAAGGTTTGAAAGAATAGAGTATGAAACCAAGTGCTTGGATGAAACCGGGGTTGTGCATGATATGAATATTTTGTGTGATGAAGAGGGAGCATAGCCAGACTATATGATTTTGTAGGGATAACTTTCTTTAGCCATAGTATTTTGACAAGACATGATTGCTTTGTTAGTATGCTTGAAGTATTATTATTTCTTATGTCAATATAGACTTTTGTCTTGAATCTTTTAGATCTGAACATTCATGCCACAATTAAGAGAATTACATTGAAATACTATGTTGGTTAGCATTCCACATCAAAAATTCTTTTTTTATCATTTACCTACTCGAGGACGAGCAGGAATTAAGCTTGGGGATGCTTGATACGTCTCCAACGTATCTATAATTTTTTATTGTTCCATGCTATTATTTATGATGTTTCAGATGTTTAATGGGCTTTGTTGTACATTATTATATTATTTTTGGGACTAACCTACTAACCCAAAGGCCCAGTCCAGATTGCTGTTTGTTTTGCCTATTTCAAGGTTTTACAAAAAAGGAATATCAAACGGAGTCCAAACGGAATGAAACTTCGAAAGAGATATTTTTGGAGCAAAATACGCACAGGAGACTTGAGAACCATAGAGTAGGGCTGACGTGGCGTCCACGAGGGTGGGGGGCGCGCCCCCTACCTCGTGGGCACCCCGTCTGGCCCCTAGTGCCCTCCTTCCTCCTATATAAACCTACGTACCCCGAAACCATCAGAACAACATAGAAAACCATAGTTCCACCGCCGCAACCTTCTGTTCCCGTTAGATCCCATCTTGGGGCCTGTTTCGGAGCTCCGCTGGAGGGGGGATCTTCCACGGAGTTCTTCTACATCATCATCATCGCCACACCATGAGTTGTGAGTAGTTTACCACAGACCTTCGGGTCCATAGCTAGTATCTAGATGGCTTCTTCTCTCTCTTTGGATCTCAATACCAAGTTCACCTCGGTTTTCGAGGAGATCTATTCGATGTAATCTCTTTTTGCGGTGTGTTTGTCGAGATCTGATGAATTGTGGGTTTATGATCAAGATTATCTATGAGAAATATTTGGTTCTTTTCTAAACTCTTTATGTATGATTATAATATCCTTGCAAGTCTCTTCGAATTATTGGTTTGGTTTGGCCTACTAGATCTATAGTTCTTGCAATGGGAAAAGTGCTTGGCTTTGGGTTCAATCTTGCGGTGTCCTTTCTTAGTGACAGTAGGGGCAGCAAGGCACGTATTGTATTGTTGCCATCGAGGATGAAAAGATGGGGTTTATATCACTATGTTTGACTTTATCCCTCTACATCATGTCATCTTGCTTAAGGCGTTACTCTGTTCTTATGAACTTAATACTCTAGATGCATGCTGGATAGCGGTCGATGTGTGGAGTAATAGTAGTAGATGCAGAATCGTTTCGGTCTACTTGTCTCGGACGTGATGCCTATATATAATGATCATGCCTACATAGTCTCATAAGTATTCGATTTTCTATCAATTGCTCGACAGTAATTTGTTTACCCGCCGTAGAATATTGCTATCATGAGAGAAGCCACTAGAGAACACTATGGCCCCCGGGTCTATTCTCAACATATCAATCTACAATCTACTTTACTTTTCCGCTTTTACTTTCTGTTCTTATGTCCAAAAATACCAAATATATCAAAATATCAAACTATCATCTCTATCAGATCTCACTTTCGTAAGTGACTGTAAAGGGATTGACAACCTCTTATCGCTTTGGTTGCGAAGTTCTTATTTGTTTGTGCAGGTGCGAGGGACTTGCGCGTACTGGATTGATACCTTGGTTCTCAAAAACTGAGGGAAATACTTACGCTACTGTGCTGCATCACCCTTTTCCTCTTCGAGGGAATACAACGCAAGATCGAGAAGTAGCAGGCACCATGCTAGTATTGGACTAGGTAATCAATAATGCCCCGTCCCATAAGGGGTAGAGTGGTTGCACATGTTTGGTTGGAACGGTCGACAAATCTTAAATATAATCCGTCTGTGTGAACAACACTTTCATCAAACCTTGGTACACTACTTCTCCACCAAGTAGTGACCTAGTTCATCATCGTCTCCCATGGGCTTTAGTGGCACCCACTAGGTTATTTTTGCAAGTATGTCAAACCACACTTGTTTCTTTCGATGCATAACCCTGACCCATTTAGCGTAGCCAACTACTATAGCATATTTCTACAACCCATCAACACAACTCTAAACAAGGATAGAGTCATGCACAATGCAAGTATCAACGGGGTATGCAATGAAGGCAAGCCTAGCAAGGTTTCCATTCAAGATATATCATGCACTCGATGAAACAATGAAAATGCTTTCATGATATAAAAGGGTTCAACATGGTCAAAGGGCTGCTTGCCTGGGTCATCAAAGTCTTCAATCATTCTGGTCCATCTCCGAGTATTCCGTCTACTTTGTCAACCAATGCCGGAATCAAACACAATAAGCAACACAAGAAGGCAAAAATAAAAGTGCTCTAAAAATAGGAGTTAGGCTTCTCTAGGATTCATCTGGTCATATGAAAAATGAAAAAAGTGGTTTTATTGGAATTGGATCAGTGGATATTTTGGAACATTTCAATATGAAGGATATAAGGGATTTAATGGATCTGCAAGTTGCCTACAGAATGCCTTTTTATAAAAATGGGTAAAAGTACCCATTAAATCAGGCATGATTTTAGAAACATTTAGAAATTGGTTTCACTGGATTTGGAGTTAAAATGAGTATAATATGGATTTTTTGAAGTGGACTTATGTGGATAAATGACCTTTTTAAAGGATCGAGTGAAAACCAGGAACAACAAAAATGTCCACTGTGGCCCATTAAATAGAACTTGATTTATGGAGTCAGTAGAAATTTGAATCATCAATTTTTCACAATATTTGAATACTCTAGTGATTTTACAATCTCTCTGGAAAAATAAAAGAAAAAGAAAAAGGTTTTACCTAAAGCGTGCTTTGGGCGTGACTCAGCTAAACAGCGCCAACTAGGCCTAGCCACGCGGTGAACCAGGTGACGCCGAAGGCGTATTTTCGGGAGTACGTCTTGATTTTAGGGAGGCGGTGTACTTGATATCGCTTCCACTTAAACTATTGGCCCCGCCCTGGTAGGTCGCTGACGAGCGGGGCCTACGAGCAGGTCGTCCTCGTCACCGTGGTCGTCTTCCTGCTCGCGACGCGGGGCAGAGGGGCATCGGCCTCGCTTGACGTCGGCACTATTCCGCCCGCCCACGCCGGCCGGCGATCTGGACGGAGCCGCAGGGCCCGGTCTCACCCGTAGGAGGAAGCAGCAGAGGCAGGGCCTTCCCCTGCGTGCATGGAGCCCAACAAAACCGGAGCTCGGCTGCCGTCCGTGCCGGCAACACCGGCTACCTCCGGCGAACCTATGCACACCAGCGAGCTCAGGAGGCATCACCGCATCCGTACAGGTAATGCAAGTAGGTAGGAGATGTGTGTGACGGCGACGGCTTGGACGGCCATGGGGGTGGCCGCCGGCCATCAGTGGACTCGCACGCACAGGGCCATGGGGAAAGAATGCTGGAGACGGGGGCTTCGTAGTGGACGTGTGATGGCACCGGAGTGGCCACGGGAAGAAAGGGGGCTCGGGGTAGCTCAAATTTGAGCGAGTGCCAAGTCGGCAATGGCGGTCGTAGGAGGAGGAAGAGGGCACATGAGAGAGTGTGGGCTGGTCCAAGAGGTTTCTGAGAGAGAGTGGGTGGCTATGTACGCGAGAGAACGCTCCAGGAGGGCTAGAAATAGGCAGGCTCGGAGTAGAGCTTCGTGCCTCCTCGGGAGCTCACGGGCGCCGCTCGGGCGAGGCTGGTAGGGGCAAGAGGAGGTCGAGGGAAGAGGGGCCCGACAGCCTTGCGTGTTGTGGATGTCGAGGCGGCCTCGATGGACACACTTGTTCTGCCCAATGCTGCCTGGTTGCCTCAGGAAGGCCGAGCTACAGTGCCCTGGCGCACTGTAGCGTAGTCCAGAGCGAGACTTTGGCCGGCATGGGCATGTCTTTTGCGCCCTAGTTGTGTCCTTCCATGTCCAACAGCCCTAGGGGGTAGTAAACTACAAGAAAAGGGCATTGGATGCTCTGGTGATGCTCTGGTCTGAGAAGGTGATGAGAGGGCAGAGGGATAGGGGCTGTCTAGAGAAGAAAAGTGGGGTTTTTACCCACCAATTATTGGTCCATGTCCATGCTAAACATAGTGGAGGTAGAAGGGGACTAGGAGAGTCTCTGGTAAAAATTTCAGCTCGAGAAGAGCGAGGAAAGAGGTGAAAATAGCAATTTTGGAAAATTACTAGAAGGTGTTTTGGGCAAGTAGATGAATTTCTCTTGGCATGATACTTAACAGGATCAAGTGGCATATATAATTAGGGTGCTCCACGAAGTTTTAGTCCAGTTGGGTAAAGTTTGCAATGCAACTTTTGTAAACCCTAGAAATCAACATAAATGGCTTTTCCAAGATTTAGTCATGCAAATCATTCCTCCTTGATGCACCACTTGTTATAGTGTCATCATTTGGGGTTGTGAGCATGTCCACAAAATTTGAGGTCACAAGTAAAAAGTTGGGACTATAGAGTTGTTCAAATTTGGTTCTGTACAGAGAGGGTTTTTAAGTAGTTTGACCAAGGTATCTCAAACTTGTGCTATTTGATCTAGATGCATTATTACACCATTTGAGCATGTGCACCAAGTTTGAGAGCATTTGGACAAGTTTTGCAATGTAAAGTTGCTCAAACTTCAAAATGGACAGAAATAGTTTTGAGGGGTTTTGATGATCTTGTCTTGATCTTCAAGGCATGAGGCTAGGCAAGATCATCAAATATGTCATATGTGACATGCTAGAATTTTCCTGGAATTAATGTAGAAAATATCTTTTGTAAATATTTCAAAATCTTGAAATATCCAGAAAGAGTTTTTCACGGATTTGACCAATATTGTGAACATGACCATGTGTTGAAACTCATATATATGGACAATATATGTCCACTGAGCTTCCCTAAATTTTCACAAATATATTTAAAACATTAAAATAATTTTAACCTATTAAAGACCATTTCTGACCTTAAGAAAAAGCCTTTGAATAAAATAGAAAAATAACTATGAAAATAATATTTTGGTGGTTTTTGGGAGTCCTATATCTATTAAGAGTCAAATATAATTTTTGAAAGATTTTTCTCATGCTTCATTAAGTACTTGTACTTAAAGTCCCAATTCAGGGAGTTTTGGAAAACCTAATTTTAAAAAAAGATTTTAGCCAAAATATTTTTGTAAGAAAATGCTATTATGTCCTATACACATGGCATGATCATTAGGAAAAGGTTTGGATCAAGGAGGAGTATAAGAGTAGGAGGATTTATCTTATTTTTAGAGCACTTGAAAACAACAAACAAAAAGCAAATCAAGCAAAGTCCAGAACACTCAAAAGTTTTTGTCAAACCACATTTTAGCATGATTTATTGACTTAAGTATCTATCATGAAAATCAGGGTGTGACAGGCCTACCCCCCTTACAAGAATCTCGTCCCCGAGATTCCCAAACTAGGCGTAGAAAGGAATATGAAAACTTGGATCTGGGGTAGTCTTCACTTCTTCATGTTGCTTCTGCTTCCGAGTAGTGCTCCATTGAACCTTGAAGTACTTGATGGTATGGCTTCGTGTATAACGTTCTTCTTGATCGAAGTTGAAAAGGGGGCCTCTCGCGCAGGTCTGGTCGGGCTAGACGTCAATGGCTCGGTGATCGATGTTCTTGTAGGGATTGGGTTACGTAGGAAGTTGGAAATATTTCCGGACTAGTGTCGTGTGGAAAAACTTTGTGCATAGTGGGTGACTCAGGTGGTAACTCTAGCTGGTAGCTGTCTACTCTTTCTATTGAAGTGATCTTGATGGGGGCAATAAGTCTTGGTATGAGCTTCTCTTTGACACAGAGATGCTTGGTTCCTTCGAGAGGAGGGGCTTGCAGATACACATGGTCTTCGACGTGGAAGTTTACTTCTTGATGATGGTGGTTGGTTTAGTTCTTCCTTCTTGACATGGCGGTCTCGACATGTCTTGTAACCAGCTTAGCGGCTCTTCTTCCGTCTTCGGTAGACAAGTATGTCGCCTAATCAGGATGATAACTAACTTGCCCAAGTACTCCATGAAGACTCTGTTCATGGGTTCCATAAGGTAGGCTGGGGTATTGGTGGTGGTAACGGTTGAGTATCGGCTAGGGTTTCTTAACCTAGATCCAAAGCCCATGGTAATGATCCGACCGTGTTGTGGCTTGGTAAGGCTCAAGGGTTTCAGGGATTCTAGTGTGCGGGTGAACATTTATTATCTTATCCTTAAGCACGATTTCTGAGATGCCAATAGTTCTATCTAGTCCTTTAAACAAATAACCTTATACCACCAAAAGCATCAACTCGTGTAGGTTAGCTCCAATCATCACTCATGCTATTATTATCCTCAGGACTCCCGAGAGGAGGTTTAACCGAATTATGCATGTCTACAATCCCTAAAAATCATATGTATGGCTACCCCTAAGAATCCATGGGTAGGGCATTCAAGATGCTAAGCTTGAATTAAACATCACAATCCAAGTGCTCGGCCTATCCTTCCAAGGTTTAAGTTAATGCATCTCTATCCTAAGGAAACATGTCGTAAGCCACTCCGAGATCTTGTTTCCTTCCTATGAATCAACTCCAATAGCCCATTATCTCCTATCAATCATTACACAATCCATTAATTCTACAAATCCAATGTTTATGGTGTTCCAAATGATCTCCTAATGTCCTATAATCCCCAAATACTTGAAAGGGCTACCTCTACTATAGTAAATCCACCAATTTCCATTATCATGGTCAGGTAACTCCAAGGTCAGGATTATATAGATCGCTAAATCAAATCCGACAATTAATCCAATCTCCTAGTTTATTGTCCACCGAGAAACATGGTATCATGATCGAGGTCATCAGTCTAAATCCAATTTACTCCGAACCATGTAGACATACTCAACTAGGATCACCTACTTAAATCCAAATCTCATGCCCAACGAGAATTCCTACATGTTTCCCCCAAGTCATTGTCGTAATGTCAACTCTCTTCTAGAAATATCCCCTGGCTAAGTCTAATCCCTATACTTCCAAGAATTTTAGTTTGCGATCAAAATTGTCCCACTAAATCTAATTTATCCAGGGGTAATGAAAGCTATGCTACTCTATTAACATGATCCCACAAGTCCATCTACTAACATGGAAGCCTCATAATCCACCAGTCTCTAATATTTCCTCAAGGCTGCTGATATAAACTCATCGAGTCATTTGTCCTCTATTCCTATATCCTCAAATTGGTCTTCCCTATGGCATCGTCAGTTTTGGTGCTATCTTAAGATGATAATGTGCTCGTTCACTATGTCTACTAGTTCCATAAGGAACCCAGTGCTGTGCAAGGTTTACAGGGGCTTAACTGGTTCTCTTGTAATTCTGTGGCATAGGATTAAGGACTCAAGCTGGGCTATCTCATGAAGTCTCGAAGGGTCTGGGGATGGGTTTCTAATCTCGAGGGGTAAACATAACTCCACGGGGTTGTACTTGGACGAGGAGGTTGCAGCAAAAAGTCTTCAGTGCCGCTTGGTTACCGAAGTAGAATCCTTGGTGTATCTTGTCTTGCCGGTCTTCAGTTGTGGAGAGAGATGAGAGGGAGAGGTAGCATAGAGGAGGGGAATGCCTAAAGGGGGTTCTATAGTGCAAGTGCAAACAAACAAGTGTCGAAAGGGACAAACACAAGCATTATGATAAGGAAGGTGATATAGTCACGTACTTGTTGAGGGAGTCCTATATTTAGGGGTCCTGTCAGGACCCCGATCCTAAGTCACACAGGTCTAGCCTGTAACACATCATATCACTTTGCATCCTCACGCACGGTATCCCCACGGGTGCCACCTTACCTGGCCCGGGACCGTTTGCGCATTTTGGCACACGTACACGATAGTGTCGCTAGCATCCATATGACAGAGAACTCGGGCCGACATGACTAGTTATAAACCAAAAGTGGCGCTAAATTACAGAGACAGACATACATGACCCAGCAACGAACGTGTCGGTCATCAATGTATGAACCCAAGTCGTAGCAAGCTATAAGGACTTAAAGGAACAACGCGTGACATTTCCCCTAAGGGGCAGACACAGGAACGAAGAAGGACACATACCGGCCAGCCTAAGTGTTCCGGAGCAGTAGCAAGTTACCAAGGCTCAGTGGAAGCACTAGGAGACATTTCCCTGTAAGATAGGATACCAAGGGTAAACAACTAGGTGTCGGATCCCACATAGCAATACACATTACATGTACGCATAACATGCAAGTATGTGATGTACAACATGGCATCACAACATAACTCAACAACTCATATAGATAAAGGCCCAGAAGAGCCATCATAGCATTTATTACAAACAGAGGTCACATGACCCAACATACAGAGCATATAGGCAATGGAAGCATAACATGTCTGAGTACAGACAACTACAAATGAAAAAGGCTGAGAAGCCTGACTATCTACAAGACCCTCCCAAGGGTACAAGATCGTAGCTGAGGTAACAAGCTACACGTCGAAGTCCACGCGAAACCACTAGTGAGACCGGAGTCTCTCTGCAAAAACATAAATTAAGCAAACATGAGTACAAAGGTACTCAGCAAGACTTACATTAGAACTAGCTACATATGCATCAGTATCAACAAAGGGGTGGTGGAGTTTGACTGCAGCAAGCCAGCTTTGACTCGGTGGCTATCCTTAACTACGACTGCAAGTAACTCTTTTGAGGTGGCGCACACGAGTCCACATATTCACCAAACAATACACCACTATGGATCCGCTCCCGTCTCCCTACGAGAAGGCCATCCATAGCACTCACGCTTATCTTGCGTGTTTTAGAGTATCCACTTTCACTTGTCTATGAACTGTACAGGTAACCCAGAAGTCCATTACCGCGGACACGGCTATTCGAATAGATCATATATTAACCCTGCACTTGTTCTAGGTAAAGTAAATGGCGACTCCCACCTCCACCACCACCCATGGCGACTCCCACCTCCACCACACCTCTCATGGCGGCTCCCCAACCCTCTCCTCCTTCTAGATCGTGCATGGTGAGTATTGATCCTCCCAAGGTCCAATGGCAAGTCTCATCCATTGGGATTTTGCCCCAGGGCTTAAGGTGGAACAAAAGGTACGTGACAAGTTCAGATCTACAGTCCATTTCGACAAGGCTCATGGAACCAAGGAATTTTTCTTCGTGGTCTCATTCTCTTCTACCTCCTTCCCTCTTTCTGAAGAGGCAGTAGGAGTGGTTTTGCAATGTTGCATTGGAGGGGTTGCCACGGGCTTCAATGTCAAATAATTGGGAGATAGATCTTTCAGGTTTTCGGTTGCCTCCAATCGTGTTGGTCATTTCATCTATGGCCTAAAAGATCATGTGTGGCCGAATTTTGTCTACCATTTTCGATTATACAAAGCCTCTGTGGATTATGCGTGGAAGGGTGCAAATTGGCATCTAGATGATATCATTCCAGAAGTGCCGGCGCGATCCCATGTGGCTATTAAAAGCTCTTTAGGTTTTCTTAGATCAAGTGCATTTGGTGGCACCTCTTCTCACTCTGAATTGGCCAAATTCAAGTTGGTTTCTGATGCAAACTGGGGTTCTTCTGATCTTGATCGTGGATCTACGCACAATAATACGGTTCAAAAACCTTCTTCCATTCATTTGATGGGATCGCTTGAATCTTTGAATAAGTTACTTTTTGGAAGTTTTGAAGCATGTATCAATTCGCAGGGTCCTCAAATTATTGGTAAACGTTTCTGTGGGGCTATCTTTGCTACATCTTGTTGGGATCAAATTCCTATGGACAAGCTCGAGGAGATTCTTGACTTATGGCAAGCTGGTTATACAAATGATATCATTTCTTCAGTGCTTGAGGTCAATGCCATACCCTCAAAGGAGTTTATTTATCACAAGCTACATTTGTGTCTTCTTTGTGAGAGACGTGGCCACGTACAGGAGCAATGCATGGATCATTATGCGTCTTCTTCTAGTGTCCCTTATGATAATGTGAGTACTACACCTCTATCTTCAAGGTGCAACAAGGATACAAGTTCAGTTGTTTTGCCTACTCCTCCCTACATTGCTATTAAAGATTTTAGGAGTTGCAATATTTGTGGTGTCATTGGGCACATGCAATAGAACTGTCTGGCTAGGGTTCGTCCCAATAAGCATGTTGCATGGGTTAGGAAGAGTGAGAATCCTATGCCTAATAGTATTACCTCTCAAGGCGTCTTTCCAGTGTTGCAAAGATTTGTTTGGAAAAAAAAGATAGCTCGCAAATTTTCGGGGATTCAGGTCCAACAGAAAAGGGATAAGAAGCAAGTTTGGATAGCTAAGCGTAATAGTAGGGATTTACCTACATCTTTGCTCCGGATTGCCGAAAATACCCCGGACGTTTCGCCTCCTTGCCAACCTATCTCCACTCGCCCGATTCCTGAAGCCACGACTACAGCTCTGGTTCTCCCGTCACCTTGCGCCTCTCTGCTCTGTTCTGCCCCCCACCTCGAGCTCTCCTCTCGTACACACCCTTTGCCTTCAATGGCGAACCTTCCTGTGTTCCCTTATCAGTTCGTGCCGGGGGAGATGGATATCCAACAAAGCCCAGCAGGGAGGCTTCAGCGCAACATGGTAGTTGTCGATGACCCCCCTCTAGATAACTCGCATCATGCTTTGGTCGTGGTGGTGCCGCCTCCGGCGGATCTGCAGAGAGAAGAAGTTCTAGCTGAAGTCAGAAGAATTCTCCTAGAAGATCATGGTGCACCTACGTCTGAGGGTGAGATCTATCCTTTCTGCGTGGGTTTGATTCGGTTCAATGACAGTGTGGTTAGGGATACTTTGATTAGTAGGGGTGAGCAACCTTTAGATGAACACTATACATTTTGCTTGCTGCGACATGATGAAGTTCCTAACATGCGCCGACCAGTGATTGAAAGGGATGCATGGGTTATGCTGCTTGGGTTTCCTCTCAATTACCAGACAGAACACTATATTATCAAGGCAGTTTCTTGTTTTGGCAGATGTATGTATTGGCATCGACCGGGACATCGTAAATCTAGAGTGCTGGTTCGCGTGCTCATAAATGAACTTGCCTTGGTTCTTTTTAGTTTGGTGATTAAGCAATTTACAGATATCAGTGGTTTAGGCACATCTTGGACGGTTCCTGTGTATGTTCTCAATGGTAGAAATCCCAGCCAGGGCCTTGCGGGGGATGAAGAAGCGCCACCTCCTTTGGGTGCTTCTCCTCACCCTGATCATCTCCCGTTTCTGAATGCAATGCAGCAACATCAACATGATGCCCAGGTCTGGCAGCTACAAAACGCAGCCAATGCGTGGGAGGCAGCTCCTCCTCCTCCACCTCCCCAGCAGTGCTGGGGAGAGTGGACCGTTCTGCCGCCAATTCCCCCAGTGTATCGAGGGTTTAGCTACATGGCCTTTACTGGCTATGATGGGCCTTCCATGATGGATGGGATTCAGACAGAAGATTCTGGGTTTGATGATGGACTGAGAGTTTGGAATGAGCATGTGCAATTGGTTGAGGAGATAGCGGAAAGATTTGTTCAAGGAAGTCCAGCAGGAGAACTGAACTTTCAGCAGATTAATGAACATGTCACAACTATGGAAGTTCCTGAGGAAGAGGACAATTGGCTTTCCTTCACTATCTGCTTTTATTGTACTGTCTATTCGCCCAGGTTAGGATGGATTACTGATGACAATTCTGTGGACACAATTTGGACCAAGTTTGCAGAAGGCTTGGAGAGTGTGCTTGTGGATCTTGTGGGAGGAGCATGTTTCTCGTTATTCCCGTTTTCTCCGTTTCAAACGGGCACAACTACAATATGTTTTCCACAAGAAGCATGGTATTTCTACACTGATTTTATTAGGGATCACTTGCACAAGGTTTGTCTGATGGTGGGTGCAGTGCCCCGGGCTGACGAGGACAATATGCAGATGCTTTTTGATCAGCAGTCACAGCTCATGGAAGTTGAAGTTGGTCTCAATAAGAGGAAGCGCACTGTATTTACGCCGCTGGATGTTTCTGGAGTGAGAAGAAGTGTGCGAGCAACTAGGTACCAGGGATTCAAACCGCCTTCCATGGCCGACTCCAAGCGCAAAGTTTCTTATGTCAAGCTAAGAAGGAACCCTGACGTTCTTCAACTGCGACAGAACACATCCTTTGATGGCTCGTCGACCTCCGCTCAAGCACCGCCACATACCTCAATTGAAACGCTGCAAAGGCTAGGAACAATGCACTGTGCCATCCCTAAGGAGGAGCTTACCAAGGATAAGCTGCTTGCGCCTCTGAAAGGCCAAAAGCGGAATGAGGAATAGGATTTTCTTCTTTAGGTGCTTTTATTTTCTGTTGTAGTTGTTCTAAGGTTATTTTGCACTCTACCTTTTAAAACTGTTATGGCTGCTATTATGTGGAATGTTTTGTGCTGGAATATTCGTGGTTTAAATGCTACTTCCAAATGTGATGCTCTTCGCAATAAGATTGATGAATCTAATTGCTCCATCGTCTGTTTACAAGAAACTAAGAAATCAGAGTTTGCTCACTCTTTTCTTCGAAAGTGTTGTCCCAGGAGATTCGATAAATTTGAATTTGTTCCATCTGAAGGAGCCTCTGGTGGACTTATCGTAGTTTGGTGTAGTAGTCAATTCATGGGGCAAGTCATACATCAACTACCTTTTGTTCTCACACTGAAAATGACCTCAGTGCAAACTAATGAAAGTTGGTTCCTCTCTAACATATATGGACCATGTGATGGACCAGAAAGAGTTATTTTCACTGAATGGTTTAACAGTGTAACCTTTGACCTAGAAGACCTCTGGCTATTCATGGGTGATTTCAATTTCATGAGATCACTGGAAAACAAGAACCTACCAGGAGGAAATGTGGAGGATGTGATTAAATTTAATGAAATTATCAGTCATATTGGACTGCTTGAGATACCCATCAAGGGCCGAAGATTGACATGGAGTAACATGCAGGAAAACCCTCTTCTAGAACAACTGGACTGGTTCTTCTCCTCGCCAGAATGGATTTTAAAATTCCCTAATACCACTGTTAAACCCCTTGCACACCCGATTTCAGACCATGTTCCATGTGTTATTTCGGTGGAGACGGCAATCCCTAGGTCTAAGTTATTCAGGTTTGAAAATTTTTGGACTTCTCCCCTGGGTTTTTAGATGTGGTTCAAACCTCCTGGAATGCCCCCATCAACGCATCCTCGAGTGCTACAAGGATTTCAGCTAAACTCAAGCGGCTTAGATATGCACTGAAAAAATGGAGTAAATCGCTACCTAAGCTAAAATTATTGATTGAAAATTGTAACCAGCTTTTATTACAACTCGATAATCTTGAGGATCTTCGACAATTGTCTATTCCTGAAGCTAATTTCAGGATCATTTTAAAAGCCCAAATGCTACGCTTACTGAAATACCAAAGTGACTATTGGAAGCAATGTTATACAGTCAGATGGGCTATCAAAGGCGAGGAAAATACTAAATATTTCCAAGCACGTGCAACCGAAAGAGCCAGGAGAAACTCTATAGCTAATCTGATCTTGGAAGATGGTACCTTAGTGGAAAATCATGAGGAAAAGGAAAACGCTTTCTTCACCTGCTTCAAGAATAGGATGGGAATTCTTCAGAACCAACTTACGACTTTGCTCTTGCAGACATCGTTCAAAAATGTCAAGGTCTAGAGGAACTTTCACTCCCATTTATGAATGAGGAGGTTGACCATATCATCAAAATCATTCCGGCGGATCGTGCACCGGGACCGGACGGGTTTAATGGCCTATTTCTCAAAGTGTCCTGGGACATTATTAAAGAGGACTTCTATAGGTTGACAGAAGATTTCTGGGCTGGATCAATTAACTTACAATGCATCAACACCTCTCTGATCACATTGGTACCAAAAAAACTAGTACCTGAATCGGTGAATGATTATAGACCCATCTCACTGATGAATTGTGTATTAAAGGTGCTTACAAAAATACTTGCAGAATGATTGCAACGTTGGATACTCCACGTGGTCCACAGAAATCAGTATGGGTTCATTAAGACAAGGACAATACAAGATTGTTTGGGCTGCACCTTCGAATACTTGCATCAGTGTAAGCAATCGGGCAGAGAGATTGTGATTCTGAAACTGGATTTTGAAAAAGCTTTCGACACAATGGAACATTCTTTCATCTTGAAAATGCTCGAATGTAAAGGGTTTGATGACAGGTGGTGTATGTGGATGAAAAATATTCTGCAGTCAGGCTCACCGTCTATTCTATTAAATGGCATTCCAGGTACAGAGTTCAAATGTAAACGAGGTGTGAAACAAGGGGACCCGATGTTGCCACTGCTATTTGTACTAGCGGCATATTTGTTACAGTCCTTGATTAATAAAACTTGGCAAGAAGGTCTCATCTCACTCCCAATCAATCAGCCGGATTCAGAGGATTACCCGGTGATTCAATATGCGGATGACACGCTGATCGTTCTACCTGCAGACCAGCATGAGTTACAGATAGTTAAACAGATATTGGATTCCTATGCCCGGGCAACAGGTCTGAAAATAAACTATGGTAAATCACAATTGATGCCGATAAATGTAAGTACACAAAAAGCCCTGGAACTAGATAATGATATGGGTTGTCAAGTTGGTTCGATGCCCTTCACATATCTGGGTCTGCCTCTTGGCACAACGAGGCCGACGGTCAAAGAGTTAATGCCCTTGGTGGACAGAATAGAAAGAAGATTGACGGCAACTGCTATCTGGCTATCTTATGGAGAACGCGTTCAACTCATTAATTCAGCGCTCTCGTCACTGCTGTCCTTTGCGATGTGTGTTCTCAAACTTCCATTAAAACTGATTGATATCTTTGATAGAGCGAGGATACATTGCCTTTGGAGGAAGGAGATCGATAGAGATGCAAAAACGCATTCTTTGGCTGCTTCGGAGATGGTTTGCAGACCAAAGAAAAAAGGAGGGCTAGGGATCCTCAACCTACAAATTCAAAACAAAGCACTGTTGCTCAAATACATACACAAGTTTATCCATAAACATGATACACCTTGGGTGATGCTGATCTGGAATGCTCACTACAATGATACACCCCCTCATGCTAGGCCAGCGTGTGGATCCTTCTGGTGGCGTGATATTTTCTCTCTGATGGACATTTATCGAGGAATCACAACATGTATACCTGCTGCGGGTGACACTATCTTGTTGTGGAAGGATGCCTGGAACAATGAAAGGCCACTAGCTGAGACGCACGAACATCTTTTCTCTTTCGTCGTTAATGAAGACATCTCGCTGGCTCAATTCTACCACAATAATGGACAAATGGATAATTTTATGCTCTCGCTGTCCTTAGAAGCCCGGGCTGAACTTGATGACTTACAACAATTAATGACAGAAGTGTTTTTATCACCCATGGAGACTGATGAATGGATCCTATGCTGGGGAGACACAAAGTTCAAACCCAAGAAATTTTACAACTATATGTTTAGAAACGTCTCGGCTCCTCAGTGCATCACCTCCGTATGGAAGACTAAATGCATCATGAGACATAAGGTTTTTGCATGGTTGATGCTGAATGATAGAGTTAATACTCGGGACCTACTTTTACGTAGGCAATTCGACATCGGGGATGATCATAACTGCCCAATGCGCAGCGTGGGAGTGCTGGAAACGAATGATCATCTGTTCTATGATTGTCCCTTCGCTACAAAATGCTGGGAAACGTTGGGCATAAGCTGGGGGAATCACCTAGACCTACAAACCAGATTTGACAGAGCTAAAGCTAGGTGGCAAGGACCTCTCTTCAAGGATGTGACCATCTTGGCAGCCTGGAACATTTGGAAACAGCGCAATAATGATATCTTTGATGGGGTAACATCCATACACGTGGACTGGTTGAGAAGATTTAAAGAAGACTTGGTGATCTTAGGATATAGGATCAACCCTCAGAATCTATCTTTCCTGGGGGGCTTTAGTAGCTCTCTTTCCATTTAACACTTTTTCTTTTGCTGTTTTTGAGGTCTGTTGTGTCCTTTGTGTTACCAATGTAAATACTATCTTGAGTGCCAACTTTTGGCTGGCATTCATGGCATATATATGAAAAAAAGGCAATAGGAGGCTATCCTGCTGTTTCAACTTGTCAAATATATATATATATATATATATATATATATATATATATATATATATATATATATATATAACCCTGCAGGGGTGTACTTCTTCACACACGCTCTCACCACTTACCGCCGTTTACACGACATGTACTCGGCAACCTTCAAGCAGAAGCCCAGCGAGGGTGTCAGCCACGACCTAACTAACCACACAAGTCCCTAGTCCAGGTTTATCGCCTATTTGGTTCCATCCGTGGGGAGATCCGGCCGGGGTGTCGCTCACGGCCCCAAACGATGTGTACAGGGTTCCCGAGCCACCAAACGGGCGACTGGTACACCGTGCCACGTACCTGCCGTGTCATAGCCCACCCCGAGGGTCAGTGCTGCGCACGACCTCCAGCAAACTACAAACACCAGAAACTAGTTGCAACTCCTGGACAGAGGACAAGGGCAGTTAATAAGTCAAGAGAGCTTGGAGCGCCCAGAGCCCAATGCGTGATAGTAGATGTTTCATGGATCACAAACACAGAACTCAATTCCTGAGAACGGCTGCAATGAGACAACCCACCATGTACTCCTACATGGCCTCTCATCACTACCATTACCAAATCGAGTTCACACACTTAGCTCACACATAGTAGGACATGTTCATCACCCTTCCAATTCATCCCCGATGAATCAGACCTGACACAACTCTAAGCAATAGCAGGTATAACCAGAAAGCATGAATGAGTAGGCACAACATGGCTCAAACAACTCCTACTCATGCTAGTGGGTTTCAACTATTTACTATGGCAATGACAGGTCATGCAGTGGAAAGGGGTTCAACTACCGCAGCAGGTAACAGTTGAAGCGTTGTTGTCCTAATGCAGTAAAAGAGAGCAAGAGCGAGAGAGTGGGATTGTATCAGAATGCTCAATGGGGTTTTGCTTGCCTGGCACTTCTGAAGATACCATTGCGTCTTCATCGGTGTCATCGATCACATCGTCGGAACACGTCTACTGAGAGGGGACAAACATCGGCAACAAAGAAAGAACACAATCAATGCAATGCGAAACATGATGCATGATCATGACATGGCAATATGCTGTTGATTGGGCTAATGCAACTACCAACCATATAAAATGAAGTTGGTTTGAACCAAAGGTTCAAATTAAAACTCCATATGTGATTATTTAAATGTCATTTAATTGATTTGACCTTATCAGCAGGTTTAACTTGTTCAAACACGCATGAAAATGCCATAAACAGATTCCTTGAATTTTTCTGATCATTTTTCATATATAAATTATTTTCATTGGAGTTATAGATTATTTTCTGTGATTTTTAGAAGTTTTGGCTATTTTCTGAAATAAATAAATCATTTAAGATTTATTTTAAATTCCAGAAAACATTACTGCGTCAGCATGGCGTCACTGTGATGTCAGCAGTCAACAGGGCCGGTCCAGGTCAAACCTAACCTGTGGGTCCCACAGGTCAGTGTCACAGGTACTAAACCCGGTCAAAACCTACGCTGACTAGGGTTTGACCAGGGCTAGGGCCCATTGTCAGTGGCTGTGAGGTGGACAGCCAAGGGGGGCGGTTAGTGCTAATTATGGTGCCACGTCGGCGGTCGCCGGAGTTCGGCCAACGGCGACCAAAACCGCGGCGGCAACTCGCCGGACTTGAGCTACAGGCGGCAGATGGATTCGCAGGGACCAACAGAAGGCAGCACGCGCTCGTCCGCATCTAGCAGAGCGATCGGGAGGCCTTGGGGTCGCCGGAATTGACCGCACCGACGAGCGGGGCGGCGCCGGAGTTCGGACATCGACGGATTCCACGCCGCAGGGCACGACAGGAGCACCGGTTGGTTGCTACGGCCCTGTGGTGACGCGCTGAGCGCGGTGATACACTCGGACGCGGGTGGTAGCAGCTGTGGCCGCGGCTGCGCCATGGCCGACGGCAGGAGCTCACAGGTGCGACGGGGATGTCAGCTAGGGCTCGGGGGCAAGGAGGTAAACAGGGGGAAAACAGAGAGGGATGATGTCTACACACGCTTCTACTCTTGTAGACTATGTTGGGCCTCCAAGCGCAGAGGTTTGTAGGACAGCAGCAATTTCCCTCAAGTGGATGACCTAAGGTTTATCGAACTCAGGGAAGTAGAGGTTGAAGATGGTCTGTCTCAAGCAACCCTGCAACTAAGATACAAGAAGTCTCTTGTGTCCCCAACACACCTAATACACTTGTCAGATGTATAGGTGCATTAGTTCGGCGAAGAGATGTTAAATGGCAAGTGATATGGATGGCAAAACAAAGTAATATAAATCTGTAATAAAAAGTGCAGCAAGCAAACAAGTGGTAAACGTGAGCACAAATGGTATTGCAATGGTGGAAACAAGGCCTAGGGTTCATACTTTCACTAGTGGCAACTCCCAACAACATTAACATAATCGAATCACATGATATTTCCCATAAAACATGGAAAGGGGACACACTCGGAGGTCATTCCTTCGTGGTCAAGAGAGGACGAGAATTATGTAGGGCTACAAAAGCACACCTCAAAGTTCGTAGTTCTCAATCTAAGGATTTCCCAATGTCACCGCGGTCATCCAAAGAGAGTCCCACAATCACCACAACATATCTAAAGGATAGTCAAAGACAAGCACCAAGAGACTCTCAATCTTCAATCAACACACAAGAGAGGAAATCACTCATGAAAATATTGTTCTAATCCATGTCCAATAGACCGCTATCACCTTGGTCTCGGGGATTATACTAGATAAAGACAAGTGAGTACATCAATCCAATACATAGAGGAAGGGGAAATATCATGGGATCACCCTAGATTAACATAGCCTATGATCACAACAAAGATCACATCATGGGAGAGAGAATTGACCACATAGCTACTGGTAAGAACCTCAGCCCCAAGGAGGAACTACTCCCGCATCATGGAGGGAGGAAGCAACGTCGATGGAGATGAATCCGGGGGCACTTCCCCGTCCCGGCAAGGTGCAGGCGCAGGAATTATGGTCCCCCGAAGCTTGATGGCGATGGCGGCGGAGATCGGAATCGCGTCTGGAGAAAAGGGGTCCGGAATCAGGGTTTCCGCGACACGGTGTAAATATATGCCAAAGGGGGGCATCAGAGGGGGTCAGGGGTGCCCAGGCGCCCCCCCGGCGCGGCCAGGGGGGCCGCGGGGGCAGGCCGCCTGGAGCCCCTGTGGGTCCCCTCCGGCCCTACTTTGGCCGCATGGAAGCTTCCGGAACGCTGATTTTTTATATATTTTTTCTGGCAGTTCTCGTAATGTGAAAACCTGAAATACAAAAACAGCCAAAAACAGAAACTGGCACTGGGGTGCACTGAGTTAATAGGTTAGTCCAAATATGATCAAAAGTGTATGGAAGTGTATAAATAACATAGCAATATCACCCAAAAGAGGCATGGAGCAAGCAGAAATTATAGATACGTTTTGGACGTATCAACATCCCCAAGCTTAATTCCTGCTCGTCCTCGAGTAGGTAAATGATAACAAGAATAATTTCTGTGGTGACATGCTATTAACCATATAGGACTTTTTCATAGTCATATGACAAAAGTTTACTGAGACAATGAATCTATAGTAATTAAGTTGCCTCATGAGAAAATCACAAAGAACTGAAAGTTTTACAATATGATATTGAAACATCGAATAGATTTGTAATGAACATGATGTGCAAATATGATAAAGTGATATCTAGCTTGCCCCCTTTAGTGAAGCAAAACATAAATGCAGGGGCACCTCCAAGGTTTAAGTGATGACTAGATACAATGATTTCAAAATAAACGATATCAAAATCATGCAAAAGACAATGCTACTTTGGGACAATGCACATTACACTCAGAATGACAATCATGCTCTCAGTAGTTGGTGCTTTTAAAAGAATGTGGAGACTCTCGAACCGTGACTTTTGTTGGCAAGGTTGAAAACCCGTAGTCGGAAACAAAGACAAAACATGTACCAGAGCTCTTGGTTTTAAAACAGAGGTAATAATTTTTTTAGATCATGCATGTTTCGTCAACGAATGCTAGCAGACAACTCAATCACTTCTTGAGATGGACAAGTTTCGAGGAACGGCTCCCGAATGAGGACGATCACATCCTCTTAATCTCCTTTGTTTATCACTGCCAAAGTTTTCTGATTTCTCATGAACAAAGTGTGAAGGCGGGTTTGTTTGTTATATTTTCTTTTTGAGCCGGGCGCACTCAATGCCAGTTCCTTCTCGTATTATGGGTTTGCACATTATACATGCAATCCCGGGGTGAAGCTTGTCCAACTTAAAAAGATCATGAATTAACTACTACTTCCTCATGAACTTAAAACAGAGGCACAAAATAGAATGCTTTTTCTTTGAATAATTTCGAGATGGTACATGCAAGTCTTCGTTAGGAATGGCAGGTAAATACCATGTAGGAAGATATGGTGGACTCATATGGCATAACTGGATTAAAAGGATGTGGATGCACAAGCAGTCAGTCCGCTTAGTACAGGCGAAGGTTAGCAAAAGACGGGGAGCGACCAACTAAGAGAGCAATGATGGTCATAATCATGAAGAGCGACAAAGCAACATTGAATCAGGCATGGAAGTTATATCGCTACTCAGAAACAAAAGATCATCAAGGCTTGACAGACTTTCTTTACAGTCTTAAATATGCGTGAGCATACGCCAAGTCAATCAAAATAAATTCTTTGAAGGAAGATATTACTAAACCATACCACATCATAGGCAAACAAATCATGTTGGTACTCCAATAACACATTGGGAACCCCCCAGCTATTTGAGACTAACCATAAGAAAACATGAACTACTAAGCGCCATTATGCACGTAGCATCTTCATCATAGACATATCAACCAATGCAACGGAAGCAAACTCTCTTAATAAGATAAACATGATAACTAAAGAGAGTTCAAGCAACCAACTAAACAAAAGCTCTTTAAAAAGATAAGCATGAAAGTTAAGAGCTAAGCATGATAGTAGCTATTAAAAGACAAAGAACACACACAGCAAAGATAGACATGCAAATTATATGTTATGTTCTAGGTAGAAGTGGAGCGTGTTTCTCTCCCACATAAAGAAAGCTGAATTCCAACTCGTTATGAAAAGCTAAAGAAAACTAAAAGGAAAACTAAAACAAGACGCTCCAAGCATAGCACATAACACATGAAGTGATTAAAATATAGTGGAACAAAGGACGAACTGATAATGTTGATGGAGAAGGGGATGCACTGGGGCATCCCCAAGCTTAGACGCTTGAGTCTCCTTGAATATTTCTTGGGGTGCATGGGGGCATTCCCAAGCTTGAGCGTTTGACACTCCTGAATCTTTTTATCATCTTCCCTCGCACACTTGAAAACTCCCTTCATACATAACTCATCATAATCTGATTAGCGAGGTTAGTACCCTTAATAGAATAATTTTTCCTTGCTGGAAATAAGGATATTCTTGAAGGTCTACTGTTTATCAAGATTGCCAAAAGGTTTTTGCAAAGCAAAAGCAAGCTCAAGGTTTGCAAAATGAAGGAAAGGCAAAACATGACAGAATCTGTGAAAAACTGACCAGCAGGTAGTAAATAATTGTTTCGGGGCACTTCTGCAACTCAAATCAAAAAACTCAGAACAGACGCACGAAAGAAAATTATATAGAGCACGCTGTCGAAAAAGTTCAGACCAAAAAGATGATCTAGTGATTTTATACGAATTTTTCTATCCAAGGACAGAATCTGTTTCCTGGACAGCACGTCACAACTTTTGAACTTTCTTGCAATCAGAGGCTAAACTTGGCACAAAGCTGAAAAATAAAGATACAATGATGTTGCTACAGTAGTAACAAACATCAAGACCACTAAAACTGAAAGTAAACATAACAAGGGTTGCCTCCCTAGAGCTCTTTCTTTATAGCCATAAAGATAGGCTTAAGACTTTAATGATGCTCTCGTAGGAATAAGAGCTGAAGAACAAAAGAGAGCATCAAGAAGCAAATACCAAACACATTTAAGCCTAAAATGCTTCCTATGCATAGGAATATTACAATAGAATAATTCATTGAAGCACAAAGCAACTAGCATAGGAAGGCAAAACAAGCATAACTTCAAAATATTCACCATAAAGAGAGGAAACTTCTTATTATTAAGATATTTAGAACCAAGTCTCCCTCTCTCATTATAAATTTCAGTGGCATCATGGATGAACTCAACAATATAAGCATCACGTAAAGCATCGTTACCATGATCCACATGCAAAAAGGTACTCTTACTCTCCACATAAGCATAATCTTTCTCATTGGTAATAGTGGGAGTAGGACTATCATAAACAACTTGAACACTATAGATTACTTGTGTATTAGGAGGGTGGTGTTCAACAAGGGAGTAATTCCCTCCATGATTATGACAAGTTTCATAAGGATAATTTCTCCTTATGTCATAGGTACCTTTATAATCACTATAGGTTGGAGTTATGACATCATCATAGTAGAGAAGAGCATTATCATTGCTAGCAACTATATTTGTAATCATGCTGTCTATATTCTTACTAGCAAAAGAATTATCAATTATCACATCACTAGTGGGTAAAGGGTTTGCAATCCTATCATCCCCAAGCTTAGAGCTTCCCATATCATCACTTTCAGAGTTGGTACCAAAAAGATTTTCAAGATCATAAGTAGCATTATCATCATTTTCCCAATCACAATAAGTAACATGCATATCATAATCAAAATCATCTTCAATAGTACCTACGGACGTATCATCAAGATGATAATTAAGGCAATAAACTTCACCTTCTTCTTTAAACTTACAATCGTTAGGATAAAAGTTGATGGGAGGAATATGCTCAGGCCAGGTTGATACCCATTCTTCTTCTTTCTTGCTCCTCTTCCTCCTCCTCTTCTTTTTCTTCTTCTTAACCTTAGGAGGGAGTGGTTGGAGATGAAGCTTCTCCACATATCCTGGTTTATCATTAGAAACAACAGGGGAAACTTGGGAGAAACTCTCCTTTTTATTAGCAGAAATATAAGAGACATTTTTATACTTTGGTAAAGTTCCCTCCTTTATAATCTTACCTATGTAATCATTTTCATGGCAATTAACAACACAATAGAGATGGAAATTTTGCAAAGTGTTTTTTATTCCTATGGCATTAACATCTAGCCATGAAGTCTTTTCTGATAACTCTTCACACATCAAAAATAACATAAGCTCATCATAAAGATCAGAGGTGATCATGTTATCACACAACTGGTTAACAGTTATGTTTTGAAAGTTCATGCATTGAAAATTAAAGTGACCCTCTATACGGCAAAGTTCACAAGTAAAAGGATAAAGGTCACACAATTCTCTAGCAATTTTATTTAAATCTCTAACCCAAGTGATTGTTCTTTCATGCTTATGTTGCTTACAATACTTCTCTTCTTCAATCATAGGCCTTTCACAAGGTCTATCTACTCCACAAAAATTAACATGCTTATATAAAACTTCATTTTTAGGAATTGGATCATGCATGTTGCAATCATCATGAACAATTTCATTTTCTTTGCAAATCTCTTTAAAAGGTTTATGATTCTTGTTCCAATCCTCCTTAGGCATATTAAGATGTGAAGCAAAAGATTTGAGGAAATCAACAAGGAGTTGAGAATCAAGCCTAAACTTAGCACTAAACTTATTAAAACTTGTAGTTTCAACAAAGGACTTAATGCAATCATACTCATAAATTATACCTGACTCTTTACCTTTGTCGATCTCCCAATCTTCAGTGTTGCGTTGAATTCTTTCAAGGAGTTCCCATTTAGCATCAATCTTTTTGTTTGTGAAAGAACCCATAGAGGAAGCGTCGAGCAAATCTTTATCCTGTCGAGAAAGCCTCGCATAGAAATTAGTAATAATCATATCTTTGGGGAGCCCATGGTTAGGACATTTTAGCATTAACATTTTCAGTCTCCCCCAAGCTTGAGCTATGCTCTCTCCGTCATGAGGATAGAAATTATAAACATAATTCCTATTCTCATGGACTTCATGAAGAGGATAAAACTTGGAGTAAAAGAGAGACTGGATCTCTTCCCAATCCAGCAGGTGAGAGTCATCTAGTAGCCTATACCATTCCAATGCTTTTCCTTTCAGTGACAAGGCAAATAATTTCCTCATGACAAACTCCTTTGATACACCTGCAAGCTTAAATAATGAACATAGTTGTGACAGATATAGCAAGTGTTCACCGGGATGTTTGTCTCCTGCATAACGATTAGCCAAAACATTATCGATAATACCAGCTGGTATTTTATAGGGCACAATTTCAGTAGGGGGAGGAGCAACCACCACAGGTGTGGGGCGTCTTCCCGCAAGCAACGATCCAATAGCACGGTTTTCCATAAACATAACTAGTGAAATAAAAACAAGTAACAAAAAGATTTAATTGCAAGATCTAAAGATATACCTTCAAGCGCTCACCTCCCCGGCAACGGCGCTAGAAATAGCTTGATGTCTACACACGCTTCTACTCTTGTAGACTATGTTGGGCCTCCAAGCGCAGAGGTTTGTAGGACAGCAGCAATTTCCCTCAAGTGGATGACCTAAGGTTTATCGAACTCAGGGAAGTAGAGGTTGAAGATGGTCTCTCTCAAGCAACCCTGCAACTAAGATCCAAGAAGTCTCTTGTGTCCCCAACACACCTAATACACTTGTCAGATGTATAGGTGCACTAGTTCGGCGAAGAGATGTTAAATGGCAAGTGATATGGATGGCAAAACAAAGTAATATAAATCTGTAATAAAAAGTGCAGCAAGCAAACAAGTGGTAAACATGAGCACAAATGGTATTGCAATGGTGGAAACAAGGCCTAGGGTTCATACTTTCACTAGTGGCAACTCCCAACAACATTAACATAATCGAATCACATGATATTTCCCATAAAACATGCAAAGGGGACACACTCGGAGGTCACTCCTTCGTGGTCAAGAGAGGACGAGAATTATGTAGGGCTACAAAAGCACACCTCAAAGTTCGTAGTTCTCAATCTAAGGATTTCCCAATGTCACCGCGGCCATCCAAAGAGAGTCCCACAATCACCACAACATATCTAAAGCATAGTCAAAGACAAGCACCAAGAGACTCTCAATCTTGAATCAACACACAAGAGAGGAAATCACTCATGAAAATATTGTTCTAATCCATGTCCAATAGACCGCTGTCACCTTGGTCTCGGGGATTATACTAGATAAAGACAAGTGAGTACATCAATCCAATACATAGAGGAAGGGGAAATATCATGGGATCACCCTAGATTAACATAGCCCATGATCACAACGAAGATCACATCATGGGAGAGAGAATTGACCACATAGCTACTGGTAAGAACCTCAACCCCGAGGAGGAACTACTCT
Source organism: Secale cereale (assembly GCA_902687465.1). Lineage (NCBI taxonomy): Eukaryota > Viridiplantae > Streptophyta > Magnoliopsida > Poales > Poaceae > Secale > Secale cereale. Next base: position 564,391,109 of record LR738710.1, on the reverse strand, counting down.
CGCATCATGGAGGGAGGAAGCAACGTCGATGGAGATGAATCCGGGGGCACTTCCCCGTCCCGGCAGGGTGCCGGCGCAGGAATTCTGGTCCCCCGAAGCTTGATGGCGATGGCGGCGGAGATCGGAATCGCGTCTGGAGAAAAGGGGTCCGGAATCAGGGTTTCCGCGACACGGTGTAAATATATGCCAAAGGGGGGCATCAGAGGGGGTCAGGGGTGCCCAGGCGCCCCCCCGGCGCGGCCAGGGGGCCGCATGGGCAGGCCACCTGGAGCCCCTGTGGGTCCCCTCCGGCCCTACTTTGGCCGCATGGAAGCTTCCGGAACGCTGATTTTTTATATAATTTTTCTGGATTTTTTCTGGCAGTTCTCGTAATATGAAAACCTGAAATACAAAAACAGCCGAAAACAGAAACTGGCACTGGGGTGCACTGAGTTAATAGGTTAGTCCAAATATGATCAAAAGTGTATGGAAGTGTATAAATAACATAGCAATATCACCCAAAAGAGGCATGGAGCAAGCAGAAATTATAGATACGTTTTGGACGTATCAAGGGGCTCACGGCGATTCAGACGAGCAGGCCGGCGAGGTCGGGGAGGCACGGACGGCGACGAATCGACGGTGAGGTTGTCGGCGGCTGGAGGTTGAAGATGAGGTCGGGGAAGACGCCATGAGGCTCCCGAGCTCGCGTGGGTGGGCGTGTAGATCCACGAGTTCGTGGCGGAGCTCGTGGTCACTTTGCGGGGGCGTGGAGAAGGTTGTGGCCACGATGGTGCTCGCCGGCGCGGCCGTGTTGGCTTCGGCCATGGCGAGAAGGAGCAGGGGAGCGAGGGGCAGATTGAGTGAGGGGGAGAGAGCGGTCGAGAGGGGTGTGTGGCGTCTTTGTGGCACGATCAGAAGGTTGGAGGCGTCGTGGTGGAAGCAGGAGGTGGCCGGCATGCCGCGGGCACACGCCCTCCGTCCCTCTGGCGAGAGGAGGAGGATGACTGGCATCGGCTAGTTGGGCTGGGCCGTGCTGGGTAGGCCAGGTAAGTGGCCCAGGTAAGTCTCTCTCTCTCTTTTCTAATTCTTTCTGTTTTCTATTTTCTGTAGACTTTAGGGCTTTATTAAAAATACCAGGGCATTTCCAAAAATCATGAAACTAATCATGGCTACTGTTTAGAATAAATCCAACAGTAAACATTTTAGTTTATGATTATTTGAGCATTTAAAATGTTTTATAGCATTTAAATGCCCAAATGCAAATAGAGTATGATTTAATTCAGAGCCCAAATATGTCATGGAAAAATGTGCATCACCTCTGGTTACTGTTTACAGTATTTTCCATAAATGATGAACATTTTTGAAAGCCATTTGGATTTACTGAAAATATTTTAGTTGAACCTAGTGAATTCCTTTGATGCTAGGGTTTAGGCAATCCCCATTTCAAGTTTCTGTCAAGATTAAACATGATGCACATGATCATGCAGAGTCAAGCAAAGGCTAGGCTATAGGGCTATGACAACTCACCCCCACTAAACAAGAATCTCGACCCGAGATTCAAGACGTGAGGTAAGAAATTAGAGGGGACACTAACTAACACAATCTTCTCGGTCCAGGGTGCACTTCATAAGAACGTTGATTTCTTGCATCATGTTGATCTTGACATCCTTGCTTTCGAGGTCTTTGTCCAACATGGTGACAACGAAAGAAACTCTACAAAATTGAACTTCTGAGAGATCGAGCAACTCAAGATCAACTCATGGAGTGAGACGTGGAAACATCTCTTGAGCTGAGACACGGAACACACATCCAAAGGGATGGAGTGAAACAAATGATGAAGGTCTACTTGGCAGGCAATAATCCCACACTTAAAGAAGATGGTGATCGAGGTCACCAGACGGGGCACCTTAGAGAAGATGACTCGTAGCATTATTCCCTTAAGTGGCAAAAAGAATTACTTTTGATATAGGGATCATTGAAATTCTCTATACCAGCCTAAGGCAATCACAAACGATCGTTTGACGGAGTTCGAGAGAATGACATACTCTGACTAGCATGGATGATGTGGACTACCTTGTTGAAGACAACACAAGGGATGATTTTCCTTATCATCGGAGATGGATGGAACCCATGGTAAATGGCACATTGGCGGTGCAAGCTGGGAACAAAATGCAAATGCTGGGAATGATTCTGGTAACTGGGAAGAAACCCAACAGTAGAGAGTGAATCTACCTTTTGAGAGGCTATAACATAACCGAAGAGACTAGGAGCAATCCCAGTTAGTGTCGATGATAACACCTAGTGCTTGTGCGTGCTCTCAAGAACTTGAGCATTCCCATATTCATCAAGGTTTTACCAATACCCGTGTCAAGGATCCTGGCAACACAATATACTACTACGATGAATAATGATGGATGGTGCAGATGCAAAGGAAGATAGCACCTTCTCGGATTTCACCTTAGCGAGGCCGAGGGGACGAAATCTGGATGATCGACCGAGAGACATTCATCACTCTGCTTCTAATGTTCTCCTTGATGTGCTAGCGCAACCCATTTTTTAAGTGGTTTGGTACCTAGAACGTCAAGTAAAAGGTCGGACTTCGGAAACACAAAAATCCATAAGGAACAACTAGGGAGTAAATCCTACGAAATCCTTATGGGGAGGTGGCCAACTTCTTCAATCAAGATACTACAACAATAGGTCTTCCGGCTAGGTGTGTTGGCCACGACATCCACTTTACCGGTTATCGAGAGACCAACATTATAGTTCTTGGAAAATGCTCCAACCATCATATCTGCCTGAGATTCATCTGGTTGGTGTCAGGATATTCCAGACGCATCAAGTCTAGAAAGGAAAAGGAAAGTTTGCAACACAAGTTGACGATATGGCGTTGCGAGATTCTCGGGAGATGAACTGTAATAGTAAGCTCCAAAACATAAGCTGGTTCTGCTACACACATGTGAACACGCTGTCGCAGACAAGCATGACCACGTAGTAGTCTTATAATAAAACACTACCGAGTTCAGGTGGGGAACCATCAGCGAGGATATTGAAGTCTTGTGCATGAACTAGAATTCGCACAAAAACTCCTTTTCCCTTGAACAAATCAATCAGTGGCTTGGTGTGCTAGGAAACACATATAGAATGGAGGCGGCCAACCTATCAAACCATAGAGTACTTCGCACATATGCGTGACTAACTTGGGATGATTCCAAAGGAAGCAAAAACAAGCCTTCTCGAATTCACGGCGACAACTTACATAAATTACACGTGAATTATGGAAAATCACTTCTCTCATCCAAGCATAAACCTCATGAACGGAACACAAAGGCAATGCTTACAAAGTTTCCAACACTAGCTTAATGTCCATCACAAATCATGGAGAAGAATAACATGTTACCGATGCGCTCGACAACAATTCCTCGAGGCTTCCATATAGATGGAATTCCACAATTATGGGAACACGGTGATAGCATTGGTCAGACCAAAGGATGTAAGGGTGTATGCTCGAGGGATCAACCACGAGTAAGACAATGTTACGAATATCGTTGGTTCTGATTTGATTTGATGATAGCCCACACTCAAATCAAAGTTTTGTCAAGACAATGCATCTAAAAACTGATCACAAGGTTCAATCGATGAAGATATCATCTTTCTCCAACAAACACACGAACACCAGGATATCCCTTTTGCAATGAACTAAGTTAGATCAAGCTTTTATCTTCCAACTCTCCAAGTTGTTGTTTAGCTTAACCAACTAGTTCAGGGTATCCAACACAGATTCTCGAAGAAGGGGTGGTTTATAAGAAAACCAACTTGATCACGAACTCAACATAGCGGTCAGGGAACAACCTGGTAATACCTGCGAGAAGATATTCGGAAATCACAAACCACCGATATGTTAAGAAGCTCGAGAACAATCTTGCTTTTTAGGGCAAGACGATATGATCAAAAGAGCGAGAGATTGACACAATCCTAACTCATTGATCGAGGAGTGCACCACAAAAATGGACTAGGTAGCACAATCAATCATTAGAATGATGATTCGGTAACCATCATGCTAAGAATGAGATTATCGTCCAATAACTACCAAGCAACGGAGTTGCTAGGAGTATTGATTTCACACACCACGATTCACCTGTCGGCATTTCGGTTACAATAACACGGAAACCGAGGAATGAATAATGATGGGAAGAAGTATTACCATTGTTCATGAACTCGGCCGAGTTACCATTTAAATGGCCATTTAATCGCTACTCAGTGCCTAACTGAGGCAAATAGTGCATACTCGGCTCATTAAATGGTCAAGCCGATTAACTGGCATTTAATCGGTTGTCAAACGATTAACTGGTTGTCAAACCGATTAATCCGTGATGGGTCAGGTAACTGAAGCGGCATCCATGAAAAAAGGGGGTACCGAAGCGGTAATCCAGGCCATTATTTGGCCCCGTAACCTCCGGCGTTGCATCCTCCCTTGCCCAAATTACAGCGACCCTTCCTCTCCTGACTCCTCATGAGTCACGACCATGGCTTCTCCTCGCCGGCCCTAGCCACTGCCGGCAATCGCCCTGCTCCCGTCGTCGGCTCTAGCCTCCTTCTCTGACCCCATCCCCTCCCATCCTATTATCTCTGTCTCTCCCCCAACCCCTACCTGTAGGCTGCAGCAGCGGCGGCATAGGATAGGCAGCAGCATCGACCTAGGCCACGCGGCAGTGTCGGCGACCTAGGCCAGGCAGCAGCGCCGGCGACCCCCTCGAACCAGGTCCCCAAGGATTCACCAACCAACAAGGTACAATTCCGCTAAGATTCATCTCATGTGCAGCTGTGAGATTGGATTACGTGGTGTACAATACATGAAAAACTAGTTACATGTTGCCAATATATTCTCATGTGTAGCCGATTAATGATCGACCGATTAATTCAGTTAAATGGCCGATTAACCGATTAATCGCTAATCAGTAGTCGACCGAGCAGTTACCAGTTACCGAATTCCTGAACAATGAGTATTACTACATCAAGAATTCATAAGAGATAGTGCAATTCTCATGACGATCCTGACGTAAAGAGGGTAACACTTCAGGGTAGAACAGATCAAAAGCTTGATTGCATTTTGATCTGCGGAGTACAACTGCTTTGACCCAATCCTGGATATGGATGAGGTACTGGGGTTTGTTTCTCCTAGTCATTCCGAATAGAATGGCTTGACGGACCACATAAGTAAAAGTCATTGATGAACATGAATGCACGACTACTCCTGACTATCAACTGATAGACGGTGGTCATAAAATAACTAAAGGGGACAACTCAAAGGAACATATATCTTTCTGAGTTGTGGATGCATAGACTAGCATGTCGAACTAGTTCAACATATTTCTTCCGAATAACCCATGCAGAAGGTAGAATTGGTAGAGTCACAATATGAATGGAGTACTACTCAAGAGCACTCTGGTTGTGATATTTTGGTTCGGGAGAACTTCTGCCAAGGATGGTTCATGGTGTTTGGAAGAATGATATACCACGGACCTCGAGGACTATCACAAGGTTACTAATATCCTAGAGGGACGAGCAAATACTACCAACCGGAGGTAAGTGGAGTGAGTCATGGGTTCAAGAACCCAGAAATAGAATGCCTACTAACTAAATGGCATCACGGGATGCTTTCGAGAATGATGGCCAGAATCATCACACTGGGAATACAGAGCATTGCTAGAGTATTGGGTGATTCTCTAGGACACCTAGGGTCATAATAATAACTCCAACATGTATGTCGAGGCAACGGAGTACCTCAACACAACGACTAGTGTGGTTAATCTGGCCCAAAGGAGCATCGGGAACAGGAGGAAGGGATTTGCAATCGCATTAGATTATTTAAAAACCTGGGATAACTCGGACAGCATAACGGCTGTAATTGCCCAAAAAGATTTTGAGATCCAAGCAAAAGGGTAGCATAACCACTCAACATCATAATGTCAAGGTTCTGAGACCAACAGTTTAACAAACAGAAGTACTTGAGACTGAACTGAGAGTTGAATCCACCATTAACGTGATCCTGATAAATAGAATGAGAATCCTAGTTCTTAATCCCCGTAGAAAGAAGAAGGTGACTCAGATCAGAAGGTCATAGGGTAAAGGAGTAAAAAGAGCCTTACGTTCCCTTCCACAATCAATTCCCTTAATATAACTAAAGAGTTTCTAGACACAACTTCGACCAGTTTGGCTTACTAATCCTATAGGCAGTCAGGCTCTGATACCAAAGTTGTCACGACCCCGATCCTAAGTCACACAGGTCTAGCCTGTAACACATCATATCACTTTTCGGCCTCACGCACGGTATCCCCACGGGTGCCACCGTACCTGGCCCGGGACCATTTGCGCATTTTGGCACACGTATATGATAGTGTCGCTAGCATCCATATGACAGAGAACCCGGGCCGACATGACTAGTTATAAACCAAAAGTGGCGCTAAATTACAGAGACAGTCATACATGACCCAGCAACGAACGTGTCGGTCATCAACGTATGAACCCAAGTCGTAGCAAGCTACAAGGACTTATAGGAACAACGCGTGACATTTCCCCTAAGGGACAGACACAGGAACAAAGAAGGACACATGCCGGCCAGCCTAAGTGTCCCGGAGCAGTAGCAAGCTACCAAGGCTCAGTGGAAGCACTAGGAGACATTTCCCTGTAAGATAGGCTACCAAGGGTAAACAACTAGGTGTCGGATCCCACACATAGCAATACACATTACACGTACGCATAACATGCAAGTATGTGCTGTACAACATGGCATCACAACATAACTCAACAACTCATATAGATAAAGGCCTAGAAGAGCCATCATAGCATTTATTACAAATAGAGGTCACATGACCCAACATACAGAGCATACAGGCAACGGAAGCATAACATGTCTGAGTACAGACAACTACAAATGAAAAAGGCTGAGAAGCCGGACTATCTACAAGACCCTCCCAAGGGTACAAGATCGGAGCTGAGGTAACAAGCTAAACGTCGAAGTCCACGCGGAACCACTAGTGAGACTGGAGTCTCTCTGCAAAAACATAAATTAAGCAAAAGTGAGTACAAAGGTACTCAGCAAGACTTACATCAGAACTAGCTACATATGCATCAGTATCAACAAAGGGGTGGTGGAGTTTGACTGCAGCAAGCCAGCTTTGACTCGGTGGCTATCCTGAACTACGAATGCAAGTAACTCTTTTGAGGTGGCGCACACGAGTCCACATATTCACCAAACAATACACCACTATGGATCCGCTCCCATCTCCCTACGAGAAGGCCATCCATAGCACTCATGCTTATCTTGCGTGTTTTAGTGTATCCACTTTCACTTGTCTATGAACTGTACAGGTAATCCAGAAGTCCATTACCGCGGACACGTCTATTCGAATAGATCATATATATAACCCTGCAGGGGCGTACTTCTTCACACACGCTCTCACCACTTACCGCCGTTTACACGACATGTACTCGGCAACCTTCAAGCGAAAGCCCAGCGAGGGTGTCGGCCATGACCTGACTAACCACACAAGTCCCTAGTCCAGGTTTATCGCCTATTCGGGTTCCATCCGTGGGGAGATCCGGCCGGGGTGTCGCTCACGGCCCCAAACGATGTGTACAGGGTTCCCGAGCCACCAAACGGGCGACCGGTACACCGTGCCACGTACCTGCTACATCATAGCCCACCCTGAGGGTCAGCGCTGCGCACGACCTCCAGTAAACTACAAACACCAGAAACTAGTTGCAACTCCTGGACAGAGGACAAGGGCAGTTAATAAGTCGGGAGAGCTTGGAGCGCCCGGAGCCCAATGCGTGGTAGTAGCTATTTCATGGATCACAAACAAAGAACACAGTTCCTGAGGACGGCTGCAATGAGACAACCCACCATGTACTCCTACATGGCCTCTCATTGCTACCTTTACCAAATCGAGTTCACACACTTAGCTCACACACAATAGGACATGTTCATCACCCTTCCAATTCATCCCCGATGAATCAGACTTGACACAACTCTAAGCAATAGCAGGCATAACCAGAAAGCATGAATGAGTAGGCACAACATGGCTCGAACAACTCCTACTCATGCTAGTGGGTTTCAACTATTTACTGTGGCAATGACAGGTCATGCAGTGGAAAGGGGTTCAACTACCGCAGCAGGTAACAGTTGAAGCGTTGTTGTCCTAATGCAGTAAAAGAGAGCAAAAGAGAGAGAGTGGGATTGTATCAGAATGCTCAATGGGGTTTTGCTTGCCTGGCACTTCTGAAGATATCATTGGGTCTCCATCGGTGTCATCGATCACATCGTCGGAACACGTCTACTGAGAGGCGACAAACACCGGCAACAGAGAAAGAACACATTCAATGCAATGCGACAACATGATGCATGATCATGACATGGCAATATGCTGTTGATTAGGCTAATGCAACTAGCAACCATATTAAATGAAGTTGGTTTGAACCAAAGGTTCAAATTCAAACCCCATATATAGTCAAAAAAAATTCAAACCCCATATGTGATTATTTAAATGTCATTTAATTGATTTGACCTGATCAGCAGGTTTAACTTGTTCAAACACGCATGAAAATGCCATAAACAGATTCCTTGAATTTTTCTGATCATTTTTCATATATAAATTATTTTCATTGGAGTTATAGATAATTTTCTGTGTTTTTTTAGAAGTTTTGGCTATTTTCTGAAATAAATAAATCATTTAAAATTTATTTTAAATTTCAGAAAACATTACTGCGTCAGCATGACGTCACTGTGATGTCAGCAGTCAACAGGGCCGGTCCAGGTCAAACCTGACCTGTGGGTCCCACAGGTCAGTGTCACAGGTACTAAACCAGGTCAAAACCTGCGCTGACTGGGGTTTGACCAGGGCTAGGGCCCATTGTCAGTGGCTGTGAGGTGGACAGCTAAGGGGGAGTTAGTGCTAATTACGGTGCCACGTCGGCGGTCGCCGGAGTTCGGCCGGCGACGACCAAAACCGCGGCGGCAACTCGCCGGACTTGAGCTACAGGCGGCGGATGGACTCACGGGGACCACCAAAAGGTAGCCCGCACTCGTCCGCATCTAGCAGAGCGATCGGGAGGCCTTGGGGTCGCCGGAATCGACCGCATCAACGAGCGGGGCGGCGCCGGAGTTCGGACGTCGACGGATTCCACGCCGCAGGGCACAGCAGGAGCAACGGTTGGTTGCTACGGCCCCGTGGTGACACGCTGAGCGCGGTGATGCACTCGGACGCGGGTGGCAGCAGCTGTGGCCGCGGCTACGCCATGGCCGGCGGCAGGAGCTCACGGGTGCGACGGGGAGGTCAGCTAGGGCTCGGGGGCGAGGAGGTAAGCAGGGGGAAAATATAGAGGGGCTCACGGCGATTCAGACGAGCAGGCCGGCGAGGTCGGGGAGGCACGGACGACGACGAATCGATGGTGAGGTTGTCTGCTGCCGGAGGTTGAAGATGAGGTCGGGGAAGACGACATGAGGCTCCCGAGCTCGCGTGGGTGGGCATGTAGATCCACGGGTTCGTGGCGGAGCTCGTGGTCACTTTGCGGGAGCGTGGGGAAGGCTGTGGCCACGGTGGTGCTCGCCGGCGCGGCCGTGTTGGCTTCGGCCATGGCGACAAGGGGCAGGGGAGTGAGGGGGAGATTGAGTGAGGGGGAGAGAGCGGTCGAGAGGGGTGTGTGGCGTCTTCGTGGCACGATCAGAAGGTCGGAGGCGTCGCGGTGGAAGCAGGAGGTGGCCGGCGTGCCGCGGGCACACGCCCTCCGTCCCTCTGGAGAGAGGAGGAGGATGACTGGCATCGGCCAGTTGGGCTGGGCTGTGCTGGGCCAGGCCAGGTAAGTGGCCCAGGTAAGTCTCTCTCTCTCTCTTTCCTAATTCTTTCTGTTTTCTATTTTCTGTAGACTTTAGGGCTTTATTAAAAATACCAGGACATTTCCAAAAATCATGAAACTAATCATGGCTACTGTTTAGAATAAATCCAACACTAACATTTTAGTTTATGATTATTTGAGCATTTAAAATGTTTTATAGCATTTAAATGCCCAAATGCAAATAGAGTATGATTTAATTCAGAGCCCAAATATGTCATGGAAAAATGTGCATCACCTCTGGTTACTGTTTACAGTATTTTCCATAAATGATGAACATTTTTGAAAGCCATTTGGATTTACTGAAAATATTTTAGTTGAACCTAGTGAATTCCTTTGATGCTAGGGTTTAGGCAATCCCCATTTCAAGTTTCTGTCAAGATTAAACATGATGCACATGATCATGCAGAGTCAAGCAAAGGCTAGGCTATAGGGGTGTGACAGGTCCTCAGGCATCTGGGCCATTGATGTTGGGCCGAATTGATGGGCCATGAAGATAGAAGCAGAAGGCCCTCCCCCGTATTCGTTTAGGACTCCTATGTATGTAGAAAGGCAAGAGAGATGTCCGGATGTAATGATTCCTTCCTTCCCAAGTCACCTTTGTAACCCTAGGCCCCCTCTGGCATGTATATAAGCCAAGGTGTTTAGTCCGTATAGACAATAGAATCATACCACATAGGCGAGACTTTTAGGGTTTTAGCCACTACGATCTCGAGGTAGATCAACTCTTGTAACCCCATATCTTTCAAGATCAATCAAATAGGAAGTAAGGTATTACCTTGATTGAGAGGGCCTGAACCTGGGTAAACATCATGTCCCCTATCTCCTGTTACCATCGGTCCTTAGACGTACGGCTTAGGCACCCTACCCGAGATCTGTCGGTATTGACACGGACACTTGTTGCCTAGGGAAAAAGGGTGACTGATATCAAATCACAAACAAATGAAAACAAGCAACACACAATCATGGTTCTATTCGAACCATCATATCATGGTTCTATTCGAACCATCATACGGACTCGACTGCGCATAGGGGGTACACAACTCATCCTACCCTAGGGGTTCTCTGACTCAATTGTCGTGCTTGCTTCATGGCCCGTGCAGTCTTCTAGATTTTCCTCAGGTGTCGCTACGTCTCTTGTAGTGGTTCGATGAAATGATCTGGGTTGAAACTGAAGAGTCTTAAACAACTTCCCACCTATTGAAGTGATGGGGTGATGGTGGCTCCTCGTAGCTGGCATTGACTTGGTCTTCTCTTGTCTTCTTAATCAGGATGATCCCTTTTGTCTTCTAAGGCACCGAGCGTACCAGGTAGGCAATCCTTCATGCCATTGCATTAACAAGGCATAGTAGAGGTCCAATATTTCGGACACATTATTGATAATATTGTTACCAAAAGCGGGGTATGAAGAGAACCGTTTTCCTGCTCACTATAGTGAGACAGACCAAATGGCGAGGTTCTTATCCACCGGTGGTTGCCGATACAACAAAGGTAAGGACATGGTTGCTCTATTAGAGATGTATATCATGATCTTACATATCCTATGCCCTGATCATCGTAGGCTAAGGTTGCATCATCTTGGGATAATGTCGAAGGTGTCATAATCCTCTAGGTCTTCATGTCCTCATTCCTCAAGGATGTATCTTCTGTTGGTATCGTTTGTTGTGGTGTCGTCAAAACTTGTGTTTAGAGGACGTGAGCGAATGTCTAGCAAGGTGTATCCCTTCAGAGGACTTGAGTTTACAAGGAATCCAGTGGTCAGGGGCATAAGGGTTCTAGCGACCATTTACAAAAAATTGAAGGGGAAGAGATCGAGGAGAATATACCTTAGTTTTTGAAAACTCAAAAGGGAAGAGTAGTATAGATAGTTTTGACAGTTAGTAATAGTTTTGAAAATATTTTTATCCTAACTAATGACCATGCTAACTAAGGCTTCCTACAGCCAGTATGGCTCTGATACCAGCTCTGTGGGGACCCCGACTCATAAGTCGTGATCACCGAATGCATGTGTACAGTGATCCCAAAGATCAATGATCGCTGAACGCAAAAAGCTGAATAACAAGAGTCTAACATCCATACATACCATGTTACACAAATTGTGACCATTATGGTCAAGTCCTGAGTATATCATCACAGAGGAAATCTTAGTTGACAACTTGGACCCATGCCATCTTCCTTAACTATAAAGGCATTCCGACTGGGAAGCGTCCTAGCTCGCATGTTCGTCACCAAAGAATCTTCATTATATCTTGTTCTTTCATGCATGGCCAATAAAATAACCAGTGTGGAAAGCCAATGAGTACTTTGAATGTACTCTCAATCAACCCAAGAGTGATAACAGAATAATTATGCAAGGCGGCTCTACTACTAAATTGGCAGTTATGCGGAAAGCTAGTTTTTCTCATGCAATTATGATCAACATTTATCAAGGATATGGATGCGTCTGCAACAAGTAAGGTTACAGACATCAACATCAAGAAAGAGTTATGAACAACTCATGCTCAAGCTCATCATGACTTCCTCACGAATCACGTCAACAGATTTACCCAAACCGTGTTGTTTTCCAGAACCATATGGACATAGTCTAAGCAGCACCATGTCGTGGTACTAAGTATGACAGTAAGAGTAGGGGGTACGTATGAGGAGGCAAGATCCTAACTACGGCGAGGTTGTACACACAAGTTTACGAGTTCAGGCCCCTCTCGGAGGTGGTAAAGCCCTACGTCTCGATGCCCTGAGGCGGTTGACTGGAATATGAGTGTGTGTGTGTGTGTGTGTGTGTGTGTGTGTGTGTGTG
>LR738710.1:564345987-564369803 GCA_902687465.1 Secale cereale | reverse complement strand
GGGGTACCTCTCTGGCGAGCCCCCCTCCCCGCTGCGGCTGGTTCTTCCTTAACTCCGGCGAGCCCCCCACCCCTTGAAAATCGACTGAACCAAAAGTTGATTCAGTCGACTGAAGTGTAGCCAAATCGGAGCAGTATCGCAACCAAGAGCAAGAGCGAGAGCAGCAGCGCGAGCAAGAGCAAGAGCAAGAGCAGACCAGGCAGGGGACTGGGAGCAAGAGTAGAGCAGCAGCGCGAGCGAGAGCTAAAGAAGCAACAACTCCTACTAATGTGGACGTCGCCGCCGAGGGAGCGACGCCGTGGAGGAAGTGGTCGGCGATGCCGCCATGGATGGAGCCACACCGTGTCGGCTCGGGACCGAGCACTGGCAGCATCGTGAGATTGAATCAAGAAGAAAATACGATGATTAATGTACAACCTCTTTGGTGGCGCCGATTAGGCCGCAGCTTCATCCGAGGAAATGGTGATGATGATGCTCATCTGGTGGTGCAGGTGAAGACGGTGGTGTGGAAATGGAGGTGGCGCGAAAGACGAGGGGAACGTCGAGGCAGCTCCTTGGAGGTGGAGGACGGGGTGGCTGAATCGGCGGGACGACCAGATCGATGACGGATCCTCATCCGGTACGGTGGATGAGGGACGTCAAGGTGTTGCTGTGGACGACGTCGTCGAGGAAGAGGCTCTGGCTGGGTGGCGGACAGAGGATGGTGTGGGGCTTCGTGGGTTTTGCCGGCCTCGGTGTACGAATGGGTGGGCGGATGGGATGGGAGTGGGGAATCATGGCTTAGGTACGCGCTTGTCCGAAATATGGGGTAAGTAACGAAAGAACCCCCACCGATTTGAGCCGGTTCTTTCGGTTCAGGGGTATCACGGGCATTTCGCGTGTCGGGATTTCACAGGAGGTGGGAGTTTTTGCGCGCGTTGTAATTTTGGAATAGCAAGACGCGGGTTGAGATGGAGGGAGTTGCCGGAGCACAACGAGACAAAGATATATCTTAAATATTTTGGGCTAACAAGGCGCGGGTTGAAGAGGTGGGAGTTTCGCAGCACGATAGACAGAGACGCTAGCTTGAAATTTTGGCATAACAAGGCGCGGCTTGAAATTTTGGGAGAACAAGCTTAACGTGTACCCAAAAAAAAGACAATTTAGACTAGTATGGTATACTACGTACAATGTGTTTAACACGCACAACACATACAAAGACACCATTTAGACTAGTAAGGTACATGTGCATTGCACGCATGAGATTTGGCAACCAAATTATGAATAAATACCACATTATAGCATGTAAGCTTTGAATCATATATGCATGATGTAGATGTTCGTTTAATTCTTATAGTTCATTTCATTCAAAATCATCTAGTTTTTATAAGAAAGCTAATCTATTTTAAGATTCATGGAATTGTAAGTTGTAAGGCATAAAGTAAAAACAGATCATGTAGGAAAACATTTGGGAAATTCTGATACAGAAGATTCTTGCACAAAGAAGAAGTGCTTGTGTTTTGAGGTTTGTGCATTATGCTAAGTTCAACCATAGAGTCTTGTAGATTGTGGTCGGCTAGGTCTATGGTGGAATCTAGATGATATCAAATGGCTAGTAGTGCTTAAATTTGCCAGCTCTACACCATCGGATAGGTCTCATCCAGTGACCATCTTTCAAAGTTGAAGTTATCCGCACACTATATAAAAAATATAAAATATAATATATATAGATATGTGGTGTGAAAGCCACCCATCATCTCCAATTAGAATAGTGTGTCCATGCACGGATGCAATGTGGCCAAACGATGTCTGCCATCGGTATCTCAAATTCAAACCAATCTGACCTTGTTCAATGTGTATACATTGCAACATGCTCGTTTCGAAACCACACCGCGCAGATCTCCATTATATTCATGCATGCATGGGTTTCAAACATCATGATCTCTTATTCAAATATTTGAATTCAACTTTACATTGATTATGACCTCACCTAGTCTTTTACACCCACACATTGGTCTTCTCTCTATAATTGTACCACTAACTTTCTCTCGTGCATGCATGCACACACACTACCAGTCAGCATTATCCATCACACACATGCAATCTTTTTCTTCAGGTCGGTCTCCCATGAAGGCACACACACACACACACACATCCCCCTCTCCGTCATATCGGGCATTCTTTATCTCTCACGTGCATGCGCAACGATCGATGTTCCTCTATGTGTGTGTGCGTATATAGCTAGGTCTTTCATAGTTTTCCACATTAACTGATTATATCTAGTGAGGTCTCACCCTCTTTCCCACGTCCACATCGATCAATCTATACCTATCTATATAGGATTACATATATAGCTAATACATCCACATTAATTATATATCCAACGCCCCCCTATCATCATCCATGCCTTCCGCTTCATCTCTCAGACGCGCGCACAATGGCAAAGACACGGGGTAGCAAGGGCCCGGCCCCCCTAACATCACTATATATCGAGGCTAATATGAATGTGATCATTAGACAATTGCTGGTAAAAATGGTCTAAGTTGATGAATTGGCCCTCCTCGTAAAGGATAAGCAATGCTTGGCCCCCTAGCTCATGGGACATTTTTCATGGCTCCGCCACTACGCGCAACAGCGCACGTTCTCGCCCTCTCTCTCTAAATATCGATCTCGCAGTTGTGCACTCCTTCATAGTCTCCCTCCACTCGGCCCCTCGCACCATCTTCTATCCCCCCACCGGATTTTGCCACATGTACAATCTAGCAGACTCCATGGTTTAAATTAAGCATAATGCACAAATCTCAAAACAACAGTGGTTCTCCTTTGTTCTAGAATCTTCCGTATCATAACTGCCCAATTTTTTTCCTAGTTGAATTGCCATTATTTGTTTTTACTTTATGCTTTACAACGCACAATTCCATGAATCATAAAATATATTAAGGGCTCCTTTGATTCAAAGGATTCTCGAAGGAATTTTGGAGGATTCTAATCCTTAGGAATTTTTCCTACCTTGGTTGTTTGATTAGTAGGATTGTAAACCATAGGAATTTTTCCATATGATTCATTTGCACTAGATTTCATAGGAAACATCCCATCCACTCAAACCTCTTTGAAAGAATTCTGCATTTTTTCTATGCACAATCAAACACTCGTACCATCCTGTAGGATTCAAGACGACATTCCACTCTAATCCCATGTTCTTCCTATTCCCGCGTTTTGGAAAACCTACGAATCAAAGAGGCCCTAGGTTTTTTTATAAAAACTAATTGATTTTGAATGAGATCAACTATAAGAATTAATCGCAGGTCTACATCAGGCATATATGACTCAGAGCTTACATGCTACAGTGTGGTATTTATTCATAATTTGGTTGCAAAATCTGGCACGTGCAATGCATGTGTACCTTACTAGTACTTCGAGTATGTGCAAAACACAATGGCACGATACATAGTGTCTCTCTTACAGTTCATGAAGCCACATGGCACATGTGGAGGCGTGGTCATGACATCCTTGTATGGATTGATCACAGTGACGTGCTGCTGGTTCCAGAAGAATGTACTCGTCCTCCCTGAGCCGCACTTGTGATACATGCACGAAGCGAAGATGTGCACGCACGCCACGCACGCACTCATTCCCTCGCACGCACACGCGGGCACACGGGCGGAAGCAATTTTGTACCAAGATCCACCCCATGTGATAATTTGACGCGTGTAAAGTCCTTCACTTCATTGATGGTCAATTAATACAGCGCATGCAAATTGAGTGGACGTGAGGGCGGAAGAAAGACATTACTACTCCACTGCACGCATGCAAGTAGTTTAATCATGGGTTGCTAGTAGTACTTCCATTGGTCTCTTTCGTATTTTGTGCCAATTTTTGACAGTAACATAATATTTACGCATCTGAGTAGTGCAGTCTACTTGAAATTTATGTTGCCTAGAAACCAAAAACCATCAATTAATCTTTACCTTGTTCCCATCACATTCGAAAGTACTAGTGCTACAGTTAAGTGCAAGCCTGCTCACACCTACCAGTACGTACCAAACCTGAACGTGTTCCATGCAGGTTTTAGTACTAGTGCTAGTACTTACGTTATAAAAAGGGGAACTGCCTAACCAAAATTACTCTACCTTCCTCCTCATAAGTCCTCCTTCTTCGTTCGTCCTTGCCATGGACGTTGTGCAGAGCTCTAGGTCGAGAACTACTCGTAACAAGGGAGCGGCAACCATGGCTGTGGATAAAAAGAGAGGGCTCGCCGCCACGTAGAGACCTCGAAAGATCTCACGGGTAGGCGATGGCTCCCAGGAGCGCCCTAGATGCGGAGGCGAACATGCCGAGTTGGCGGCATGCCCGATCAGCTCAATAAGAACCTCAATAAGTAGAAGGAGTTAATCTATGGCTTGGTGGAGCTGCTGAAGGAGAGCCTCGACGACATGCCCACTGAGCTCAATGAGCAGGAGGAGTTGATCGCCTGCTTAGTGATGCTGCTGAAGAAGAGCATTGCCTCGGAGAAGAAGGCGACCGGCGAAATTCTGCAACTTCAGGAGGACAAGGCGAAGCTCTGCCACGAGCTTGAGCAACTGAAGGAGGAGAACACCGTCTGGAAGAAGCTGCATGAGAATAGTAGTTCTTCGATGAAGATGTTGTAGGCCCTCGTCATGGAACAGAAGGAGAGTTGGCGAAGCTCCGCATCGAGCACCCGGCTGCTGTCAAGGTACGTAACGCGGCCGTGGAACAGATGATGAAGGCTCGCGTCAAGAAATCCCGCGTCATGGACACAATGATGAAGATGGTGGAGGAGACATGCAAGGAGATGGAGGTCGTGGAGACGGAAAAGAAGTAGTTACGACTCCGTGGCCAGCAACCCTTCATGTAGTGATAGCAGCACCCGAGACTTGTGTGTGCGTCTTCCTTCTTTTTTGGGGGTGATAATCCTCCTTCTTCTTTTGCTCATGTGTTTCTTATTTTGCTTCGGGTGTTTTGCCGCATGTGTCACCTTCTCTGCGAGGCATGAATAGAACAATGCTAAAAATGAGATGACTAGCAAATTAGATCATTCTTTATCGCCAATAGAACAATGCCTCTTTCTAGTAATATATAATAAGAGTAGAGAGTAGAGGATATGGCACTGGGCTACCGTGTTTCGTGCTCCTCCGTCGTACTCAAGTGGAAAACTTGAGTATACCGTATGGTTCTTTGCTCCTCCTCAAGTCCTCGGCACATTTATACGAGCGGTCAAATCACAAGGCCCCACCTTCCAGCAGTAATGAGCCGTCAAATCACAAGGGCCCTCGCCTCTCGTGAAAAGGACCAAGCTAGACTGCCCCTCCCTCTAGCCTTTTAAAAAATGTATACATTTGTATGGTAGTAGTATCGATGGATTGCGCCACGGAGCAAAACTAACAGGATGTAATTAAAGAAAAAAGGTGGTACATATAGAGAGCGCTCGTCGCCAAATTATGCATAACTATATGATACTACCCACTATGAAGGTACTAGTAACATAGACTAGTAACTGGTCTATGTTACTCTCCACTGTGACCAGCCAAAGTCAAGGGGCGGATACCAACGAGGGCATGGTTGTGTCTATACTTGGACAACTCAGCCGACTGCATGCACACCAGGCAAACGAAGCTCGTGTCGTGTTGGTGCCGTGTGCGGCCCGCACAGTAACCAAAACCTCACGCCTCCATCTTAGCCTCCGCGTTTAAAACATCTCAATCTCAAGGCCAAGGAGCAACGTGAAACCTATGATAGAGCCAATCGTATGGTTGAGAACACTACAATTCATGCACCTCTTTTCAGAGTACAACTGTATGTGGGTGGCATCGACCTAGGGAGCAGTGATGGTGCATGCGTGAAGTCCCGAGAGATAGGTGTAATGCGACTGAAAAAAAGACTAGTCTATAGCTCGCCACGAGGCTATTCCTGTCGAACGCAAAGCGTAAGATATGTATCGGACGGTGCCAGTTTTTGCACGTACACAGTAGTAGAAAAAAACCTAGTACCATGGCATATGCTACACCACGGTCGAGGAAATGTGCCGACGTTACGCCATTCGGGAATAGTGCCGCACATCGAAACTAGAACCGTCAATAAATTTTGAGCGCGTCTCGTCACATTCCAAATTACTACTACTACCATGCTATATTTAATTGTAAACCTGTTCACACCGATCACAACCTAAACGGTTTCCCACTTAGGAGCGTATTAGTAGTACTCGGTTATAAGATGACTGCACATTCCTCCCCAACTCCTCATCCATAAAAAACAATCAAGTCAATCAAGCCATAGCCAGCGTGAGTTCAGGGTCGAGAGATTTCCACCAAGGAGAGTGAGCATGGAAGAGGAAGCACGAGAGATGTCTGCCTCGCTGCGAAAGCAGCCGACATGTCCAGCCGCATAGCAGTAGCAGCACAGAGGTCCTGCCGCGCCGCCGAAGCAGCACGGAGGTCCCGCTGCGCCGTCGATGTAGCAGACTGGTCCGGCCACGCTGCGGAAGCAGCAGAGATGTCCCGCCGCCCCACCAAAGCAACGGGGAGGTCCCGCCGTGCCGCGGCGGCCTGGGAAAATTTCTCGCGGGCAGGCGAGGACTCTTACAGGCGCATGCATGCGATAGTCCATAGCTAGATGGATCGGATCTTCGGCCGGGCGAGGATGCTGGACGAGGCTACCGGCGTCATCCGGCAACTGGGTGAGGGCAATGCGAAGCTCCGGGGCGAGCGCGACCTGCTGAGGGCGAAGATCGCTGGAAGGGCGAAGAAGGAGGAGGAGACCGCTGCCGTGTTGCAGAGGACGGGCGTCATCATCAAGAAACTTATGGACGAGAATGCCATGCTTCGCATCGAGCGCAATAGGCTGGTGGAGGAATACATGGATGCTACCAAGCAGTGTAGTAAGGACATGAAACTGATGAAAGAGATCACCGCCCGCTGCAAGAACTAGTCTCTGCGACCTGTAGCGCATAAAGAAAGTAGAGATCAGCGAGCCAGATCGCTGTATGTGTCTTCCTTCTTCTTTTGCCCTTGTGTATTTCGGGCATAGCCGCATGTGGCTTTTTTAATGATCTTCCTAATTATGTAAGACAAGTATCATCCACTCTCGTCGTCCTTATATATATTTATCAGTCTTGCTATAAGTTGCATTAGATGCTATATAGGTCCATCAAGATTCGTGCAAAATTTTCTTTTCAAATTTTCTTTTTTCTCTCTTAAATCTCAGTCGAGTGAGACATTGCCACACCATTAAACAGAGGATCGGTCGCCATTAATGGAGACCTTGGGAGAGAGGTGGACGGTAGATGGAGGTCAAAGGGCTCTCCTCCCGATAAGCACGCGCAGGGGTCTGATCGCACACCTCCCGTACTCAAATAGCTACCCTGCACGGCGCCTCCTAGCTAATAAGAAAAGGGACGCGTGGCGGCACGTAAATGGTAAATAGAACGCCCACGGTTTCAGTAATACTTGTGTTTCAGATTGTAACGTGACAACACTTGTTCCAAAATGACTTTGTTGATTGTTAATGTGTGCGCCTTCGCAAATCGGACAGCAAAATTACCACAGCATGTTGGTGCCATGTCATTGCACCAAGCCAAGTTTCATGATTTTCATGCATGTTTCGGATTTACAGGAATTAAAAAACCATGTTTCTCAATGTTTCCAGCTAAGCCATGACGCACAGATGTTTGAATTTCATTCCCATTTCTGGCATGATCTATGATGTGTCTTACCGACTTACCGCTATCATTCTGGGGTTATGCTTTAGAGACTGTCGCATTCACTTTAAATAGGGCACCGTCTAAATCCGTTGAGACGACACCGTATGAACTATGGTTTGGGAAGAAACCTAAATTGTCGTTTCTAAAAGTTTGCAGATGCGATGCTTATGTCAAGAAACTTCAACCTGAAAAGCTCGAACCCAAATCAGAAAGGTGCGTCTTCATAGGATACCCTAAGGAAACTATTGGGTATACCTTCTACCTCAGATCCAAAGGCAAGGTCTTTGTTGCCAAGAATGGATCCTTTCTGGAGAAAGAGTTTCTCTCGAAAGAAATAAGTGGTAGGAAAGTGGAACTTGATGAGGTGATTGTCACCCCTTCCGAACCGGAAAGTAGCGCAGCACAGGAAGATGTTTCTGTGGTGCCTGCACCGACCAGAGAGGAAGTTAATGATAATGATCATGAAGCTTCAGATCAAGTTACTGCTGAACTTCGTAGGTCCACAAGGACACGTTCCGCACCAGAGTGGTACGGCAACCCTGTCCTGGAAATCATGTTGTTAGACAACGATGAACCTTCGAACTATGAAGAAGCGATGGCGGGCCCGGATTCCAACAAATGGCTTGAAGCCATGAAATCCGAGATAGGATCCAAGTATGATAACAAAGTATGGACTTTGGTGGACTTGCCCGATGATCAGCAAGGCATAGAAAATAAATGGATCTTTAAGAAGAAGACTGATGCAGATGGTAATGTGACCATCTATAAGGCTCGGCTTGTCGCTAAAGGTTATCGACAAGTTCAAGGAATTGACTACGACGAGAATTTTTCTCCCATAGCGATGCTGAAGTCCGTATGAATCATGGTAGCAATTGCAGCATTCTATGATTATGAGATATGGCAAATGGACGTCAAAACGGCATTCCTTAACGACTTCCTTAAGTAAGAATTATATATGATGTAGCTGGAAGGTTTTGTCAATCCTGAGAATGCTAACAAGGTATGCAAGCTCCAGCACTCCATCTATGGGCTGGTGCAAGCATCTCGGAGTTGGAACATTCACTTTGATGAGGTGATCAAAGTGTTTGGTTTTATACACACTTGGGGAGAAGCCTGTATTTACAAGAAAGTGGGTGGGAGCTCTGTGGCATTTCTCATATTATATGTGGATGACATATTGCTGATGGGAAATGATTTAGAACTCTTGGAAAGCATAAAGGCCTACTTGAATAAGTGTTTTTCAATGAAGGACCTTGGAGAAGCTGCTTACATATTAGGCATCAAGATCTATAGAGATAGATCGAGACGCCTCATTGGTCTTTCACAAAGCACATACCTTGACAAGATATTGAAGAAGTTCAATATGGATCAGTCCAAGAAAGGGTTCTTGCCTGTATTGCAAGGTATGAGATTGAGCACAGCTCAATGCCCGACCTTGGCAGAAGATAGAGAAAAGATGAGTGTCATCCCCTATGCCTCGGCCATTGGTTCTATTATGTTTGCCATGCTGTGTACCATACCTGATGTGAACTTTGCCATATGTTTGGTGAACCTTGCCATATGTTTGGAGGTACCAAAGTGATCCATGTATGGAGCACTGGACAGCGGTCAAGAACATCCTGAAGTACCTGAAAAGGACTAAGGATATGTTTCTCGTTTATGGTGACAAAGAGCTCGTCGTAAAGGGTTACGTCGATGCTAGCTTCGACACAGATCTGGATGACTCCAAGTCACAAACCGGATACGTGTATAATTTGAATGGAGGGGCAGTCAGCTGGTGCAGTTGCAAGCAAAGCATCGTGGCGGTATCTACATGTGAAGCGGAGTACATAGCTGCTTCCGAAGCAGCGCGGGAAGGAGTCTTGATGAAGGAGTTTATCACCGACCTAGGAGTTACTCCGAGCGCGTCGGCCTGATGACTCCCTTCTGTGACAACACTGGAGCTATTACCATTGCCAAGGAGCCCAGGTTTGACAAGAAGACCAAGCATATCAAGCGCCGTTTCAACTCCATCCGGAATTATATTCAAGATGGGGACATAGATATTTGTAAAGTGCATATGGATCTGAATGTCACAGATCCGTTGACTAAACCTCTTCCACGAGCAAAACATGATCAACACCAAAACTCTATGGGTGTTCAATTCATCACAATGTAACTAGATTATTGACTCTAGTGCAAGTGGGAGACTATTGGAAATATTCCCTAGAGGCAATAATAAAATGGTTATTATTAGATTTCCTTGTTCATGATAATTGTCTATTGTTCATGCTTTAATTGTATTATCCGGAAACAGTAATACATGTGTGAATACATAGACCACAACATGTCCCTAGTGAGCCTCTAGTTGACTAGCTCGTTGATCAATAGATGGTTACGGTTTCCTGACCATGGACATTGGATGTCATTGATAACGGGATCACATCATTAGGAGAATGATGTGATGGACAAGACCCAATCCTAACCCTAGCACAAGATCGTGTAGTTCGTATGCTAAAGCTTTTCCAATGTCAAGTATCCTTTCCTTGGACCATGAGGTTGTGAAACTCCTGGACACCGTAGGAATACTTTGAATGTGCCAAACGTCACAACGTAACTGGGTGGCTATAAAGGTACGCTACGGGTATCTCCGAAAGTATCTGTTGGGTTGGCACGAATCAAGACTGGGATTTGTCACTCCGTATGACGGAGAGGTATCTCTGGGCCCACTCGGTAATACATCATCATAATGAGATCAATGTGACTAAGGGGTTGGTCACGGGATGATGTGTTACGGAACGAGTAAAGAGACTTGCCATAACGAGATTGAACAAGGTATCGGTATACCGACGATCGAATCTCGGGCAAGTGCTATACCGATAGACAAAGGGAATCGTATACGGGATTGATTGAATCCTTGACATCGTGGTTCATCCGATGAGATCATCGTGGAACATGTGGAATCCAACATGGGTATCCAGATCCCACTGTTGGTTATTGGCCGGAGATATGTCTCGGTCATGACTGCATGGTTCCCGAACCCATAGGGTCTACACACTTAAGGTTCGATGACGCTAGGGTTATAGGGAATGTAGTACGTGGTAACCGAATGTTGTTCGGAGTCTCGTATGAGATCCCGGACGTCACGAGGAGTTTCGGAATGGTCCGGTGGTAAATATTTATATATGGAAAGTCCCGTTTTGGTCACCGGACATGTTCTTGGCGTTATCGGTAACATACTAGGACCACCAGAACGGTTCCGGGGGTCCACCGGGAGGGGCCACTAGCCCCAGAGGGTTGCGTGGGCTAAGTGTGGGAAGGGACCAGCCCCAGGTGGGCTGGTGCGCCCCCCACCAAGGCCCAAGGCGCATGGAGAGAGGGAGGGGGCAAACCCTAGGTCCAGATGGGCCTTAAGGCCCACCCTAGGGCGCCCCCTCTCTATCCCCCTCCTGGCCGCCCCCTAGACGGGATCTAGGGGTTGCTGCCACCCCTAGGGAGGGAACCCTAGATGGGGGCGCAGCCCCTCCCCTCCCCCTATATATATGTGGGGTTTCGAGGCTGCCAGATGCATGAGAACCTCTCCCTCTTGGCGCAGCCCTACCCCTCTCCCTCCTCGTCTCTTGCGGTGCTTGGCGAAGCCCTGCTGGAGTGCCACACACCTCCACCACCACCACACCATCGTGCTGCTGCTGGATGGAGTCTTCCCCAACCTATCCCTCTCCCTTGCTGGATCAAGGCGCGGGAGACGTCACCGGGCTGCACGTGTGTTGAACGCGGAGGCGCCGTTGTTCTGCGCTTAGATCGGAATCAACCGCGATCTGAATCGCTACGAGTACGACTCCTTCATCCGCGTTCTTGTAACGCTTCCACATCACGATCTTCAAAGGTATGAAGATGCACTCCACTCTCGTTGCTAGTAGACTCCATAGATAGATCTTGGTGATGCGTAAGAATTTTTTTGATTTTCTGCAACGATCCCCAACATGTTAGTATTTGCAGGTTGTGAATTGTGTTTTGTGTTGTGTATTTTGAGAGTACTTTCAGATATGAATGTCTTTTAAACTTCAGATTTGCAGTATTGAACATATGAAGTATTTTATAAATTCTAGAGGTCTATTTTTAGCACTTAAAAATATGTAGTTTCATAGGAGTATAAAACTGCACACAATATGATTCTCAGTGAAGAAATTACAAGTTTGAGTTTCAGATAAGAAATTCCAAGTTCAGTTTCAGATAAGACATTGCAACTTTCAGAGGCAGAGCATTTATATTAACACGACCTTTTTAACAGTGTTAACATCATGCTGGATGTTTTATTCATGGTAGAAACTGGAATTACCATCCAGTTAACATCATGCTGATCAACATTCATGCATACCACATCTTCATATGATGCACAGTAAAAAATATATGTTATTTTCAAAATGCCAACACAATGTCGAGTGTGCGAAAAACAGAGAAAACAAGGGACGAAGTTTTGGCAAGTGTAGGACATGGTGTGCATAGATGACAATTGGGACCAACATGTCAATAAAGGCAGAGGCAAAAAATTTGGAGATATTTTCTATGCACGGGTGGAATCGAACCCGGGCGGAACAGTTGTCGGGTAGTGTCACTCAGCCACTGGGCTAGTTCAATTGTTTCGTTACTAATAAGGCACTTCCTCAGGTGGTCGGATCTCCTCTTGCGCCTTTGTGCGCTCGCTGCAACGCCGTTGTGTGCCGTTGTGAACATGCTGAACAAACGAGAGGAATCTGGAGAGGACTGTACGTGAAGAGGCGGACAATCGGGACCCACCAGGTCTATGGCCGTACGCAAGCAAGTGCCTCATTGAAAAAATACTTCCTCCTAATGCTATACTGACGTTGGGGCCCACGGGTTTGTCAACATAGTTACATTTTTTAGGTGCTTCAACGTAGTTACTATAGAAGATAAATTCACAACGAAGCCGGGGAGCTGGCAGGTATCATTTATTATCACTGGGGTAGCAAGTATCACCTGGGTTTTGGGCTGCCCCGTCTAGGCTTTCTTTTTTAACATGCGCAGCACACGACCTCGGATGGGAGGTCCATAGGCCTATTTGTATTTTCTTGAGAGCCGTCATGTATCGACCGGCCTATGGACCTCCCATCCGAGGTTTCATTTTTCCTGAAACATCGACAGCCCAATTTATGTATTTTTTAAGAAGAAGAAGACGCATAGGTCTGTTCTATTTTTCTATATAAGAATAGGAACGCCTGGTCCAACTTATGTTTCCCTTCTAACTATATTATATATATTTAAATTATTTTGTATGTTATTATATATTATTGTTATTGTCATCATATATTTAACAGATACTTACATATGTAAGAAAACAATACCCCACATCTTGTTAACTTATAAAAATAATTTCTTAATAATAAAATCCTAGATTTTTTTTTGGCAACGAAAATCCTGATGATTGTGTACAAAAGCTTGGTAAGATTTAAGGACCAATGTAATAATAAATCACTTATTATATATATATATATAGGACTCCTATTTTGTACTCCTGGGAGTATGTACTCCCATCCTCAATATACCTCATATACACATTAATTATACATCTTTATCATTCTCAATATACTTCGTTAAATATTCTAAGATATCCCAATACGAGTTTTGTTGAAAAAATATCATCTGCGACGTACTTTTTGTAATATACCTTTTTCACGTACAAACACATCAGTATATACGTAAACATTTAAAATATGAAGACTCGCATGAATTTTTTCATGAAAATCATTTTGGGGTATCTAATAATTATAATGAAGTATATTAAAAATAATAAAGAGGTATAAAAGATTCATCTATATGGTATATGAGGAGCGGGAGTACGTACTCCCAGGAGTACACAACCATTTTCCTATATATATATATATATATATATATATATATATATATATATATATATATATATATATATATATATATATATATATATATAACAAAATGCTCAGCCCCTGTTTATTTTTTGATAACACTAATGCGCCCACCCCAACATTATAATTAGAATCAGCCCAGTAAAAGCGTGTATTTCGAGAAAGTGCAAATGTCCTGTAATTATTTAGGAAAAACATAAATGGGCCGCATGGACGCTACATTATTTGTTCACCCAACCCAGCTAATGGATTGCAATTCAAAAAAAATCAAATGGACTGTAAATTCTACCCCGCAAAAAAAAGACTGTAAATTCTCAAAAAATGGGTTGAATACGTGCCACATTTTTGGTTGCTGAAATATGGGCCAATAGGGTGAAGCCAATGCAAGTCGTTGTCAACTTAGTCAACAAATGATTCTGACATCGTTAGTCGTTGGATTTACATCCAATGACCAGCATTCATCTTCAATCTCTCGTCTTCTTCCTCCAGTGCAGCCGGGACCACCTGCTCCCGCCTCCTGCTGCTAGCAGCTCTGCTTAGCACGCTTCGCTGTGAACCGCTACTCCACCGTTGGCCAGGCCATCCCTCCACCCCTCCACACCTCCTGTTCTTTTCCATCGACTGCCGAACCACACCGCACCAGAACCAGTTAACCCTTGTACACCTCTCCATCTGCGACTCTACTCCCGCGTCTTCCCATCTCCGGCTCATTGCTGTCTGGGGCCTCACCGTCGTCCACCACCTTGGATGCGCTTGGCGCGGAGTGGTCAACATGGTCAACGAACGACACCATCGGAAGTAGACTGTGCGTGGAGAGGCTGACAGCTGGGTCCACGGCCACACGCAAGGAAATGCCTCTTTATTACATGCAAAATAATGATTCCTCCACCTGACAGCTGGGACTCACCGAAAGGGCCTTTGTATTTCGCGAAAAAAAAAACGTTCCCACTGCTGACAGGTCGGACCCACCAGCTATATTTTCGCACGCATGGAAGTACCTCCTTATTACGCACACAAAAATGAATACTCCCCCTGCTAGTTGGGACCCACCTTGGTGGGAGGCTGACTTGTGGGCCTACTAAGTTGACGGGGACGGAGTGCTTTGTCAACTTAGTCAATATGAACGATTCTAGCTCCACTGACCGTACGATGCCCATCCAACGGTCGTAGTGCTTCTTCAACCTCTAGTCTTCTTGCTCCAGTCGCCCAAGGCAGCGCCGATCGTGATGCATTCTCCTGCCTCCCGTGGACGGCTGTGCTTCCGCGGAGGCCTCACCATCCCCTACTATTCCCACCGCTGGCCAGGCCATGCGATGACGGCCGCCTCACACTGCAGCCGAATCAGTGAACCCTCGTACTCCTCTCCGCGCGGGCTTCTGCTGCCGCGTATTCCCCGGCTCCGCGTCGTCCCCTTCCTAGGCCTTGCCGTCGTCCACCGCCCTAGTGCTCTCGGCGCGGCGTGGTCAACGTGGTCAAGGAACGGCTTCCATTGGACGTGGACTATACATGGAGAGGCTGACAGCTGGGTCCACGACGGCAGCAAGAAAGTGCCTCCTTATTACGCGGAAAATAATGATTCTTCCACCTGACAGTAGGGACCCACCGGACGGGCCATCGTATTTCGCAAAAAAAAAGTTCCCCCCCTGACTGCTGGGACCCACCGGACGGGCCACCGTATTGCGCAAAAAAACGTTCCTCCCACTGTCAGCTCGGACCCACCGGAAGAGCCTCCTTATTACGCATAAAAAAATGAACACCCCCCTGCTAGTTGGGACCCACCTTGGTGGGATGATGACTTGTGGGCCTACTAAGTTGACGGGGACGGAGTGCTTTGTCAACTTAGTCTATATGAACGATTCTAGCTCTAGTGACCATACAATGTCCATCCAACGGCCGTAGTGCTTCTTCAACCTCTGGTCCTGTTGCTCCAGCCGCCCAAAGCAGCGCCGGTCGTGCCACATGCTCCTGCCTCCCGTGGCCGGCTGTGCTGCCGCGGAGGCCTCACCGCCCCCTACTATTCCCACCGCTGGCGAGGCCATCCCTCTACTCACCCACACCCCCTGTTATTCTGCGGCGACGGCAGCCTCACACCGCAGCGAACCAGTGAACCCTCGTACTCCTCTGTGCGTAGGCATCCACTGCCGCGTCTTCCCCTGCTCTGTGTCGTCCCCTTACTAGGCCTCGCCATCGTCCACCACCCTGGTGCTCTCGGCGCGGCGTCGTCAACGTGGTCAAAGAATGGCTTCCATCGAACATGGACTGTACGTGGAGAGGCTGACAGCTGGGTCCACGAACGCAGCAAGGAAGTGCCTCGTTATTACGCGCAAAATATGTATTCCTCCACCTGACAGCGGGGACCCACCAGCTACATCTTCGCATGCAAGGAAGTGCGTCCGGGCAAAAAAACGATTCGCCCCCCTAACTGCTGGGACCTGCTAGGTGGCTTCTCACCCCTCGTTGGTTACCCCAAGTGGAAGGTTTGAGATGCAGTGTAGCAGAAGTTTTCCCTTGGTAATACCAAGGATCGATTTCCCAGAGACTCCCAGTTTCAACAAGAAGGTGTCAACTGCTAACGGCGCCGGATATTAGCAATCAACGTGGACCTGCACACAGATACAAATAACTTTGCTCCCAACGAGTACAGAGAGGTTGTTAATCCCTCCGGCCTTGTAGTTTACAAAGGATCAAACGCAAGTGATAATAGTGATAGGTATAATTGCAATAGTAAGTAAATAGCGGAAAAGTAAATAGCGGATGTGATCAATGATGGTAATATGGACCGGAGTCTCATGATGTTCACTAGTGATGTCTCTCTCCCAAAAGACGATAAAACAGCTATGTGAGGTAAACGAATTATAGCTGGGCAATTGACAAGACCATGTGCGCAAACCAATGCTGACTACATTGCAAGAAAGGTTGAGGTTCAAAGCATGGGCGGTACGCCAAAGTAAGTAGACCAAAATCCATCAATATCTACTACTAATCATCCACCTTGAGATATCTATCCAGAACATCTCGCTGGTATTAAGTTGCGAGCCCCACCCATAGTGTAAACTCAAAGCAACAGACAATTGCATTAAAAGAACTTTGCGTAAAGTAAACAGTCCTTGCACCCGCGGGCACAAGCACCGTTGTTTTCCCCCTTGTGGCAACAGCACATCCCCTAGACTCATGTTTCTGTCACTCAAACTAGTCATCGAGGGGCATGAACCCACAATCGAGCATAACGTTCCCTCTTGGAGTCACTACCTACTACTTGGCCAAAGCAATAAATAACAACGGAGAACATGCAAGAATTACTTACGAACATAAACATAAAAGAGGTGAATCAAATATATTACTCAAACACAATCTGAACATAATCTCATAATCCATCGGATCCCAGCAAACTCATCATAGCAACAGCATAAGGATTACATATGTGCCTCGATCATGTAGGGCAGCTCACGAGGACTAATTAGTAAAGCACAAGAACAGGAGGAGAACATCACATAGCTACTGGTCATGGACTCATGGTCCAAGGGAGACTACTCACAACTCATCCGGGAGGCGTCCATGGTGGTGGAGAAGCTCCCGGTGGTGATCCTCCCCTCCGCAGGGTGCCGGGAAGGGTTCTCCTGGTGCTCCCGATCTTGGAAGCGGCGGCGACGGCGGAACAGAGATGAGATCGCGAAAAAGAGTTCCTCTTTCGAGGGTTTCGGGAGACGCTTTAAATATATGCCAAAGGGGGGCATCGGAGGAGCCTCGGGGGGCCCAGGCGCCCCCCCCCCCCCGGCGCGGCCCAGGGGGCGCGCCGCCAGGGCGCCTGGAGCCCTGGTGCCCCACCCCCCCGGCTGTCCTTCGGGCGCACGGTAGTTTCTGGAACGCTGATTTTTTATATAATTTTTCTGGATTTTTCCTGGGAATTCTCGTAATGTGAAAACCTGAAATACAAAAACAGCCAAAAACAGAAACTGGCACTGGGGTGCACTGAGTTAATAGGTTAGTCCAAATATGATCAAAAGTGTATGGAAGTGTATAAATATCATAGCAATATCACCCAATAGAGGCATGGAGCAAGCAGAAATTATAGATACGTTGTGGATGTATCAACATCCCCAAGCTTAATTCCTGCTCGTCCTCGAGTAGGTAAATGATAACAAGAATAATTTCTGTGGTGACATGCTATTAACCATATAGGACTTTTTCATAGGCATATGACAAAAGCTTACTGAGACAATGAATCTGTAGTAATTAAGTTGCCTCATGAGAAAATCACAAAGAACTAAAAGTTTTACAATATGATACTGAAACATCAAATAGATTTGCAATGAACATGATGTGCAAATACGATAAAGTGATATCTAGCTTGCCCCCTTTAATGAAGCATAAATGCAGGGGCACCTTCAAGGTTTAAGTGATGACTAGATACAATGATTTCAGAATAAACGATATCACAATCATGCAAAAGACAATGCTACTTTGGGACAATGCACATTACACTCAGAATGACAATCATGCTCTCAGTAGTTGGTGCTTTTAAAAGAAGGTGGAGACTCAACATAAAAGTAAAAGAATGGCCCTTCGCAGAGGGAAGCAGGGATTACTCATGTGCTAGAGCTTTTTATTTTGAAAACATAGAAACAATTTTGTCAACGGTAATAGTACTTCATATGTGTTATGCATAAGACATCCTATAAGTTGCAAGCCTCATGCATCGAATACCAATAGTGCTCGCACCTTGTCCTAATTAGCTCGGATTTCCATGGATTGTCATTGCATTACATATATTTCAACCAAGTGTCACAAAGGGGTACCTCTATGTCACCTGTACAAAGGTCCAAGGAGATAGATCGCATTTGATTTCTCGTTTTTGATAGATCTCAACTTGAGGACATCCATACCGGGACAACATAGAAAATAGATAATGGACTCCTCTTTAATGCTTAAGCATATTCTCATAAGAGATTGAGGATTAATGTCCAAGCTAAAACTTCCACCATGATACATGGCTTTGGTTGGCGGCCCAATGTTCTTCTCTAACAATATGCATACTCAAACCATTCAACCCATGGCAAATCACCCTTACTTTAGACAAGACGAACATGCATAGCAACTCACATGATATTCAACAAAAGTGTAACAGTTGATGGCGTCCCCAGAAACATGGTTACCGTTCAGCAAGCAACTTATAAGAAAATAAGATACATAAGCAACATATTCTTTACCACAATAGTTTTTAAGCTACTTTCCCATGAGCTATGTATTGCAAAAACTGAAGGTTTTAAAGGTAGCACATGTAAATTTACTTAGAGTGGCGGTGAAATACCACATATAGATAGGTATGGTGGACTCATATGGCACAACTGGTTTAAAAGGATGTGGATGCACAAGCAGTCAGTCCGCTTAGTACAGGTGGAGGTTAGCAAAAGACTGGGAGCGACCAACTAAGAGAGCAATGACGGTCATAATCATGCAGAGCGACAAAGCAACATTGAATTAGGCATGGAAGTTATATCGCTACTCAGAAACAAAAGATCATCAAGGCTTGACAGACTTTCTTTACAGTCTTAAATATGCGTGAGCATACGCCAAGTCAATCAAAATAAATTCTTGAGGGAAGATATTACTAAACCATACCATATCATTGGCAAACAAATCTTGTTGGTACTCCAATAACACATTGGGAATCCCCCAGCTATTTGAGACTAACCATAAGAAAACCTGAACTACTAAGCGCCATTATGCACGTAGCATATTTATCATAGACATATTAACCAATGCAACGGGAGCAAACTCTCTTAATAAGATAAGCATGGTAATTAAAGAGAGTTCAAGCAACCAACTAAACAAAAGCTCTTTAAAAAGATAAGCATGAATACTAGGAGCAGAGCATGATAGTAGCTATTAAAAGACAAAGAACACACACAGCAAAGATAGACATGAAAATTCTATGTTATGTTCTAGGTAGAAGTGGAGCGTGTTTCTCTCCCACATAAAGAACGCTGAGTTCTGACTCGTTATGAAAAACTAAAAAGGAAACTAAAAGCAAGACGCTCCAAGCATAGCACATAACACATGAAGTAATTAAAATATAGTGGAACGAAAGAAGAACTGATAATGTTGATGGAGAAGGGGATGGACGGGGGCATCCCCAAGCTTAGATGCTTGAGTCTCCTTGAATATTTCTTGGGGGTGCACGGGGGCATCCCCAAGCTTGAGCGCTTGACACACCTGAATCTTTTTATCATCTTCCCTCGCACACTTGAAAACTCCCTTCATACATAACTCATCATAATCTGATTAGCGAGGTTAGTACCCATAATAAAATAATTGTACCTTGCTGGAAATAAAGATATTCTTGAAGGTCTACTGTTTCTCAAGATTTCCAAAAGGTTTTTTTGCAAAGAAAAAGCAAGCTCTAGGTTTGCAAAATGAAGGAAAGGCAAAACAGGACAAAATCTGTGAAAAACAGAACAGCGGGTAGTAAATGAAATGTTCGGGGCACTTCTGCAACTCAAATCAAAAAACTCAGAACAGACGCGCGAAAGAAAATTATATAGAGAACGCTGTCGAAAAAATTCAGACCAAAAAGATGATCTGGTGATTTTATACGAATTTTTTTATCCAAGGACGGAATCTGTTTCCTGGACAGCACCTCACAACTTTTGAACTTTCTAGCAATCAGAGGCTATACTTGGCACAAATATGAAAAGCAAAGATACAATGATCATGCTACTGTAGTAAACAACATCAAGACACAACAAAAGCAAAATAAATTTATTCATTGGGCTGCCTCCCAAGAGCGCTTTCTTTTATGCCTTTAAGCTAGGCATAATGCATATAGATCAAGTTTTATCAAGAGTAAAAGAATAGCTAGCCCGTACAATGGACTCAAAAGGTAACTTGATCTTCTTTCGAGGGAAGTGTTCCATCCCTTTCTTGAGAGGAAACTGAAATTTTATATTACCCTCTTTCATGTCAATGATAGCACCAACGGTCCGTAGAAAAGGACGTCCCAAAATAATTGGACACGAAGGTTCACATTCAATATCCATAATAGTAAAATCAACGGGAACATAATTATCATTGACAACGATAAGAACATCGTCGATCCTCCCCAAAGGTTTCTTTATGGAAGAATCAACGAGACGAACACCAAAAGAACAAGAATCAAAAGGTTTCAATTTAAGCATCTCATATATTCTTTTGGGCATAACAGAGGTACTAGCTCCAACATCACATAATGCATAGCAAGAGAAGTCATTCAATTTAATTTTTATCATAGGATCCCAACCATCTTCTAGCTTTCTAGGTATGGAGGCTTCTACTCTAAGTTTCTCCTCCCTAGCTTTGATGAGAGCATTAGTGATATGCTCTGTGAAGGCAAGGTTAATTGTGCTAGTGCGGGGGTCTCTAGACATCTTGTGAAGGAAATCAATAACTTCAATAAGAGTGCAATTATCAAAATCAAGGTCACTAGCATCAAGTAAAGTGGTAGTGGTGTCCTTTAGGTTCACATGTTTGGTAGTTCCTATAGTCATAGCATCACCATTAATAGGTCCATCGGGACCAGGGGTACATTGGGTGCTAAAAGTTTGGATATCCTCAACAACTTGGATAGTAGCAACAGTGTGGTGGGTAGGAAGGCTCTTAATTCTATCATCTTCCTCCCTTTCTCTAGCCCATCTCTCTTTAAGTTTAGCCATCATCCTAATATTTTCATTAATTTGCACTTGAATAGCATTCATAGGAGTGACCTTCCTCTCCTCAAGAGGAGAAGTTTTAATTTTAAGCAATTCTATCTCATTGGCTAAATGGTCTACCTTCAAAGAGAGATCATCTAGTTTATGTAGTTTTTCTTCTACACTATTATTAAAAGCTTTTTGGGTAGTGATGAAATCTTTAAGCATAATCTCTAGTTCAGTATTGGAGTTCTTGGTGCTAGGATAGGCATTGTTGTTAAAATTGTTTCTAGAGATAAAGTTCACATCTACTTGTTCTTGAGCAATCAAAGAATTTAAAGGAACATCACGAGGATCAACAGAGGATTGCTTCGAAAGTAGAGACATGATTAAGTCAACTTTTTCATTTAAGGAAGAAATCTCCTCGACAGAGTTTACCTTCCTACCTGTTGGAGCGTGTTCGGTGTGCCATTGGGAATAGTTGGTCATCATCTCATCGAGAAGTTTTGTGGCAGCACCAAGTGTAGTTGACATAAAGGTTCCTCCCGCGGCCGAATCTAACAAGTTCCGCGAGGTAAAGTTCAAGCCTGCATAAAAAGTTTGGATAACCATCCAAGTAGTCAAACCGTGAGTAGGGCAGTTCTTGATAAGAGATTTCATATGTTCCCAAGCTTGGGCAACGTGTTCATTATCCAATTGTTTAAAATTCATTATGTTACTTCTTAGTTGGATAATTTTAGCAGGTGGATAGTATTTTCCGATAAAAGCATCTTTGCACTTGTCCCATGAATCTATGTTATTTCTAGGCAAAGACTGAAACCAAATTTTAGCTCCTCCTCTCAAGGAGAAAGGAAAAAGCTTAAGCTTAACAATATTACCATCTATTTCTTGGTACTTTTGCATATCACAAAGTTCAACAAAGTTGTTCAAGTGTAAAGCAGCATCATCTCCAGCACCGGAGAATTGATCTTTCATAACTAGATTCAGTAAAGCAGGTTTAATTTCATATGAAGGTGCTGAAGTGGCAGGTGTAGTGATAGGTGTGCTGATAAAGTCATCGTTGTTGTGACTAGTGAAGTCACACAACTTGGTGTTCTCGGTGGAACCCATTGTAGCAAGCAAGCAAGATAAGTATTTTTGTGATTTTCGATAAAAGATACTAAAGCAAAACTGAAAGGTAAACTAACAAGACTAAAAGCAAAGGTAAAAGATAGCGTGCAACTCCCCTATCCTGAAGAGTGGAGTCCCCGGCAACGGCGCCAGAAATTGCTTTGCTAGGTGGCTTCTCACCCCTCGTTGGTTACCCCAAGTGGAAGGTTTGAGATGCAGTGTAGCAGAAGTTTTCCCTTGGTAATACCAAGGATCGATTTCCCAGAGACTCCCAGTTTCAACAAGAAGGTGTCAACTGCTAACGGCGCCGGATATGAGCAATCAACGTGGACCTGCACACAGATACAAATAACTTTGCTCCCAACGAGTACAGAGAGGTTGTCAATCCCTCCGGCCTTGTAGTTTACAAAGGATCAAATGCAAGTGATAATAGTGATAGGTATAATTGCAATAGTAAGTAAATAGCGGAAAAGTATATAGCGGATGTGATCAATGATGGTAATATGGACCGGAGTCTCATGATGTTCACTAGTGATGTCTCTCTCCCAAAAGACGATAAAACAGCTATGTGAGGTAAACGAATTACAGCTGGGCAATTGACAGGACCATGTGCGCAAACCAATGCTGACTACATTGCAAGAAAGGTTGAGGTTCAAAGCATGGGGGGTACGCCAAAGTAAGTAGACCGAAATCCATCAATATCTACTACTAATCATCCACCTTGAGATATCTATCCAGAACATCTCGCTGGTATTAAGTTGCGAGCCCCACCCATAGTGTAAACTCAAAGCAACAGACAATTGCATTAAAAGAACTTTGCGTAAAGTAAACAGTCCTTGCACCCGCGGGCACAAGCACCGTTGTTTTCCCCCTTGTGGCAACAGCACATCCCCTAGACTCATGTTTCTGTCACTCAAACTAGTCATCGAGGGGCATGAACCCACAATCGAGCATAACGTTCCCTCTTGGAGTCACTACCTACGACTTGGCCAAAGCAATAAATAACAACGGAGAACATGCAAGAATTACTTACGAACATAAACATAAAAGAGGTGAATCAAATATATTACTCAAACACAATCTGAACATAATCTCATAATCCATCGGATCCCAGCAAACTCATCATAGCAACAGCATAAGGATTACATATGTGCCTCGATCATGTAGGGCAGCTCACGAGGACTAATTAGTGAAGCACAAGAACGGGAGGAGAACATCACATAGCTACTGGTCATGGACTCATGGTCCAAGGGAGACTACTCACAACTCATCCGGGAGGCGTCCATGGTGGTGGAGAAGCTCCCGGTGGTGATCCTCCCCTCCGGCAGGGTGCCGGGAAGGGTTCTCCTGGTGCTCCCGATCTTGGAAGCGGCGGCGGCGGCGGAACAGAGATGAGATCGCGAAAAAGAGTTCCTCTTTCGAGGGTTTCGGGAGACGCTTTAAATATATGCCAAAGGGGGGCAT
>LR738710.1:564309779-564345977 GCA_902687465.1 Secale cereale | reverse complement strand
GGGGGGCGCGCCGCCAGGGCGCCTGGAGCCCTGGTGCCCCCCCCCCCCCCGGCTGTCCTTCGGGCGCACGGTAGTTTCTGGAACGCTGATTTTTTATATAATTTTTCTGGATTTTTCCTGGCAGTTCTCGTAATGTGAAAACCTGAAATACAAAAATAGCCGAAAACAGAAACTGGCACTGGGGTGCACTGAGTTAATAGGTTAGTCCAAATATGATCAAAAGTGTATGGAAGTGTATAAATATCATAGAAATATCACCCAATAGAGGCATGGAGCAAGCAGAAATTATAGATACGTTTTGGACGTATCAGGACCCACCAGCTACATCTTCGCATGCAAGGAAGTGCCTGACAGTCGGGACCCACGTGGTCGAAGCGTATGTAGCGTTGTCATTCTGGTCGCGAACGTGTACGTACATACTGGTCGATGTAGAGGCGCGCACGTGTTGTAGTAGAGGCGCTCACGTAGCATGTACATATACGTACAACGGCCAGTGTGAAAGAAAGAAAATACGGCCACGCACGTACATACGGGCAGGGTCTCGAACGCCTACTCGCGCATACGTATGTCTAGGGCTCGTGTACATGGCTGGGTCAGAACGGAAAAATAGCGTCCTCGTCGTGTTCATGGGGAGCCAACCGGCTGGGTCAGAACGGAATTCGTCGTCGTGTTCATCGGGGGGGCTTGGACGGAACAGCCGATGGAAACGAGGCCTGGCCTACCACAGAACGGAGGAAACAGCCTTGTGTTCGACCGGCCATGTTCGAAATGGGATCCTGTAAATCGGGAGGGGTCTGGCGTACCGCAAAACGAAGGAAACGGACCTCCTATGGTTGAAACGGGGGTCCTGTTGATCGGGAGGGGTGTGGCGTACCGCAAAACATAGGAAACGGACTTGTGTTCGAGCGCTACGGTCGAAACTGGGGTCCTTTTTATGGGAGGGGTGTGGCGTACCGCAAAACGGGACTCCACGAGATATTGTTCATCTCCACAGTAGACCCCCTCCAGCCTCCATGGCTACTTTTCATCCACCGTCGACCTCCTCCAGTCTCCACCTGCGACTGTTCATACACAGGCTCCTATTCATCCAGCCTCCACCGCGCGCTACTCCACCGGCTACTATTCAACCAGCCCTCTCCATGGGCTCCTGTGGAACCACCCCTCCACGGGCTACTGTTCATCCAGCCCTTCACCCTCTACTCTTTATCCAACCCTCCACAGGGTGGTCCTGTTCATCCAGCCCTCCACGGGGTCCTGTTCATCCAGCCCCAACCGGCTCGATCGATCGGTGTCCTGTTCATCCAGAGGCAACACCACGGGGTCCTGTTCATCCACCCCCACTGGGAACTGTTCATCCAAACCCCCCAGCAACGCTCACTGTTCATCTAGAGGCAGCATCGATCGGCTTCAGTTAGCAGCAGTAGCGAAGGAATCGCTCGATCGGGTTCAGTTAACAGCCATCGATCGATCGCTCGGGTTCAGTAACGCGTAGCCTGCAGTGCAATCGCTCGGGTTCAGTTAGATCCCAATGCCTCGCTCGGGTTCAGTTAGATCCCAATGCCTCGCACCCACGAGCGTGCTTGTACGAGAGAAATGTGCATCGCTCGGCCCCAACCACCCACCGTAACCGGGAACACCCCGATATTTTCCTCGCCCTCGCTTCTACCATGGTTTTTTTCCGTCATGGACGGCCCAAAGAATGTCATGCAGCTGCGTCTCCGGCCTGCCCAGGACGAAAAGCCCATTTTCTGTCATGATTTTTTGTCATAGAAGTAGGACCCCCACCACATCTATGATGATACCGGGTTTTGTCACAATTATCGTCATAGAAGTGTCATAAGTATGACACAATAAATTTTCGTTCGGCCCAAAATGTCACGGACGTGTCTTTTTTTTGTAGTGGATGTACTTGATGCCAAACGGGGAGCAAGTCCACGAGGGGATGGAGAGCACTGATAAGAGTGGAGACTGACAATCCCCGGGCAACAATGAAGATGACAGTGACGACTCGGATGACAGTGAGGAAGTCGACTCACCACCTCGCTCAGAACGGTGATCCAAACAGTCTCAAGACCCTGCATGCGGTCATGGCAAGGTAGCTCTTCCAAGAACACAAGTGCAAAAACACACTCGGACTTCAACTCCGGAGCCGTTTGAAAAGGCTACCAAGCTGCCCAAGATCACCCCCTCAAAGCCTCGGAAGGCCTTGCCCAAGATCAAGGTGGATGTTCCCATCGCTTCTGTGCAAGTGTTTTGATTTCCCTCTTTTCTTGGGAACTTCTATGTTTATTGTCGACTCATTTGCTTGTCTGACCGAGTGAATTCTGAAACTTTCAGTGCTACTAATTCTGGGACTTCCATGGACATTAACAAGGATCAACGTGATGAGGAAACTGAAGACGCGGCCACTTCCAAAGTGGGTATAACCCCACAATCTTGCCCTCAGCTTGCCCATTGAACTGTCGGTCGACCGAACTCCTATAGTCGAGTCATTTTACAGCGCTCCAAAATGTCATTGAACTTCCAGACGACGATGAAGATGAGCCCCAGAAGACCACGGGAAGAAACGGTAGGACTTCGAGCAGGCGGGTGCCTTCCGGCAAGGTACCTCAGTCGACATCGGCACCAGAAGCAGTGAACCAGCAATCCGGAGATCCAATTTGAGCTTCTGTTTCTTTTGCTAACCCTGTGTCGACTGACCGTACTTCAGCGTTGACCGCCCAAGTCCTTGATCCAACCGTGCAACTCCATGCTTCAGATCCTCTGGCTTCTTCGACTATTCCACCAACTTCACTCTTTGTTACCCATCATGTCCAGAGGACCTAGTGAGTGCTGCTAATGAAGTTGTACGCCAAGCAGGCCTGATGACGGAACAAATGAAGGTGGTGCATGAAGCTAGCAAGGCTGCCTAGAATGCCAGCTCTGCTCTTCAAATCAATGACTAGGTGAGTTCTTTGCTTTGCTAGGATATTCTACCTGAAAACTGTTGTTTTGTTATTCGCAAGATGTCCGTGGATGAGCGTTTTGAAACCTTTAATGTGCATCTATCACGAGTCTGCACCTTGCAACCGTTCACCCACTGGGTGCTTTAACTTCTACTGTATAGTTCTTGCACTAGAGTCGACCAGGTCGCGTCGAATTTATCCTTGAATCAGTGGGGGCATGCAGAGTGCACCCAGTGGGTGTAGTCCCCGAGACCGCCGTCGAATGTTTTGATTCGGCGGGGGTCTTTGTCAAATGCTATCTTTATATTTCTTTGAATTGGTGCAGACAAGTCGTGCCGAGTGGGATTCAGACCAGTGGGGGCATGCCAAGTGCACCCACAAGGTGTAGTCCCCGAGACCGCGGTCGACTACGGGCAGTCGGCGGTGATCTGAGAATAAGTGCTACCATTTTGTTTCCCTTTTTTCGACTGGGCGGACCATGTCGAGTGTAAAGTCATACTAGTGAGGGCACGCAGAGTCCACCCACTGGGTGTAGTCCCCGAGACTATTGTTGAATGTTTGATTCGGCTGTAGTCTTAGAACTCTTTTTGCCACAATAATTTGAACTTGTGTCTCATTACTCGGAAGTAATCAGTCTTCGTTTCTCTCGATTGACATGTCTTATTTGTTGTCTTCAGAAATCTTGTGAGTTCATAGCCCAGTTTGCTGATTAGAGAAGAAACAGATCCATATCAATCTCGACCTGGAGCTGGCCAAGAAGAACTTGCAGAAGGCTAAGTGATATGCCATCGTCTTCGGGGAAGAGGGTGAACAAGGGGAAGACCGATCTTCACGGCGTAGGATCGATAAAGGATGGGGATAACTAGTTGCAAGCAACCGAAAAATGGAAAATAAGAGATTATGAACTGACGAGGAGGATGCTCACCGAAGCTTGCGATCCGAACATTCGCCGATCCACAACCCGCAATACTACCCCACACAACCACGCTCGCAAGTCGTGGAGCACGAGATAGGTGCAATCCACAAGGGAAACCACGAACTCTAACCCACACAACACGATCTAGTCGTGGAGCACCAATTAGGAGCAATTTCTCAACGAATCATGAGAATAAGGGTAACAAGATCTCTCCAATCTTAGGAGGAGTCTATGTCTTTGGTCTTTGATAGAAATGGAAAAAGTCCCCAACGAAGGGAAGAGCTGGACTATTTATAATCGGGACAATCCCCCTGGATAGGTGTGAAATAAAACTAGCTTTGGGAACCAGCTTAGGTGTGACTAAATGGCTTCGAGAGTTAATGATGTAGCTTCTGGAATACTCTCATTGGAGGTGGTTGGCAGTTTGCGACCAAACATTGTTCATTGGAGTCGAACAATGTTTTCCTTCAGCAGAAAACTCAAGTCCTGGAAACCTTTCGCAAGTTGGGATATCCAAACTCGTGCAAAACATTGTTTCGCCAGAATCGGAACAATGTTTCTTCAGCAGACAACTTATTTCTTCAGGAACTCGTAACTTTGTTTCTTCACCATAAAACATTGTTTTGCACGGACTGAAATTTGTTTGGCCTTCTTCGATATTGCACCTGAGTTCAACCAACAATAAAGGAGATGAAAGTGCAGCCATGTGCTCAAGGTTATAGTATAAACTTAAGTTAGTGTTCACCTTGCAATGTATTCGTTTCGCACAAATTATTAGGATTTCTCCTTTGATGTCCGAGGCTGTATAAATAGTTGCCATGTCCTCATCATCCTCCCCCTCTTGAAGAGGAGTCGTCCTCGACT
Source organism: Secale cereale (assembly GCA_902687465.1). Classification (NCBI taxonomy): domain Eukaryota; kingdom Viridiplantae; phylum Streptophyta; class Magnoliopsida; order Poales; family Poaceae; genus Secale; species Secale cereale. The sequence goes on along the minus strand of LR738710.1, from coordinate 564,341,252 downwards.
CTAAGGGTTGAATGGTTGTCATGTCCTCATCATCCTCCTCCTCTTGAAAATGAGTCGTCCTCGACTCTAGCTGGTTATCACACAAAAGAAAATAGGCCAGTACAAAGAAGCAATGCAAATATTTTATCAAATGCATAAGTTTAGCTTTCACCTTTGCGAACTTTAGATATTTTGTTCGACTTTGCAATTCCTTCCAACTAACATTAACATGGAGTGCAAACCTGTAATCAGGTACATCCATGTTCATATCATCCTCCATCTCTTGAAGAAAATTCGCCCTCGACTTCCTTTTTTCTACAAAATAATAGCACGAGGACAATACAAAATATCTAGGAAAAGTAAGAGTGGAGTATTGATGCGCAAGTTTCTGGTTTGTTGGCTCCTTTATATTCTCTACAAGATTAACAAAATGGTGTTGCGCATTGATGATATACCAAACATCTTTTCTCTGATTTCATCACGCCAATACTTCAAGAGTTCATAAGTGCATACCTTGGGGTGCTTGAAGATGAAATATCTTTTTTATTTTACCTCACCGAGTACTTCCATGCCTTTTTGAAGATCACTTACCCCACATGATGTTTCTTCGATGGGACTCCACGTGCACCATGATTGTTCATGGATCTCATCCTCCCATCGCTGTAGCAGGGCAGCTAAGTATGATTTTTGCATCTGCAGATACTTGAAATAAAGAAAACTTTGTGGATGATTAGTAATTGAATAGTCAACTCTTCCTTCATTTGGTGGATCACTCATCTCTTTGATATTGTGTGTAAACACCTCAAGCTCAGATTTTGTGGACTCACACAACTCACTAATCCTCTCACTTTGATGGTGTGGTGTAACACTCAGCTCTTTAATCTCATATTGGATGACCTCACTCTCACATTTGGTGGACTCGCACAATTCACTAATCCTCTCTTGCTGATTGCATGGTATATTTGGACAGGAGACTTTTATCTCGCTAAACTCATGTTGAGCAATCTGATCCTCACATGTGGTGGATTCACTCACCTCACCTCTCTTATCACTCTCGATATGTGGGATTTTGGAAAGCGGACACTCATCCTCACATTTGGTGGAGTCGCTCAACTCACCTTTCTTATCACTCTCAATATGTGGATTTTAGGGAATAGACATTCTTCCTCACATTTGGTGGAGTCTCTCAACTCACCTCTTTTTTCACTCTCAATATGTGGATTTTGAGGAAATAGACATTCTTCCTCACATTTGGTGGAGTCACTCATCTCACCTCTCTTATCATTCTCATATGTGGATTTTTGCAATATGGACACTCTTCCTCACATTTGGTGGAATCACTCAACTCTCTTGTAGTGTCACTCTCAAGTTGTGGGATTTTGTGATGTAGTTTCTCTCTCACACATGGGTTTGGAGAGATTGTGCTCTCCATACAAGATGCCGGTGGAGGAGAATAAGCTCCAGCTGAAGTAATGCTTCGCTTATCCTGAATATGAATTGTTGGTGAAGACGCCATCGAGGATGAAGGGTGTGGTTGCTGCCATGAAGGAGTAGTGGGATAATTTTTGAAATTTTGGGACCAACCATTACACATGTTATTCTTCTCCACTCTCATAGCTCGACGTACAACATCAGACATCATATCATAAGGAAACACCTCAAGAAAATTAGATATCTCATCATTCAGCCCATGTAAGAATCTCACCTTCTTCGCCTCACCACTTTCATGGGTTCTTGTTCGAATCAACAACTTGTCCACCTCATTATAGTACTCCTTGACAGTGCGAGAACCTTGGATAAGCCCCTTCAACCTCTTGCACAACTTGTCCATCTCATTATAGTACTCCTTGACAGTGCGAGAACCTTGGATAAGCCCCTTCAACCTCATGACTCTTTTCATTGCATCCCAGCTGCGGATATAGTCACCTCTCAAAGCAAGATGATCCTCTTGCAACTGCTTCCATTAAGAAAGTGCGTAGCCAGAGAACTACTTAAGTGTGAGTGCAACTCTCTTCATTTCAGAAATCCCATGAGTATTGAAGATTTGTTCACATCTCTCCTCCCACTCAAAATAAGAATTCGGATCCTCTTCTCCAGTGATGATGGAATGTGTAACTTCACCCTTGCTTGGTTGTGATAGTCATCGCCCAAACAACCATCATAGGGACTACCATGGTGACCAAAAATAGCATCATAATGAGGCGTGGAATATGACTCATCATCCACCATCTCAGCATACTCATCGTTGTGATTTGGGATCTCTTCATGGTACATGTCATCATCACCATGTGCAGCTCATCGCCTGTGATCTGCGGCGAACCCACGGGGGCCATGGTCTTGCCTGCAAGTTTCTCCTCCATGCAGCCAACCATCATGGGGTGTAGCAAGGTTACATCGCCTCTGTTCAACACCACCAATAGCGGTACCATCAACACAGACACCTATAGCTCTCCCATGACCATTGTGGCGAGCTTTGTTGCCACGGTTACATTGATTGTTGGCAACCACTGAGGCAGTGGGGCTGTGTTGGTGTTGATCCCCAGTACCCGCAATAGGAAGACGTCCTCCAAACATCCTTTCTAAAGCTGCAGCTATACTTTCTTCAATCACATCACCAAGTGCAGCTCGAGTCTTTGGGAGCCCTTCTTCCATAATATTTCCTCCATGTACACTCAAGTTAGAGCCTACCATGTTAACCCTTGCGAAGAAAGTGGACAAAGAAAGAATATATATGTCGAAAAAACTTATCTCACCTTCTTGCTTACCCAAATTCTAATGATTCCATGGCGGCTGTGCGGTGGTAGAAAACCAGGAGTGGACGGGTGAATGGAAGGAAGGAAGCTGACGGTTTTTGGGTGGATATTAATGGGGTAAAATGAGGAGGGCTAGTGCTGAGATCCAATCGATGCAAACCAAATAAACAAGAAAATTTGTAGATCTTTGCACCACGTTTGAGTTGCAACACTTGCCACTGCAACTTCTAAAATTTCTCACCCAACTGAATATGATTGCACACTTGCTCAACACTTTCTCTTCTCTCTTTTTTACCTCTTTTTTTCTCTCTCCCTTTTTTGCTCTTTTTTTCCTTTTTTCACTCTTTTCTCTCTCCCTGTTTTTTTTGCAACACAATAGATCCAACAACAAGACTCCAAGAAAACAGCAGCAACTTCAGATCGAACATGGTGCCAACACAAAGAGGAAAGCAAACAACTAGATCTCAGCAAACAAAGGCTTGGATTTTATGTGTGGCTTTTCTGGCTTTGGAATTTAGGACGGGGAAAAACCAAACTAAAAACGATAGATCTAGCAACAAAGATACATATCCTATCGTGTAAACCTTGCTCTGAAAACCAGATGATATGCCACCGTCTTCGGAGAAGAGGGTGAACAAGGGGAGGTCCGATCTTCATGGTGTAGGATCGGTAAAGGATGGGGATAACTAGCTGCAAGCAGATGAAAAATGGAAAATAAGAGATCATGACCCGACGAGGAGGATGCTCACCAAAGCTTGTGATCCGAACATTCACCGATCCACAACCCGCAATACTACCCCACACAACCATGCTCGCAAGTCGTGGAGCATGGGATAGGTGCAATTTGCAAGGGAAACCACGAACTCTAATCCACACAACACGATCTAGTCGTGGAGCACGAATTAGGAGCAATTTCTCAAGGAATCACGAGAATAAGGGTAACAAGATCTCTCCAATCTCAGGAGGAGTCTATGTCTTTGGTCTTTGATAGAAATGGCAAAAGTCCCCAACGAAGGGAAGAGCTAGCCTATTTATAATCGAGACAACCCCCCTGGATAGGTGTGAAATAAAACTAGCTTTGGGAACTAGCTTAGGTGTGACTAAATGGCTTCGAGACTTAAAGAGGTAGCTTCTGGAAAACTCTTGTTGGAGGTGGTTGGCATTTCGTGACCAAACTTTGTTTACCGGAGTCGAACAATGTTTTCCTTCAGCAGAAAACTCTAGTCCTGGAAACCTTTCGCAAGTTCAGATATGCAAACTCATGCAAAACATTGTTTTGCCAGTATCAGAACAATGTTTCTTCAGCAGACAACTTATTTCTTCAGGAACTCGTAACTTTGTTTCTTCACCATAAAACATTGTTTTGCATGGACTGAAATTTGTTTGGCCTTCTTCGATATTGCACCTGAGTTCAACCAATAACAAAGGAGATGAAAGTGCAACCATGTGCTCAAGGTTATAGTATAAAGTTAACTTAGTGTTCACCTGGCAATGTATTCGTTTGGCACAAATTATTAGGATTTCTCCTTTGATGCCCGAGGATGTATAAATGGTTGCCATGTCCTCGTCATCCTCCCCCTCTTGAAGAGGAGTCGTCCTCGACTTTAAGGGTTGAATGGTTGTCATGTCCTCATCACTAAGGATGATGCAGCTGCCATGAGAGATAACAACTGATCGACGGTTTGCCTTGTCATGTTTTTCTTTTCGTCTTTTGAACCGGTTGGATCCACTCGAGCAGATGTGCATAGTGAAAACATACAACTCCAAGCTCGTCTGAAGAATGTTATTTCTTTAGACAAAATGAAGCAGATTCTGGAGCAGAAGGACCTTGACCTTGCAGCGGCGGAGAAGACGGCGCGAGAGAAAACTGAACTTGCTGACCATAAGCTGGCTTTTGTCGGCAAGTTAGAAGAAGAAAATGCCAAGCTGAAGACTGTTATTGATGAAGCCAACAAAGAAGTCGTGTTGCTGAAGAAGGACAAGGTGGACCTGACCGACAATGTTGGAGATCTCACTCGGAAGAGGGACGAACTGGAGATCTATTTGGGAGGACTTGCCAAAAAGATGTTCCTTATGTTTGAAGGTACTTCCCCTTGTCTGACTGATTTGCAACTGCCGACTCATCATATCACTGTCTACTCACCATTTTCCATGTGCGCAGAATTCTCTCGAAACTTCGAGGAAGAGACTGGGCGGAATGAGATGAACCTGGACCCCATTAACTCCCCTGTCAAGGACGAAGCTGCGATGAACGTGCTGCGACTGGAATCATGCCTCGCCAGTGTTATGGATTATCTTACACGACTGAAGGTGGCGGTGTCGCGGATCGACACGGAGCTCTGGCCAGGTGTGACGTTCTAGAATGACCACGAGTCTCTGATGACTCGACTCGATGAAATCCCTGGTCGAGTGCAAGAGTGGAAGAAGTCGTCTGCTCGTTGTGGCGCTGATGTGGCTCTGTCACTGGTCTGAGTCCATTGCAAGGAGGTCAGAGAAGAGAAGCTAGCGGCTCTTAAGGTTGTCAACACCAAGAAGCTTCAATTCTAGTCCTTCATGGAGACCTTCATCGAAGCTGTCACCCGTATTGCAGACGACATCGACCTTCACAGTTTCGTCGAGCTAGCAAGCCCTACTCCTATCGAGTGAACAAACTTAATGCCTCACTTTTATTTGCCTCGGAATGCCGAGTGATTTTGTAATCGTTAAAATCTTTCAGGCCTGATGTCCAAGTACTTCTATTCGTGGTTCTGAACTTTGTTGGATTTATCTGAACTTGGTTTTCTTTGGAATATGATTGCTTTGTTTTCACCACTTTTAGATCTCTTAACTCCGAGAGAAGCTTGGTTCTTCACTTAGAACAGACGTTGTACTTGTGGTGCAGCTCCAACAAGACGGCAGCGGACATGAGCCGCACCTCGTCGTCCTTGTGGATCGGGATGGAGCGGACGATGTACTTGTGATGCAGCTCTAACAAGAGGGCCGTGGGTACGAGCACTAGATGCCGTACACAACCTGCACCTCGTCGTCCTTGCGGATCGGGATGGAGCAGACGTTGTACTTGTGACGCAACTAGGAGTATTTTTGTAACTTAGGCGAATCAGGATCGCGACTAAGCCCCCGAGTGAGAGGATTGCTCTTCACTCGGAGTAGTTTTGAAACTTAGGCGAGTACGGGGTCATATCTAAGTCCCCGAGTGGGAAGATTTCTCTCCACTCAGAGTGTTTCTGAAACTTAGGCGAGTACGGGGCTGTAGCTAAGCCCCCGAGTGAGAGGATTGCTCTTCACTCAGAGTGTTTTTGAAACTTAGGCGAATCACATTCGCGGCTAAGCCCTCGAGTGAGAGGCTTGCTCTTCACTTGGAGTGTTTTTTAAACTTAGGCGAATCGGATTCGCGGCTAAACCCCTGAGTGTGAGGGTCGCTCTTCACTCGGAGTGTTTTTTAAACTTAGGCGAGTACGGGGTCGCAGCTAAGCCTTTGAGTGAGAGGGTCGCTCTTGACTCGGAGTGTTTTTGACACTTAGGCAAATCGGATTCGCGGCTAAGCCCCCGAGTGAGAGGGTTGCTCTTCACTCGGAGTGTTTTTGAAACTTAGGCGAGTACGGGGTCGTATCTAAGTCCCCGAGTGAGAGGATTGCTCTTCACTCAGAGTGTTTTTGAAACTTAGACGAAATGGATTCGCGGCTAAGTCACCCACTGGGGGATTTGAACAAACGTGTTTACGGGATAACAATCATTAAGATACTACCAAAATCTTCTGTTTTATAAGCAAATTGAAGGATTCTTATTATAACTCGTCAATCCGAGTGTTTTGGTATAGAAATGGTAGAGTAGCTCCGCATTCCACGAGCGTGGCTCGTCTTCTTTCTTGGCTACGTTGTAGAGCTTATACGCCCCGTTGTGGAGCACCTTGGTGATAGTGAAGGGACCTTCCCATGCCAAATTGAGCTTGTGAGATCATTTCTGATGCACTCGGAGCATAAGGTCTCCTTATTGGAATGCTCGACCTCTGACATTACGGGCAAGGAACGATGCAGGTCTTGTTGATAGATGGTCGACCGGATCAGAGCCATCTCACGTTCTTCCTCCAGGAGATGAACTGCATCTTGGCGTGCCTATTCTGCCTCAGCTTCTGAGAAGAGTTCCACTCAGGGAGCGTTGTGTAGCAAGTCACTTGGAAGTACAGCCTCAGCGCCATACACCATGAAGAAAGGAGTTCGGTCAGTCGACCGGTTTGGAGTTGTTCTTAGTCCCCATAAGACAGATGGAAATTCATTCGCCCAAGCTCCAGCAGCATGCTTGAGATCGCACATTAGTTGTGGTTTCAGTCCTTGAAGGATCAAGCCATTCACCCTTCATGGCTGCCCATTCGACTGCGGGTGCGCAACAGATGCGTAAATGACCCGAGTGCCTTGGGAAGCACGGAATGCCCTGAACTCGTCAGAATCAAAGTTGGAGCCATTATCTGTGATAATACTATGAGGGACTCCATATCTGAATATCAACTCTATGACGAAACTGGTGGCAATGCTTGAATCAAGATTCTTGATAGGCTTGGCTTAGATCCATTTGGTGAACTTGTCGACTGCCACAAGCAAATGAGTGAAACCGCTTCTGTCGGTCCTGAAGGGTCCAACCATATCCAACCCACAAACAGCAAACGGCCAGACTAGTGGAATAGTCTTCAAGGCAGACGCATGCTTGTGAGACATGTTTGAGTAGAACTGACAGCCTTCACACTTGTCGACTATACCTTTTGCCATATCATTTGCTCGCGGCCAGTAGAATCCGGCTCGGTATGCTTTGGCCACAATGGTTCGAGAGGGCGCTTGGTGACCACAGGTCCCTGAGTGGATCTCATGTAGGATCATTCAACCTTCTTCTGGGGAGATGCAACGCTGAGCATCTCCAGTAACACTCTCTCTGTAAAGTTGTCCACTTATCACTGTGAAGGCTTTGGATTGACGGACAATTTGGCGGGCCTCATCTTCATCCTCTGGAAGCTCCTTCCTGAGTAGGTACGCAATATATGGTACCATCCAATCGGAGGTGATTACCAAAACTTCCATGATTAGGTTGACTACAGTCGTGACTTCGATTTCAGTCGAATAGGTTGAACTTATCGGTTGTGGGGCTCTTCTGTGAAAGGATCTTCTTGGACTAACAGGGTATGAAGATGTTCCAAGAACACATTGTTGGGTATAGGTTTCTGAGTGGAACCTAACTTTGCCAGTCATCAGCAGCTTGATTCTTGATTCGGGGTATGTGGTGGAGCTCTAACCCCTCAAACTTCTTCTCTAGTTTTCTTACTGCATTGCAATAACCAGTCATTATTGGGCTCCTGATATCCCATTACTTCATCACTTGATTGACCCCCAAGTCTGAGTCGTCATAGACCATCAGGCAACGAACGCCGAGTGAGATGGCCATACACAACATATACATAAGTGCCTCAAACTCAGTTTCATTGTTTGAAGAAGCAAAGTGAATTTGGAGGACATAGCTGAGCTTTTCACATCTAGGGGACACCAAAACCACACTTGCACCAGACTCATTCAACATCTTGGATCCATCAAAGAACATAGTCCAATGTTTCAAGTGAATCTGAGTCGATTGCTGCTATTCAATCCACTCAGCGAGGAAATCTGCTATCGCTTGGGACTTGATTTCTTTCTTTGCCTCAAACTTGATATCCAACGAAAGGATTTCAATCGCCCACTTTGCCAATCGACCATTTGCATCCCTATTGTTCAGAATTTCTGATAGTGGAGCATCGCTGACGACTGAAACTGAGTGGTCTGAGAAGTTGTGTGCAACTTTTTTTGAGGTCAAGTAAATTCCATAAACAAGCTTATGATAATGTGGATATCACTGCTTGGACGGAGTCAAGACTTCAGAAATATAATATATTGGGTGTTGAACCTTGTAAGCTTTGCCTTCTTCTTCCCGCTTGAGCGTGAGGACTGTGCTGACAACTTGTCTAGTGGTTGCAATGTACAGTAGTAGAGACTCTTTGTTGATTGGGGCAGCAAGCACCGGCTGGGTGGAAAGCAGGGCTTTGAGCTCTACAAACGTTGATTCGGCTTCAGGAGTCCACTCGAACTTGTCAGACTTTTTCATCAGTTGGTAAAGTGGCAATGCCTTTTCACCGAGACGAGAGATGAATCGACTCAATGCAGCCAAACAACCAGTAACCTTCTGAACGTCGTGCACATGCTCGAGGTGTTTCATTTGGAGAATTTCTCCAACCTTTTCTGGGTTTGCGTCGATCCCTCAATCGGAAATGAGGAAACCGAGTAGCTTTCCACCTGGGACTCCGAATGTGCACTTTGACAGGTTAAGCTTGATATCATATCTTCTCAAGTTTGCAAAGGTTTTAGTGAGATCAGTCAGTAGGTCGGAACCTTTACGTGACTTGACCATGATGTCATCCATGTATGCTTCCACATTCCGACTGATTTGTTTGAGCGGGCACTTTTGAATCATGCGCATGAATGTGGCGCCGGCATTCTTGAGGCCAAAAGGCATGGTAACATAGCAAAAACACCCGAATGGGGTGATGAAGGTTGTTTTTATTTCGTCAAGCCCATACAGTCAGATCTGATGGTACCCAGAATATGTGTCCTAAAAGGACGCTCACATCCCGCAGTTGAGTCGACAATTTGATCGATGCAGGGGAGAGGGAAAAGATCTTTCCGGCAGTCCTGATTGATGTGTTTGAAATCGATGCACATACGAAGCGAATCATCTTTCTTGGGACCTTGACAACATTGGAGAGCCACTCGGAGTGGTATATCTCGTGGGTGAACTCAGCTCCCAGAAGCCGAGCCACCTCCTCGTCAATCGCCTTCCTCTTCTCCACGGCGGACCGATGTAGATGCTCTTTAACGGGTTTTGCTTTCGGGTCGACTCGCAAACGGTGCTTAGCTAGTCCCCTGGGTACACCTGGCATGTCAGATGGTTTCCATGCGAAGATGTCCCAGATCTCATGGAGGAACTGGATGAGCGCTTCTTCCTATTTGCTGTCGAGTGTTGTTGAGATGTGAGTCCGAGCAACATTGGGATCAGTCAGGTGAATATGCACAGGCTTTGTCTCTCCAGACGACTGAAACGCAGACTCTGAAGTAGGTTTCTTGCCTCGCAACAAATCACTCGGATCTGCATTCTTCTGATATTCTTCCATTTCTATTGCTGCCATCTGTTCATCAGCAATCTTTGAGCCCTTCTGGAAGCACTCTTCTGCTTTCTGCCAATCTCCAGTGAATGTGATCACGCCTTTGGGGCTAGGCATCTTCAACTTGAGATACATGTAACACGGTCGAGCCATAAAATGGGCATATGCAGGCCTGCCCAGAATAGCATGGTAGGCACTGTGAAAATCCACCACCTCAACCGTCAATTTTTCCTTGCGGTAATTCTTTGAATCACCGAAAACCACATCAAGAGTGATCTGACCGAGTGAATTGGCTTTCTTCCCAGGGATGACACCGTGGAATCACATGTTTCTCTCACTGAGCTTGGACATCGGGATGCCCATCCCACGAAGGGTCTCAGCATACAAGATGTTCAAACCACTGCCACCGTGCATCAAAACCTTGGTCAGTCGAGTGCGCTCAACAACTGGGTCGACCACCAACGCTTGCTGCCCGGGGGTAGCAACGTGTGCTGGATGGTCGGACTGGTCGAATGTAATGGGAGTCTTTGACCACTTCAAATACGTTGTCATTGTCGGAGCAACCATGTTTACTTCCCTGTTGATGACTTTCAGTCGACTTTTGCTCTCGACGTCAGCAAAAATCACTAACATGGTATTGATATTTGGGTAACCATCATCCTCCTCTTTGTGCTCGTCCTTATCAGATTTCTTTTCTTTCTCACTAGGTTGACCCTCTAGGAAGCTCTGAATCAGGAGTCGACACTGTCAAGTGCTATGCTTGAGGTAAATCAGGTTTCCCTCTTCATCTTTCTTGGTGTGTATATGACATGGTAAATCAAGCACATCATTTCCCGCTTGATCTTTCACTTTCTTGGGGATCCAAGGACCCTTAGGCATTCCTTTGAACTTCCCTTGGTTCACAACCGCGGCCTCACCAGGACCTGCGGGTTCAGCCTTGCGCTTCTGTTTCTGACTGGAATTCCCTCCTCCGTCGTCTTGGGCGACTAGTTTGTTCTTGCCACTGCGGAGTCGGCATGCTTCCTTGCCGTTAGCGTACCGAGTGGCTATTTCCATCATCTGAGCCAGAGACATGTCCCCTATCCGACCGAATTTTAGGTTAAGCTCTCTATATCGTACGCCTCCTTAAAGGCGCAAACTGCTTGATGTTCTGACACATTCTCCACGGTATGATGAAGAGTGGTCCACCTCTGGATGTAATCTCTCAAAGTTTCATTCTTCTTCTAGACACAATGCTATAATTCAGCCAGCCCCGCGGGTCATTTGCAAGTTCCTTCAAAGGTCCCGACAAACACTCGGGCCAATTCTTCCCAACTGAATATGCTACCAGGAGCCAACTGATTCAACCAAGCTCTAGCTAAGCCCTCCAGCATCAGGGGGAGGTGCTTCATGGCTACATCATCATTGCCACCACCAATCTGCACAACCACTCGGTAATCTTCTAGCCACGCGTCTGGCTTCGACTCACCAGTGAATTTGCTTACTCACGTCACCAACCTGAAGTTGGGAGGGATCTCAGCAGCTCTGATGGCTATGCTGAAACATTCAGGCCCAGAAACATGCACTATGCTGCCAATCGGATGATCTATGTCTTGTCCTTCTCTATGAGCCCGGTTGATGTCGACCAGACCCTGCACAAGAATCGATTTCGCCTCAAACTCGGGCTCTCTAGAGTCGACTAGGATCCTTCGCTCTTCGCCATACGGGCGCATGTCCTCGTACTGCCGGGACACATACGATCCGCCCCTCGGAGGTGGCATAGGCACTCGACGGCGGTCATTACGGTCGACTCGATGATCATATTGCTCATAGTTCTGACCCAGATACTGCTCTTGGCAGTGTCCACGGCCCTCACGCTCCGGAGGAAATCTTGGGCTATGAGCCGACTGGACTATGTCCGCCACCACGGACCTGCTGTGGATCATGTTGCACGACTGAGAAACGGCTGTGTTTTGCTCACCCGCTGCTCGAAGTAGCGCTCGAATCTGCATCAAACCTCTTCCAGCCTCTGATTGGTACGGCTGAATTGATTCTACTATATGGGCTGCAGTTGTAAGATTCTGGATCGGAGTGCAGTATACCTGGGGCTCAGGCAGAAACAACTGTCGTTGCCGTCGGCTGGATTCGGGGATCAATCGACGGGCATGCTTGTCGAGTGAATGCTGAAGGTTCTCCAGATGTGCACGTTCGGCCAAGGTGGCCAAGCGCGCAGCCTCTAAAGCCCGAGCCTCGGAAGTCTCCCCTATGATGGGGGCTTGGAGTGCCTCGACGTTACGGTGATGCAGCTCTTCCCTTTGCTTTGCAGTGAGGGCTCGAGGTTCATACTCATCGTGACCGTACGACGGACCATCATTGCCGCCGCCACCACCGCCGCGAGGGTACCCAGGTGGGATGCGACAGGAATCGACCATAAGGACCTCCGCTGCAGAGTTGCTGCTTTTGCACTCGGAAAGAGTTTCTACGGAGCCAGTCGACTGGACCATAGAAAGATTCGGCAGGCTCAATTACCGCAACTTGGGGGTGGCAGACTGACGGGCCACCGCATGTTTCACCCAGCGCTAAAGCCGCGACCGACCAAACCGCTTGCGACGGCGTGCAGCGGGGAGAGTGGATGATGAAGAAGCCAACCGATACTGCATCAGCGGCTGCCGTAGGAGGACGCCACAGGCGCTCATGCGAAAGTGCACTACCCCGCGGACGGGAAGGGCCTCGACATCGAGGGAGGCCTCCTGGAGCCAGGCAAAGTCATCGGCGATGAAGACAAGCACACCGAGTAGGATCTTGTGGCCCGAAGCCAGACCACCGCCGAAAACCATGTTGATGGAGATCGAAAATAATTGCAAACTCGCGAGAAGTCGCTAAGACAGCCACCCCACGGTGGGCGCCAACTGTCGTGGTACTAAGTCTGAGAGTAAGAGTAGGGGGTACATATGAGGAGGCAAGATCCTATCTACGGCGAGGTTGTATACACGAGTTTATGAGTTCATGCCCCTCTCGGAGGAGGTAAAGCCCTACGTCTCGATGTCCTGAGGCGGTCGACTGGCATATGAGTGTGTGTGTTATAGGGGGTGTGAACCATTGTACCTGAGGAGGGGGTGGCTTATATAGAGTGCGCCAGGACCCCAACCATCCCCCGTTACATTGGGTTCAATGTTCATTAAGATAGTATGTTACTAATAACGCCAGCTATAAAGAGCTATAAATGACCTTTTAAGACTGCAGAGTGAACGCCTGACCATTTTCATCCTGAGTGACTTTAGATCTTATGTACTCCGAGTGGTTTCTTGTATGGTCGAGTGACTTCATCCTGGTCGAATGGAATTTTGGTATCTGAGTGAGATAATTGGTCGAGTGGATTGCACTCCGATGTTATACTTTGAATGTCCTTGATTCTAGGGTAGTGACCTTGGGTAGGGTGTCTAGGTCAAGCCTATGACCCTACCCTAGGTCCATGGTATCATCAAACCACCCTGCTATCCTTGACCGTGGACACGGCTATTCGAATAGTTTGAAACACTACAGAGGTTGTACACTTTACCCACAAGATCCGGGGAACTTTCGTGTCATCTGCGACCCGTGATACCTCAAGTACCCGGGGTAAGCACCTGATCACTATCTTTCCCTAGCCATCACTAACATAGAGTCCACTCGATTGGTAGCAACCCCCGTGCCAAACATTTCACATCATAAATTTTGTGGATCCACGCTCCCATATTCATCACATACCACAAGCACGGGGTACCAACGGTGTGTCTGGTGCCTTGTAAAAACGGTCATGGCCACCTATCCAAGCATGACCCCGTCTCGAGAGTGACCTCGTGTCACCCCCGTCACTAGTAATGCTGGCACCATGCTAGTATCGGACTAGGTAATCAATAATGCCCCGCCCCATAAGGGGTAGAGTGGTTGTGCATGTTTGGTTGGGACGGTCGACAAATCTTAAATCTAATCCGTCTCTGTGAACAACACTTTCATCAAGCCTTGGTGCACTACTTCTCCACCAAGTAGTGACCTAGTTCATCATCGTCTCTCAGGGGCTTTAGTGGCACCCACTAGGTTATTTTGCAAGTATGTCAAACCACACTTGTTTCTTTAAATGCATAATCGAGACCTATTTAGCTTAGCCAACTACTATAGCATATTTCTACAACACATTAACACAACTCTAAACAAAGATAGAGTCATGAAGAATGTAAGTATCAACAGGGTATGCAAGGGAGGAAAGCCTAGCAAGGTTGCCTTTCAAGATATATCATGCACTCGATGAAACAATGAAAATGATGTCATGATATAAAAGGGTTCAACATGGTCAAAGGGCTGCTTGCCTGGTTCATCAGAGTCTTCAATCTTAATGGTCCATCTCTGAGTATTCTGTCTACTTTGTCAACCAACGTCGGGAACAAACACAACATGCAACGCAACAAGGCAAAAATAAAAGTGCTCTAAAAATAGAAATTAGACTTTTCTAGGATACCTCTGGTCATATCAAAAAATGACCAAAGTGGTTTTCTTGGAATTGAATCAGTGGATATTTGGAACATTTGAATATGAAGCATATAAGGGATTTAATGGGTCTGCAAGTTGTCTACAGAATGCCTTTTTATAAAAATGAGTAAAAGTACCCATTAAATCGGGCATGATTTTAGAAACATTTAGAAATTGGTTTCACTGGATTTGGAGTTGAAATGAATATAATATGGATTTTTGAAGTGGACTTATGTGGATAAATGACCTTTTTAAAGGATCCAGTGAAAACCAAGAACAACAAAATTTTCCACTGTAGCCCATTAAATAGAATTTGATTTATGGAGTCAGTAGAAATTTGAATCATCAAATTTTGACACTATTTGAATACTCTAGTGATTTCACAAAGACTTCAAGCTAATTGCCTTGTTCGACCGCGGACTCGCCTATCTTTACGCCGGTGCCTTCTTTAGCTGGAGACAACTCAGCTCGCAGTGGATCATCGTCAAAGCTGATACACACTTTTGTGATGCTATTGAACACAATGGCATCATCTACGCGATCGACAATATAGATGGCACAACGTATTGCTAGGACGACACGTGTAAGTTGTTTCCATCTCATGTTAATGATGACGCCATGACACTGTTTGAACTTTTTGTGATGATTAGCATATCCCTGTTTGAGCAGAATTTGAGTAGAACTATGGTAATGTACTAGAGACACCATAAATCAGCTATATTTGGAATGAGTTAATTCATGCGATTGTGATCATGTCATTACAGCTAATTTGTACCCCTGAATAATCAAACGGTTAGGAATATATGGATATTCTCCTTATTTTGCAGTAATCTATATACTACTACTAAATATGAGTGTGTATCAATGGCCATGTTAGTTTCCTCATTTTCATGATGTAGAGACATGCACCACACTGTTGGTTTCATCTAACCATACATTAGGGAAGTAAATGTGCATATGGAGAACTCTATATTTGGAAGTAGTGAAATCATGTAATGCTTACCATGTGTACATACCTATATTCGCCCTTCAGCAATCAATGGCTAGAATAATATCCTCACAAAAAAATTACCCACAGAACACGAGTATATAACAATGCATGGTTTGTTAGTTACCTTCAAGAATTTGTTTGTGAGGACAGAACATGATTCCATAACGTGCATGACATGGTAGTTTCCTGTAAAAAATCGATTGCAAGATAACATGAGTATAACCATGCATGGCACTTCTATATTTTCGAACCCATTATACATTTCCCTGTATGTTCCTCCTAGTTCCAACAGGGACATATCAATGATATTTCTTGCATTATCCTACTCATACTCTGAACAATTTTGATCTTACATTAACAATGCTTGTCCTTTTTGATATGATGCAGTGTCCCTACAGTTACTGCCCTTTGTAATCACACCACCTTTGCCAAAAACAGGGAAGCACAACTGGTTCCTCGCTCGATCAGACGACGGCAAAAGACTGATGGTCATTCGGACACATGAGCCGGAAAAGTTATATTTCAAAACCCCCACTATATACAAGCACCATGAAATACATGAGTATCTGGACAGTGGCTATTACGTCTATGAGCAGGATACCAGCTTGTTCGGGCCTTCGGGATTTTTTAGTTGGAGGCGGGTAAACAGCCTTGGTTCACACTCTCTGTTTCTCGAACTCAATTATCCGATTAACCAGGAGATCACCGTTGGCAAGGACCTTGATGGCAGAGAGGCTCTGTTTGCTACAGAAAATTGCGTCTACATGGCGAGCCCTAGGAGTTCGGTAGCAAACTCCCCTGATTGTCAACGATACAGCCTGCAGCCAAAAGAAGGTGAGAATGACAAAGGCATCCGGATTAACTTTGATCCTTGGATGTCTCAATTATGACAGGTAGTTATGTGGTTCAAGCCTTCAGGTTGATAGGTAATTGGGTTGTTACGTCGAAAGGGTGGAGTACTGGTGTCGCCGGCTCATTGGTCGCTGAAGCGGAGCTGCAAATTATGATGGTGTTGGATCATCTCTTCGAATGACTTTGTTGTCTTTGCTGCTTGTTCTGGATGGTTAGTTCTTTCTTTTGTTATGCATATTCCTTGTCATTTGGTCATCCTCATCTATGTCACTCTTACTATGTAATAGTTGGCTCTGTTTAGAATGTCATTCTCATCTGGATCACGAGAGTCTGAGCGCTGCAGATGGGTGCGTTTTGGTGGTGTAGCAAGACTTCTTATGAACTATCATGTCTTGATGTTTATGTCAGTAGTAGTCACTAGTTAGTGTTTGAATGTTGTATATATCGTTGTTTCGAACTGTTTATTGTCTCGAACTACTGGTTGGCTAAATGAGGGCATCACCATTCTCCAGTGTTCAGAGTGTATATCCTTTTTTCAAGTTATATTATTTGAGCTCAGTGTATTTTCGATGATGTACACTTGTTTGGGCCAGTGAGGTGTCGTTGAATATGGGCCGAGTAGTAACACAATGCCAAACAGGTCAATTATGACTCTCAGGCCGGGCTCTCAAAAGATCCTAAAAAAAGTCTGGGCTCTCTAAAAAAGAATGAATAAGGACTCTTAGGCCGACATGTGGGCGCCACCGGTGTTTTCGTGCGCTTGCGCGCTGAGAGCATATTGGCGCGTGTTCAAAATTCAAGCTACATTTTCATCCCCAATCTCCCGCCCCTCCCCCACCTCTGGAATCTCGATTCCTACTCCAGTTCCCCCAAATCCGCCTCCTGTACTCCCTATACTCAAGATCACTATCATGTCGCCGGTCAACGCAGATCTCCGAGCCGGAGATCTCGAGGTCTGTCCTGCCTTCGGTCGTTGCGTGTTGTCGCTCAACAATGGCATGGCGGCGCTTGACGACCAGTTTGCCGGCAAAGTGCTGATGGTAACCATCAACGGCGACCGGCCTCCCGTCTTGCCGGACGACCTTGTCAAAGCTCTTGGCATTGCGCACGGCATCCAAATAAGTGACTTGCTCGTCGAAGTTTGTCCGCCGCCGGCTGATTTCTTCGTCAGGTTCCGGACAACTTTCGACTGCATTCGTGTGTTCGAATCTTCCCGACGTTTGTTCTCCGATGGTGCGCTGGTGAGCTTTGATTGGTGGCACCCAGGATGGGGCTCGGTGCCCTCTGAGCTTCAGTTTTTAACAAAGCTTACCTTCCACAACATGCCTCGATGTGCTTGGAACAGCGAGTCCATGAATGAGCTTATCGACGACCTTGGAGGTGAGCTCATAAGTATGTTTGTTCCTCCAGACAGCTGGGCTCTGATGGTTATGGCATGGATGAAGAAGCCGTCCACCATACCGAAGGTGATTGGTGTTGAGATACCACTGCAGGAACCGGGGTTGTACTATTCGTTGCCACCAAGGCCGCCGCGGACCACGTTAGGGATGTACCTGTATCGAGTGTTCGTGCATGTCGAAGAAGTGGTCAATCCATCAATCGAAGTCCTGCCGCCGCCGCTGGTGCCAGGGTCCGTCGACGACGTCCATTATAGGAGTCAACGTCAGACTTTCCCCATGTTGCTCGAAATGATGGATGGCACAGGGCCTACTCCATCACGCGGCGGAGACCACTGCTTCTTTGGGAGAAGAGGCAGGGTTGGGTGCCTGGATGTGCTCTAATTTGAGGTAACAACTGAATCTTGTCAGATACTAGTTAAATCCGAGCTATGGTTGTAAAGCACTGATGTGCCAGTACATTTGATTGTGACCTGTTCTAATTTTGTACCTGAACTTTTTTTAGAAAGGGATGTACGTCAACTTAATGTGCTAGCAGAACTTATTGTGTTGTCTGTCTGTTTTCTTTGCACATCATTCAAGATATTTCCCTGTCATTGATAAAGACGATGAACCGTTATGTACGAGTTCGTTGGTTTCAACATAGCCCTACCCGTAGCGATCCACTGCTTCCATCCGGATTGTGCCGCCTGCGTGAAATTTTTGTATGCAAGTTTAGTGTGCTATGATGTTCTATATGATTGTGTCAACTATATAAGTTTTTACTGAGCATCAGCAATGCATATGGATGAAAGATGTATTTACGAGCATCGACCGATTGGTCTCTCTCTCTCTCTCTCACACACACACACACACACACGCACACACGCACAAGTGGGACCCGTTTAATTATTTATTTGCTCGTGACAGCTTTTAATTAGGTTCCACTGTAATCTACCTTTTTTCTTATGTTATTAATTGAGCTCAGTGACTTCAAAAAGTTGTACAGAAGCCTTGTTTGGGCCTTTCCGGCGTCACTGAATGTGGGCTGAGTAGCCATGTTAGGTTGTACTGTACTACACTGGCCTTTTTTTCAATATCAGCAATGCAACTGGGCCGACAGTTGTACACAATATCCAGGTCAACTTGTTATTCTTCGCCCCGCTGGGCTGCAAACTTTCCTAGGAGGTATGCATTAGGCTTAACAAGAAAATGGACTTTAAGAAATAATAAATGGGATGTAATTATAATAACTTGGCAGCAACTATAAAAATGCACCAAATGCGTAATTAGTTTAAAAAATATATTATTTTCGGAATTTGAAAATTTTAATTTCATTACTTATTGCGCGCGCAATATTTCTTTGTATTTTAACGTAATACAACTTTATTTTGAAATTATATTTAACCTGACTAGAAATTTCGGATAAAAATATTTCAGATCCCATAAAAATGTGGGAATTTTTTTTAATTCTATTTTGAGCGTTTGTTTTTAATTATTAATCGTTGTCCTAGCTAGAAAATGGGATGTACTTTTAACAAACTATAAATGGGTTGTAGTAAATTCCATTACAATTAAAAAATGGGTTGTACATTCTTACAAATCGCAAATGGGCTATATGTTCTCTGCCACACACTTGTGGGCCTTCTAAGTTGACGCGTCCCCTAAAAAAACTAAGTTGGCGCGTATGCAAGGCTTTGTCAACAACACACATTTCTGGCAGCTGTGGCCGTGGGATGTCCATCCAATGGATGTCGTGCTTCTTCTTCAATCTCGGATATTCTTGCTTCAGCCGCCCAAAAAATGATTCCTCCCCCTGACATCTGGGGTGCACCGTTTCGAAGGCTGACCTGTGGGCCTACTAAGTTGACGCGTACCAAGGGCTTTGTCAACTTAGTCAATATAAACGATTCTAGATGCAGTGATCATACGATGTCCATCCAATGGCCGTAGTGCTTCTTCAACCTCTGGTCTTCTTGCTCCAGCCGCCCAAAGCACTGCCGGTCGTGCCGCGTGCTCCTGTCTCCCGTGGCCAGCTGTGATGCCGCAGAGGCCTCACCGCCCCCTACTACTCCCACCGCTGGCAAGGCCATCCCTCTACTCACCCACAACCCTTGTTATTCTGCGGTGACAGCAGCCTCACACCGCAATTGAACCAGTGAACCATCGTACTCCTCTCCGCACGGGCTTCCACTGTCACGTCTTCCCCGGCTCCGCGTCGTCCCCTTCGTAGGCCTCGCCGTCGTCCACCGCCCTGGTGCTCTCGGTGTGGCATGGTCAACGTGGTCAAGGAACGGCTTCCATCGGACGTGGGCTGTACGCGGAGAGGCTGACAGTTGGGTCCACGACGGCACCAAGGAAGTGCCTCCTTATTACGCGGAAAATAATTATTCCTCCACCTGACAGTAGGGACTCACCGGACGGGCCACTGTATTTCACGAAAAAACTTTTGCCCCCTGACTGTTGGGACCCGGTGGACGGGCCACCGTATTGCGCGAAAAAAACGATCCCCCCGTTGTCAGCTCGGACCCACCGGAAGCGCCTCCTTATTACACACAAAAAAATGAATACTCCCCCTACTGGTTGGGACTCACCTTGGTGGGAGGCTGACTTGTGGGCCTACTAAGTTGACGGGGACGGAGTGCTTTGTCAACTTAGTCAATATGAACGATTCTAGCTCCAGTGACCGTACGATCTCCATCCAATGGCCGTAGTGCTTCTTCAACCTCTGGTCTTGTTGCTCCAGCCGCCCAAAGCAGTTCTGGTCGTGCCGCATGCTCCTGCCTCCCATGGCCGGTTGTGCTGCCGCGGAGGCCTCACCGCCCCCTACTATTCCGACCGCTGGCCAGGCCATCCCTCTACTCACCCACACCCCCTATTATTCTATGGCGACGGCAGCCTCACACCGCAGCGAACCAGTAAACCCTCGTACTCCTTTACGCGTGGGCATCCACTGCCACGTCTTCCCCGGCTCCACGTCGTCCCCTTCCTAGGCCTCGCCGTCGTCCACCGCCCTGGTGCTCTCGGCGCGGAATAGTCAACATGGTCAAGGAACGGCTTCCATCGGACGTGGACTGTACGTGGAGAGGCAGACAGCTGGGTCCACGGCCGCAGCAAGGAAGTGCCTCCTTATTACGCACAAAATAATTATTCCTCCACCTGACATCGGGGACCCACCGGACGGGCCACCATATTTCACGAAAAAAACGTTTCCCCCTGACTGCTGGGACCCACCAGCTACATCTTCGCACGCAAGGAAGTGCATCTGGGCAAAAAAAACAATTCGCCCCCTGACTGCTGGGACCCACCAGCTACATCTTCGCAGGCAAGGAAGAGCCTGACAGTCGGGACCCACCTGGTCGAAGCGTACGTACCGTTGTCATTCTGGTCGCGAACGTGTACGTACATACTGGTCGATGTAGAGGCGCGCACGTAGCATGTACACATACGTACAGCGGCCAGTGTGCAAGAAAGAAAATACGGCCACGTACGTACATACGGGCAGGGTCTCGAACGCCTACTCGTGCATATGTATGGCCAGGGCTCGTGTACATGGCTGGATCGGAACGGAGAAACAACGTCGTCGTCGTGTTCATGGGGAGCCAACCGGCTGGGTCGGAACGGAATGCGTCATCATGTTCATCAGGAGGGCTTGGACGGAACAGCCGATGGAAACGAGGCATGGCGTACCGCAGAATGGAGGAAACGGCCTTGTGTTCGATCGACCACGTTCGAAATGGGATCCTGTTCATCGGGAGGGGTCTGGCGTACCGCAAAACAGAAGAAATGGACCTCCTACGGTCGAAACGGGGGTCCTGTTGATCGGGAGGGTTGTGGCATACCGCAAAACGGAGGAAACGGACTTGTGTTGGAGCGCTACGGTCGAAACGGGGGTCCTGTTGATCGGGAGGGGTGTGGCGTACCGCAAAACAAAGGAAACGGACTTGTGTTGGAGCGCTATGGTCGAAACGAGGGTCCTATTCATCGGGAGGGGTGTGGCGTACCACAAAACAGGACTCCACGGGATACTGTTCATCACCACCGTCGACCCCTCCAGCCTCCACGGACTACTGTTCATCCACCGTCGACCTCCTCCAGCCTCCACCTGCTACTGTTCAGCCTCCACCGCGCGCTACTCCACCGGCTACTGTTCAACCAGCCCTCTCCACGGGCTCCTGTTCAACCACCCCTCCATGGGCTACTGTTCATCCAGCCATCCACCGTCTACTATTCATGCAGCCCTCCACGGGGTGGTCCTGTTCATGTAGCCCTCCATGGGGTCCTGTTCATGCAGCCCCAACCGGCTCGGTCGAACGGGTCCTCTTCATGCAGAGGCAACACCACGGGGTCCTGTTCAGCCACCCCCACCGGGAACTATTCATCCAAACCCCCCCCCCCTAGCAACGCTCACTGTTCATGCAGAGGCAGCATCGATCGGCTTCAGTTAGCAGCAGTAGCGAAGGAATCGCTCGATCGGGTTCAGTTAACAGCCATCGATCAACCGCTCGGGTTCAGTAACACGTAGCCTGTAGTGCAATCACTCGGGTTCAGTTAGAGCCCAACGCCTCGCACCCACGCGCGTGCGTGTACGAGAGAAACACGCATCGCTCGGCCCCGACCACCCACCGTAACCGGGAACACCCCGATATTTTCCTCGCCCTCGCTTCTACCATGGTTTTTTTCGTCATGGACGGCCCAAAGAATGTCATGCAGCTGCGTCTCCGGCCCGCCCAGGACGAAAAGCCCATTTTATGTCATGATTTTTTGTCATAGAAGTAGGACCCCACCACATCTATGATGATACCGTGTTTTGTCACAATTATTGGCATAGAAGTGTCATAAGTATGAGAGAAAAAAGTTTTGTTCAGCCCAAAATGTCACGGATGTGTCTTTTTTGTAGTGCTTGTTCTTCTCTGAAGCTGGAATGTTTCTTGTGCTTCTCTTGGGTGCTGACTTGGTGGCTTGAGCATCTTTGGGAGCAGTCTTGGGCTTAGAAGGAGCAGCCCGAGACTTGATAGCATCTCCCATAAGCTTCTGAGCTTTAGGAGCTGGTGCAGCAACCTCTTCTTCCTCAGCTTCATCCTCATCATCATCATACCTCATGGATGGCTTTCCAATCACTCTAGCTGTGGTTTTTCTTGCTCTCTTCTTCTTTCCTGCTGGCTCATCATCTCTGGGTTCAAGTGTGAACACCATAGTCTCTTAAGTAGATGATCTGGCCTTTGACATAGGAATCCTCTTGGTAGGGATCTTCCTTTTCTGACCTGGCTTAGTTGCCTCAGCTATGCCATACTGATACGTCTCCAACATATCTACTTTTCCAAACCCTTTTGCCCTTGTTTTGGACTCTAACTTGCATGATTTGAATGGAACTAACCCGGATTCACGCTGTTTTCAGCAGAACTGTCATGGTGTTGTTTTTGTGCAGAATAAAAAGTTCTCGGAGTCGCCTGAAAATCAACGGAGAATTATTTCCAAAAATATAAAAAATATCTCCAAGAAGATCCTCACCGGGGGGCCCACACCCTGTCCTCGAGGGTGGGGGCGCGCCCCCTGCCTCGAGGGCCCCCCGATGCTCCACCGACGTACCCCCAGATCCTATATCTTCTGTTTCGGGGAGAAAAAATAGGAGAGAAGGAATTATCGCGTTTCACGAGACGGAGCCGCCGCCAAGCCCTAATCTCTCTCGGGAGGGCTGATCTGGAGTCCGTTCGGGGCTTCGAAGAGTGGAGATCGTCGCCATCGTCATCATCAACCTTCCTCCATCACAAATTCCATGATGCTCACCGCCATGTGTGAGTAATTCCATCGTAGGCTTGCTGGACAGTGATGGGTTGGATGGGATCTATCATGTAATCGAGTTAGTTTTGTTAGGGTTTGATCCCTGGTATCCACTATGTTCTGAGATTGATGTTGCTATGACTTTGCTATGCTTAATGCTTGTCACTAGGGCCCGAGTGCCATGATTTCATATCTGAACCTATTATGTTTCCATGAATATATGTGTGTTCTTGATCCTATCTTGCAAGTCTATAGTCACCTACTATGTGTTATGATCCGGCAACCCCGAAGTGACAATAGTCGGGACCACTCCCAGTGATGATCATAGTTTGAGGAGTTCATGTATTCACTATGTGTTAATGCTTTGGTCCGGTACTCTATTAAAAGGATGCCTTAATATCCCTTAGTTTCCAATAGGACCCCGCTGCCACGGGAGGGTAGGACAAAAGATGTCATGCAAGTTCTTTTCCATAAGCACGTATGACTATATTCTGAATACATGCCTACATTGCATTGATGAACTGGAGCTAGTTATATGTCACCCTAGGTTATAAGTTCTACACGATGAATTGCATCCGACGTAATTTCCCACCACCGATCCAATGCCTGCGAGCTTTACCTATATTGCTTGTTGCTTATTTACTTTTTCGTTGCTACTAACACAAAAACTACAAAAACACTATCGTTACTTTTATTGCTACTACCGCCACTATCATATTACTTTCCTACTAAATATCTTGATGTAGATACTAAGTTTCCAGGTGTGGTTGAATTGACAACTTAGCTGCTAATAATTAAGAGTATTCTTTAGCTCCCCTTGTGTCGAATCAACAAATTTGGGTTTAATACTTTACCCTCCAAAACTATTGCGATCCCCTACACTTGTGGGTTATCTAGACTATTTTCTGGTGCCGTTGCCGGGGAGCATAGCTCTATTCTTTAAGTCACTTGGGATTTATATCTGTTGATCACTATGAAGAATTTGAAGGACTCAAAAACCAAGATCTTACCCTCAACTATGAGGGGAGGTAAGGAACTGCCATCTAGCTCTGCACTTGATTCTCCTTCTGTTATGAGCAAACTTGCGACACCTACTCCTGCTATTGAATCTGATATGTCGTATGTTCTTGATGATGCTACTTCTGCTATGTATGATGAAACTACCTCTATGCCTGATAATGTGCCACTAGGTGAATTTCTAGATGAACAAATTGCTAAGGTTAGGGAGAGTGCAAATGTTGATGATATTTATGAAAGTGATGATGAAACTACTCCCAATAGATATGAATTGCCTGTTGTGCATGAGGGTTATGTTATGGATGAAGAAATAGCTAGAGACTTTCTTGCTTGCAATGATAGATATGATCCTAAGAAATTATTAGCTAAGCTGAAAGAAAAGTCCTTGAATGCTAGAATGAAACATGACCCTGCTTTTGCTACTTCACCTATTTGTGTCACTGATAAGGATTATGAATTCCCTGTAGATCCTGAGTTAATTACTTTGGTTGAATCTGATCCTTTCCATGGCTATGAGTCTAAAACTGTTGTGGCACATATTACCAAGTTGAATGATATAGCCACCTTGTTTACCAATGATGAAAAGATTCGCTACTATTATATCCTTAAGTTGTTTCCATTCTCATTAAAGGGTGATGCTAAGACTTGCTTTAATTCTCTTGATCCTGGTTGTGTGTGTAGTCCCCAGGATATGATGTATTACTTCTCTGCTAAATATTTTCCCGCTCATCAGAAACAAGTTGCCTTACTGGAAATATATAACTTTGCTCAAACTGAAGAAGAGAGTCTCCCACAAGCTTGGGGAGGCTTCTCTGGTTACTTAATGCTTTGCCTGATCATCCTCTTGAGATGCATGATATACTTGATGTCTTTTATAATGGACTAACCGATGCTTCCAGAGATCACCTGGATAGTTGTGCTCGTTGTGTTTTCAGGGAAAGAACAATTGAACAAGCTGAACTACTATTGAATAATATGCTGGCCAATGAAAATAATTGGACACTTCCTGAACCAGCCCCTAAGCCAACTCCGAAGAAAAGAGGTGTTCTATTTCTCAGTCCTGAAGATATGCAAGAGGCAAAGAAATCTATGAAAGAAAAAGGTATTAAAGTTGAAGATGTTAAGAATTTACCACCTATGCAAGAAATACATGGTCTTGATAACCCGACACAGGTAGTAAAGGTAAATTCTCTTTATAGATTTGATGAAGGTGACATTCCTCGTTATAAGTCTGCTAGCCAATGCTTAGATGAGTTTGACAATTTTATTGGAAACAAGAAAGCTTCATGCTTATGTTGGTAGACAATTACAACAAAATGCTTATATGATTGAACGCTTGAGTGATTATCTGTCTAGTACTAAAGGTGAACTGAAACTCATTAGTAAACATGCTTCTATGGTTACCACTCAAGTAGAACAAGTAGTTAAGGCTCGGAATGATTTGCTCAATGAGTTAAATAGTAAGAATAATGACTATGCTGTTAGAGTTGCTACTAGAGGTGGTAAAATGACTCAGGAACCTCTGTATCCTGAAGGCCACCCTAAGAGAATTGAGCAAGATTCTCAGAGAGCTAATTTAGATGCACCTAGTTCTTCTAAGAAGAAGAAAAAGAAAAATGATAGGACTTTGCATGCTTCTAGTGAACCTGTAGCTCACCCACCTGAGAATCCCAATGATATATCTGTTTCTGGTGTTGAGACACAATCTAGTAACGAACATGAACCTAGTGATAATATTAATAATGATGTTCATGTTGATTCTCAACCTAGCAATGATAATGATGTAGAGATTGAACCTGCTGTTAATGTTGATAACCCACAATCAAAGAATCAATGTTATGATAAGAGAGACTTTGTTGCTAGGAAGCACGGTAGGGAAAGAGAACCATGGGTTCAGAAACCCATGCCTTTTCCTCCTAAACCATCCAAGAAAAAGGATGATGAGGATTTTGAGCGCTTTGCTGAAATGATTAGACCTATCTTTTTGTGGGTGTGTTTGACTGATGTGCTTAAAACAAATCCTTATGCCAAGTATATGAATGACATTATTACCAACAAAAGAAAGTTACCTGAAGTAGAAATCTCCACCATGCTTGCCAATTACACTTTTGAGGGTGGAATGCCTAAGAAATAGGGAGATCCAGGAGTACCTACTATACCTTGCTCCATTAAGAGAAATTATGTTAAAACTGCTTTATGTGATCTTGGAGCCGGTGTTAGTGTTATGACTCTCTCTTTATATCGTGGACTTGACTTGAGTAAGTTGACACCTATTGAAATATCTTTGCAAATGGCTGATAAATCAACCGCTATACCCGTCGGTATTTGTGAGGATGTGCCTGTTGTAGTTGCAAATGTTACTATCCTAACAGACTTTGTTATACTTGATATTCCCGAGGATGATAGTATGTCTATTATTCTTGGAAGACCTTTTTTGAATACTGGAGGGGCTGTTATTGATTGCAACAAAGGCAATGTCACTTTTCATGTCAATGGTAATGAGCATACGGTACACTTTCCGAGGAAACAACCTCAGGTCTACAGTATCAATTATATTGGAAAAACTTCGACTAATACTATTGGAGGTTTTGAGTTTCCTATTCCTACTATCAAGAAGGCATATGACATACTTATTGTTGGGGAGATACATATCCCCATTGAGGTAACCTAGTGTTATTCGAAAATTCTCCGGTTTCATGTTACTCGGAAAGAGTTTATTAACAAGACCTGATCAACCTTGTTAATGGATTCCTTTTGATGAGCATGGGATAGGTGAATCTAGATAGCACAAACCTTCTGTACCCTCTTTTACTTTCTGTTAATTAGGTTAAATAAAACAAAAATAGCATTGTCTGTCTGTTTCCAGACTTATCCGTGCAATAAAAAAATATCCCAAAAATAAAAGTTCTCCAAATGCCATGAAAATGAAATATGATTTTTTCTAGAATATTTAAGAAAATATGGCACTAAACACACAGCGAGGGGAGCCAACACGTGGCCACGAGGGCACAGGGTGCACCCCCCCCTGCCCAGCACGCGCTCCCTGCCTCGTGGGCCCCACGTGGCCCCCCTCCACTTATCCTTTCACCCATGATCTTCTTCTTCCTCCCAAAAAAATCCCCAACCAGCTCAAACCCGAGTTCTAGCTCATCTTGCTGCCATTTTCAATCTCCTTGCTCAAAGCACCATTCACCAAACTGTTTGGGGAGATTGTTCCTTGGTATGTGACTCCTCCATTGGTCCAATTAGGTTTTATTCTAGTGCTTTATTTGTTGCAAATTTATGTTGCTGTGGTGACCTTGTTCTTGAGCTTGCATGTCAAATTTTCTTGGTCCCAAGTGGTTCTAATGCATGATATAGCCTCTAGGCACTTATAGGAGTCGTTGCTATCAATCTTGTTGAGTTTCGTTAACTTTTATTTTGAAGTTACTAAAATTTTTAGAAAAATTCAGAAAAATATCTAGGAGAAACTTCCAAGGTGGTCCTTCAAGGAAGCAAGAACCGAGGCTCGCGTTCCGTGAGGCAGAGGATGAACCACTGAGGGATGCTGATGTGTGGCCTTGTGAATGGCCGTCAGATGAATTTATGGGTCAAGCCGGTATTAAGGATGAATTTTACGCATACGTGTGCAACGCTGACCTCGATGATTTCATACAAGATAAGTGCACTCAATACCGTGGTTTAACTGATAGCTTTGTGAGAAGGTTTAAATTTTCATCTTCACGTAATTCTCACACTATCTGGTTTGACCTTTATGATAAATCTTATACCATGGACTTAGAGGATTTTAATGTTGCTTGCAAGCTCCCACAGTGGGGCAGTATGAGTGATTCTCGCAAATCTGAATTTAGAGAATTCCTATCTAGTATTACAGTGGGGGAATCCAGGGACGTCACACAATCTACCACGGGGAGCATACATTATCCTGCTATTCATTACTTTGCTCTCTTGATCGGTAGATGCATAAACGGTAAAGATGAGGCTTGTCACATGTGTGTCCCTGATCTTAGTGTTCTCAGGAGTTGTGTGCTATGTGATAGGCAATATAATCTGGGAGCTATTGTTGCACGTAGGCTACACCATAATGGTTTGCATGGAGATTTATTTGGTGGGATCTATGCTACTCGTATAGCCCGCTATCTTGGTGTGTTTGTGCACACAAATGATGAACCTTTACCTCCTAATTATTTAGATTGTCATGCTATGGCTAGTCACCAGTTTATAGAGTGGGATAATCAAACCCTCAAGTATCGACTAATCTTTAACAGGCAGCATGACATCCCTATTGTTCTTCCTGCCCCTTCTTTGTTTAACTTACAGGAAAAAGGAAGATACACTATAACTATGGAGGAGGCAAATGCCTATTATAACATGACGGAGGCAACTCGCTTTCGAGCTGCAGCTCAGCATGCAGCATCTGCTACGTCTCAGTACGACCCCAACTACAACTTTGGATATCTGTCAGGCCAATACTGGCCATAGACCAACTTAGGCAAAAAGCCTAAGCTTGGGGGAGTACGTGTTTCTCACCGACTCACATTCATGTTCACACTTATTCTAGTTGTCGATGCTCACACTCTTTCATTGTACCATCCATGCTTAGTTTCAATTTCTTTTTCTTAGTCTTTTTCTTGTGTGCTAGAAAAACCCAGAAAAACAAAAAAATATTAGTTGTGGCTTTTAGCTAGTTTACTTTCTTTGCTTGTAGTAATAGTTAAAAATGAAAACGCAAAAAGATTTCCCGTTCTTCTTTTGCTTGTTGGGAGCTTTCCCGTGTAAATAGTTTATTTTCTTTTCTTTAGCGGCTCTCATATGCTCTATTGTTGATTTAACCTTGAGCCATATTACCTTGTCTTCTCTCTTGTATTAAATGCGTGCAGATTCCAGCTTAGTCCAATGCACGTGCACTATTATTATTATCCACACAATTCGGTCGTGCAAGTGAAAGGCAACAAGGATGATATATGATGAACTAATTGAGATGAGAAAAGCTGGTATGAACTCGACCTCTCTTGTTTTTGTAAATATGAATGCTCGTCGTTCTTGATTCAACTTGTTATGAACGAGACATGTTTGCAATGACAATTAGAGATCATAGATGCTTATGCCATGCTTAATTATCTAAGAGTTTATAATGGTCTATCTTGCATGCCAACATGATATTAAAATTGTTGTGATGTGGTATGATGGGTGATATCCTCCTTTGAACGAATTAAGTGACTTGACTTGGCACATGTTCACGCATGTAGTTGAAACAAATCAACATAGCCTTCATGATATTTATGTTCATGGTGATTTATATCCTACTCATGCTTGCACTCATTGTTGATTAATTTTAATGCATGTTCATGACCGTTGTTGCTCTCTAGCTGGTCGCTTCCCAGTCTCTTTCTAGCCTTCACCTGTACTAAGCGAGAATACTGCTTGTGCATCTACTTCCATAAACCCCAAAGTTATTCCATACGAGTCCACCATACCTTCCTATATGTGGTATTTACCTGCCATTCCAAGTAAATTTGTATGTGCCAAACTCTAAACCTTCAAATGAAATTATGTTTTGTAGGCTCGAACAACTCATGTATCAACTAGGGATGTCTATAACTTCCATGCTAGGTGGGTTATTCTCACGATGAGTGGACTCCGCTCATCTTTCATGAGAAAATGGCTGGTAATCGGGATGCCCAGTCCCATGCTCAAAATCATAAATAATTAAACAAAACTCCCCCAGGGTTGTTGCTGGTTTGGACAGTACCCGTTGTTTCGGGCTAGCCATGGAGTGTGCTTGTTGGTGGTTGGGGGAGTATAAGCTTTACCATTCTGTTTGGGAACCACCTTTAATGTGCGTAGCATGGGAGATATCGAGATTCTTGGTTGTTATGTTGACAATGAAAGTATACCGCTCAAAATGTTATTCAATCTCTATTTGAAAATCGAGCTCTGGCACCTCTACAAATCCCTGCTTCCCTCTGCGAAGGGCTTATCTATTTACTTTTATGCAGAGTGTCAGGACCGGTTTTCCAATAAAACACTTATTGAAAAATCGCCCCTTTCGTCAAACTAGTATAGAGAAATCCTCCATACTGGCAGACAAATCCTTGATACAGAAAATCCAGAAGTACTAAATATTATACAGGGTTGAGCTGAGGCTGCTCAACAATTTATTACAAGTATGCCAATATTATACATAAAGGCGGGTATGACACAACGGGATATGGTGGCATAACTACTAACTCGTAGATATAGTGGTAGTGGATATGTCACAACGATGTGGGTGGCGTGACTCCAATATCTTACACTCATCAAGCGCCGGAGTGAGGCTCGATGATTTTATTATGGTGGCGGAAGCGTATATAATACAAGTGACCAACTCCAGGATCGCAAGGGACTGACTGGGACTCCTCTAGGCGTCGGACTCGCTATCGTACTCTTCATCCATAGGATCGCCTTCGTCAACATCTGGCCAAATCAACAAGCCAGGTGAGTACTTTGAATGTACTCGCAAGACAGTTTGGACATAAGATATAACAAATGCAAACATGATGCATACGAGCAGATTAGTAATGCACACATGAGTAATTAAATTGGCACTGCAACATAAATAAGATAGCTGAAGACCGATCGGGTGTCTGAAGCGACGCCTCGAAGGGTAAAATAGAATAAACATGCCGCAATCGGGCGTCAGGGCGACACCACAGAAAGGGCTTATATCAAAGGTAAATAACAAGGATGCCACAGTCGGACGTCTGAGCGACATCACATAAAGGGCTTATATCAAAAGTAAATGACAAGGATGCCACAGTCGGACGTCTGAGCGACATCACATAAAGGGCTTATATCAAAAGTAAATGACAAGGATGCCACAGTCGGACGTCTGAGTGACATCACATAAAGGGCTTATATCAAAAGTAAATGACAAGGATGCCACAGTCGGACGTCTGAGCGACATCACATAAAGGGCTTATATCAAAAGTAAATGACAAGAATGCCACAGTCGGACGTCTGAGCGACATCACATAAAGGGCTTATATCAAAAGTAAATGAATTGAGTAATTCCTGGAGGTAGCACCA
>LR738710.1:564179425-564309769 GCA_902687465.1 Secale cereale | reverse complement strand
ACAAGGATGCCACAGTCGGACGTCTGAGCGACATCACATAAAGGGCTTATATCAAAAGTAAATGACAAGGATGCCACAGTCGGACGTCTGAGCGACATCACATAAAGGGCTTATATCAAAAGTAAATGACAAGAATGCCACAGTCGGACGTCTGAGCGACATCACATAAAGGGCTTATATCAAAAGTAAATGAATTGAGTAATTCCTGGAGGTAGCACCATCCCAAGGAATACTCGGCACATAAAAGTAAACAGGTTAGTCCATTCACAGGAGTAACATTCAACCGGGTTTTCCTCTGTCAATAAGTATTAGTTCTACAGAGACTGACGCTGAGACTGACACTGATCTGCTAACCCACGTCCTTGACCAGGGACTTGGTTATGCGAATGGTTTTGACTCTGCAGAGTTTGTACCTTACCACAGCCAACGGATTTCAGTAGTCACCAAGGACTAGTTCCGTTCACGGTATTTTAGAAGAAAACACATCTAACCAGTACACACCCATTCCACATTCCGCTGCCAGGAATCACCCTAGGCAACGTTCAAGAAAAACTCTTGAGGCGGGGAGGTCACTCCTCGAATAGCATGGGATCAAATTTATATCGCGCGCTCTAAGGGGTGCCCCCCTCTCGGTCCCAACCAGAAACACCCATGCCCCCTGACCGGATGACGGCTTTAATCCAGGGCCATGGAACCTTCATCTCGGCCTCTCTATTTGGTGTGTACCAGGAAAGAGGTTTGCAACTTACTAAACCGTATTCTTTGCAGAAAACATGTGGCAGCACAAAAAGGGAAAATGGACGGGATCGAGACTTGATCCACGTCGACACCGGAGTTAAACAGTTGTTATAGAACTGGCATGCTCCAACAAAACCAGCTTACAACCTATCATGCCACCACATGATCCGGTTGTTTCTCCATCTTATGGTCTCATCAAGTTTTGTAGCTCACTTGCAACTTACCTCGCATGAAATATAACATCCAACAAATGCTTATATAAACATGCCATAAGAAAAGCCACTCTAGCAAACATGAAAAACACTCATCATATCAAAGGTTCAAACATGCTTGCCTGGTTCGGAGTAGTCGGAGTCTAGCTCGGCGAAGTTTGCGGCTCCGTCACCCCCTTCGGTATCTACGGTATAAAAGAAATCGAATACTAACGTAAATACCGTGCATGCGTAAAAAGTGTTCCAAATATTTTTCAAATAAATATGATAAAAAACTAGGCAGGATTATGAAGATGACAGAAAAGGAATCAACTAAAAATCATTTTTAGTTTAAAAGTTATAAAGAAAACAAACCCAGGGACTAGTCTGTAATAAAATAGAAACTATCCAGGGGGTAGTTTGAATAGACAGAAAACGCTTCGGATGAAATACGCCAAGCCGAATAGAAAGCGTACTTTGCCCGAAGGCGCTTTCAGAAAACGTTCTGAATAAAAAGAAAAGGCTGACAAGGGGGTCCCGCATGTCAGGTTTGAAAGGGAAAACAGAGTTCGCCGGCGCCAGAGACTTGCGATGATCGCCGGCGACGAACTACTGCGAGGCAGAGAGGGAGGGAAGTACCGGCGTGTTCAGGAGGTCCTTCCGCGTCGGTGGGTGGTGGAAGAGACCGACGGGAAACACCACAGCGACGGCTACTTCCTCTACGGCGGACGGCGGCGTCGGGCGATGATGGGTCTCACCGGATAGGGCTTCTGACTACAAATTGAGTCTTGGGTTAGATGGGGTGGTCGACTAGAAGGTTACTGGCAGAGTTTGGGCGGCGGGGGTGCTCTCACCAGAGCGGACCTTGCCGGAGCCCGAAGCGGGTCGGGGCGGCCGGAGTCGGGGAAGAAGGCTCTTCCGAGGCCCTTTGATGGGTGTGGCGAGGCTTTGAGAAGAGGAGGAGAGGTGCTGGAGCGATTTGAGAGCTCGGGCCTCTATTTATAGCCGGATCGAGGAGGTGCCCGAGAACGGGATAACGCCGGTGGGCGATTACGGCGAGGCAGTGGTTTAGCAGGCGGTTTAGGTGACTGGGCATCTTCGGGTTGATCCACTGGCTCCATTCAACAACTAAGCTTGATCGCATTTGGCCTGCTCCGCGGTTTCGACGGAACGGAGCTCACGGGCTCGTCGGCGGCAGGAAACGTGCTCTGCGCGTCTTAGGCCACGGCGAGTGTCCCTTAGCGCGCTCTGAGGATAAGATGGCCACGCGGAGGCTTGAGGAGGCTTGGGCGGTGCTGGATTACGGTGCTCTTCGCTGAGCTCGTCTGACGGCCGAGGCAGGCGGCTCTGTCATCGCTGCACTCGCCGGAGACGATGGGACGGCTCAGCACCGACGCCCACGTCCAGCCAACCGACCGTGCGGCGCGAGGATAAGGAGGAGGAGCAGTGAGCAAGAGGCCAAGCGAGGAACTGGTGAGATTGGCGACGATCGACTGAAGAAAACGACACTGGCGACTGAACTGAAACACTGAACTCTGAGACTTGACAGGAACAGTGCACGCAAGCTGCTCGATGAAATGTTTGACGCACGTGGAAAATTTTTCTTGAGCTGGGACTTGGTGAGGGGGTCTCTTGATGCATCTGGAGACTGCCTGAATTATCACAGAATTTTTGGAAAGAAGAAAGAATGAAATTCATCAAAAATGGCAAATCTGCTCCAAACTTGCAGCAAGCATATTTTGAAAATTTTGAACTGATGACCAGTAGATCTTGATGGATATAGGTTGAGGGCATTAAGGACTAGCCAGAGGAATTTATTTGGGACCAAAACTCAAAGGAAATCTAGTAGTTCCTTTGTAAGTCACTAAGGTCCAAATAAATGACAGAAATTGCTTTTGTGGTTTAAATAAATAGAAATAAAATTTAGGGAAAGTTGAAACTTGCTGGAATTGATGCTTGACTTGACCCAAGGTAGGGAGGAAGGTTTTGGGAGGAAGTTTTTAACATAGGTCATGGCAAGAGTGTATTTTTGAATAGGGAGGGGAAAAATCCAAAAATGATAGGAATTCTTTTTAACAAAAGAATTAGTAAAACAATCCAAGAGTATTTGTGCTGAACCAACATAAGTTGAAAGACCCTCAAGGCCAGAATCAAGATTGAGAAGGACTCAAAAAGACTTGTCAGAAACAAAATTTGGGAAGTAGGGTCTCTCAAAAAAAAATTCAAATAACCTCCTTTAAATCAAATAAAGAATTTGGTAAAAACCAAACCAAAAATTTTGGGGTGTTACAACACCCACCCCCTTAGGAAAAATCTCGTCCTCGAGATTTCAGCTGATCCTCAAATAGGTGTGGGTACTCTGCCCGAAGAAAATCCTCTCTTTCCCAAGTCGCTTCATCTTCGGTGTGATTGCTCCACTGAACCTTGAAAAATTTAATTGTCTTCTGACGGGTTCTTCTTTCAGACTCCTCCAATATTTTTACTGGACGTTCCCTGTAGGTGAGGTCCGGTTGTACGTCAATGCTCTCATGAGATACACGCTTCTCTGGGTTGCTTACACACTTCCTCAATTGTGATATGTGGAACACGTCATGGACGTCTGACAGTTCTTCGGGTAGGTCTAGTTGGTAGGCTACTGTTCCTCTTCGTGCAGTCACACGGAAAGGTCCAATAAAACGTGGTGCTAGCTTTCCCTTAATTTTGAATCGCTGCAGGCCCCGCATAGGGGATACTCTTAGATACACATAGTCACCGGGTTCAAAACTGACTTCACGATGTTTCTGGTCATAATAACTCTTTTGTCGGCTCTGGGCTGTCTTGAGTCGATCCCTGATTAATTTAACCTTCTCCTCAGCTTCCTTGAGCATGTCTGGGCCGAAGATACGGCTGTCTCCTGTCTCTGACCAATTTAATGGGGTACGGCATCTTCGCCCATACAGAGCTTCAAAAGGTGCCATCTGTAGACTGGATTGGTAACTGTTGTTGTACGCGAACTCGGCATAAGGTAAACTTTCTTCCCAACTGGTTCCATAGGTGAGAACACATGCTCTCAGCATGTCCTCTAGAATTTGGTTTACACGTTCAGTCTGTCCTCCAGTCTGGGGGTGATATGCTGTGCTGAATACTAGTTGAGTTCCCAGAGCTTGTTGTAAATGATCCCAAAATCTAGAGACGAATTGAGTGCCTCTGTCGGATATTATGGTCCTTGGAACTCCATGTAGACAGACAATACGGGAGAGATAAAGCTTGGCAAGCTTCTGAGTGGTGTGGGTTGTCTTTACTGGAATAAAATGTGCCACCTTGGTCAACTTATCTGTGATGACCCATATGGCATCATTTCCGTGTCGTGACTGAGGTAGTCCGACTATAAAATCCATTCCAATTTCGTCCCATTTCCATTCAGGTATCCTGTTTGGCTGTAATAGTCCTGCTGGTTTTTGGTGTTCGGCTTTAATGCGCTGACATGAATCACAACAGGCAATGAATGTGGCTATATCCCTCTTCATACCGTGCCACCAAAATCTTTCCTGAATGTCCTTGTACATTTTTGTTCCTCCGGGGTGGATGGAATATGGAGCGGTATGGCCTTCGGTCAAAATTTGTTGTTTGAGGTCTTCTACATTTGGCACGCAAAGCCTGTCTCCGTACCATAGTATTCCCTCACTGTCTACGACGAATTCTGAGGCTTTGCCCAGACTCACTTTTCTTTTTATGCCTTCGATGCTGGGGTGTCCATGCTGAGCTTTCTTAATTTGTTCCATTAGGGTGGGTTGTATTTCCAAATTTGACATAGTGCCTTCAGTGACCAACACCATGTTGAGCTTGGCAAACTCCCTCTGAAACTCAGGTCTCAAGTTTTGTGAACTGTCGTTGCTCGAGCTTGGATTGCGGCTGAGAGCATCTGCCACTACATTTGCCTTTCCTGGATGGTAGTGAATGCCAACATCATAGTCTTTTACTAATTCCAACCAGCGTCGTTGTCGCAAATTGAGTTCTGGTTGTGTGAAAATATATTTGACGCTTTTATGGTCTGTATATATTTCACAACGATTTCCAAGCAAAAAGTGCCTCCATTCTTTGAGTGCATGAATAACTGCTGCTAATTCCAAGTCATGAGTGGGATAGTTTTCTTCATGCTTTCGCAGTTGCCTGGAAGCATATGCGACTACTTTGCCTTCTTGCATTAATACGCATCCGAGGCCCTTCCGGGACGCATCGCAATACACTTCAAAAAAATTGTGTATGTCTGGTATGACCAATACTGGTGCTGTTGTTAATCTCTTTTTGAGTTCTTGGAAACTTTTCTCGCAATCTTCAGTCCACACAAATTTCTTATCCTTCTTGAGTAGCTGTGTCATAGGTTTTGCTATGGTGGAGAATCCCTCAATAAATCTTCTGTAATATCCAGCCATTCCTAGAAAGCTTCGTACGTCGGTTACGTTGGCTGGTGGTCTCCAGTCGAGTACGGCCTTGACTTTTTCTGGGTCCACAGCAACGCCTTCTTGGGTTAATACGTGGCCCAAAAAACCAACCTGTTTTAGCCAAAATTCACATTTACTGAATTTGGCGTACAATTGATGCTTCCTTAATTCTCCCAGCACCATTCTGAGATGTTCAGCATGTTCTTCTGGTGTTTTAGAATATACCAAAATATCATCAATGAACACCACAACAAATTTGTCCATAAATTTCATGAACACTTTGTTCATGAGGTGAACAAAATATACGGGGGCGTTTGTCAGTCCAAACGGCATTACTGTAAATTCATATAATCCGTATCTGGAAGTGAATGCTGTTTTAGGGATATCTTCTGTCCGTACTTTCAATTGATGATATCCCGACCTTAAATCAATCTTTGAGAAAACCTTGGCTTGTGCAAGCTGGTCAAATAAATCATTTATCCGTGGCATCGGATATTTGTTTTTGATGGTAACCATGTTGAGTGCTCGATAGTCTATACATAATCTCAGTGTCCCATCCTTTTTCTTGGCAAATAATACTGGCGAACCCCAAGGTGAGGAGCTGGCCCGGATAAATCCTTTGTCCAGTAATTCCTTTATTTGCTTCTTCAATTCTACCAACTCGGAAGGTGCCATTCTATAAGGTTTCTTGTAAATAGGAGTGGTTCCAGGTGCTAGTTCAATAGTGAATTCTATTTCTCGGTCTGGTGGCATGCCTGGTAGCTCTTCAGGAAATACATCCGGAAACTCACACACCACTGGAACTTTATTTAAATCTGAAATATCCACCTTGTTCAATCTTGGTCGCAATGATACTGGTCTTACTTGAGCTGCAATTTTTATCGTCTTCCCGTGGTGATGAGTGAGGATCACAGTCCGATTGAAACAGTCGATAAAACCCTTGTTGGTGGTTAACCAGTCCATTCCTAGGATAACATCCAGTCCCTTATTTTCCAATACAATGAGGTTTGCTCGAAACTTTAATCCCTCGAGCTCAATAACCACACCTTGGCAATAACTCTGGGTGATTTGCTTAATCCCGGGGGACTTGATGGTCATAGAATTTTCCAAGGGGAGAATCGAAAAATCATGTTGTAAAGCAAATTTCTTTGAAATGAACGAATGAGAAGCTCCAGAATCAAACAAAATCGTGGCAGGTATTGTGTTGACAGGAAACGTACCGAGTACGATATCCGGAGCATTTTGCGCTTCTTCCTTGGTCACATGGTTCACGTGACCCTTCTTGTGATTGTTGCTGGGATTGAAGTTGTTACGCTTGGGGGCTGAATTATTTCCACCATTGTTTGTCTTGGGGGCCGAGTTTCTTGGCTTTGGGCATTGCTTGGCATAGTGTCCTTACTCTCCACAAGCGAAGCAAGTAACGCCTGGGTGATACGTAAAATCTTTATCCCTTGCATGAAAATTCTTGTTTGAGCGTGGAACACTGGTTGCGGATTTGTTCGCCCCATTTTTCCGAGAATCAATCTTGTTCCGGTTGTCGCAAGATTGAGAAGTCTTGTCCCGCTTGCGCTTGCGAAAATCCTCCAAGCTGCGGCGTTCATTCTCCAAGGTAATAGCTTTGTCCACAAGTGTTTTGAAATCTGGAAAGGTGTGCACGACCAGTTGGCATTTAAGTGCTGGTGCCAGACCGTCCAGAAATTTTTCCATCTTTTTATTTTCAGTCATATGTTCTTCGTTGGCGTAACGAGATAGTTGAGTAAACTGACTATTGTACTCAGTCACTGACATGCTTCTCTGCTTGAGGTCATCAAACTCCCTTTTCTTGATCTTCATAACACTTCTGGGGATGTGCGCCCCACGAAAATTTTCCTTAAACTCCTCCCAGGTGATGTTGTTTTCATTGGGGTGCATGTGTAGAAAATTTTCCCACCACGATGCAGCTGCTCCTGTAAGGTAGTGAGGTGCATACAGTACTTTCTCACGGTCTGAACATTGTGCAATAATTAGTTTCCTCTCAATGTCTCGAAGCCAATCATCAGCCTCAAGAGGTTTATCCGTGTGAGAGAAAGTTGGGGGACGTGTCTTTTGTAGTTCAGCCAACTTGGAATGCTGCTGGTATGGTTCGCGGTGATTTCTCATGTTGATAATATGGCTCATCATTTCTTGATGATGCTGCTGGCTTTGCTCATAAAGGCGGCACACTTGAGAAAATGCTGCTTCACTGTCTTGCTGACTTGACTGCCCCTGTGTGAAATTGTTACTTGCCTGGGTACCATTATTTTCTTCTGGCGGGCTTCGCATGGAACGAGTCCAGGGACGATGCATTTTCCACTCTGGGGTATTTTGCAGAACTCATGAGGAAAACCGGGTAGTAAAAATAAATAATTTTGCAAAGGCAGGAATTTTAAAACTCCAAGATTTTTTTCAAGAAAACACTTGATTGCGCATGGAGAAGGACCGCTCAATATCTTACAAGCAAGCCATAATTATACAATACTTCACTCAGGATGCGCGTACACATTCCTGACATGTTATTTAGGCTAGTGCACTTCTCCCAGTTCCTACATGATGCGCACACAAACTACTTCTCACCAAGCCTATATACATATAAACATATCATACAAGCAGGTACATCGCACGGCTGCTCGACGCACTCAGTCGGAGATGGTAAATATTTCCCTCGGCCTGCCGAGGGTAAGTCCCAGTACTGCTGGGGACTCAACTTCTTCCTCACTAATGGGCTCTAGGCGCGGAGTACTGGGTTGTGCGGCTGAAGCGGGTGTGGTAGGCGGTGCAGCACGAACTGGGGTAGGAGCAATGACTTGGTCAAACTCCTCAGTGGTAGGTAGGCGGCGAGCGGTGGCTCGGATGGCAGGTGCATAGGATGATGAGGACGAGATGTATGACAGTGGTGGTGCTGTATGGAGCAGCTCCCTCCTGTTGGCAACACAGCCCTGAACTGAGTCCATACGGGCAGCCACCAAGTCGTCCACGAGGTTACAAAAGCTGCCTCAAGAGCCTTGAGATACTCAACAAGCATCTCAATAGCATCATCTCGTTCTCCCCTAGTGCAAGCAAATGCATAGTGACAAGTGTATGGCACGTGGCATGGGAGGTAGCGGTAGCGACGAGCCTTCATCGAAGGAAGAGCATCCCGGAGACGAGCTATTGCCTCACGGGCAGCCATCTGCATGGCATGCCTCTCCGTAGGCATGGCCCTCCCAACAAATCGGAAGCGGCGTAATTCAGAACGCCCTCCCTTGAATTGCACCGCAGCCTGGTGCATAGACACGCTGTCGCTGATCTTGTGCTCGTAGAGTGTGAACTCTGGACGAGTCGATGGCCCGATCGCGATCTTGGCGATGGAGGCGAGGAGCTTGATAAACCCCTCAGGCACATTGGCGAACACCTGTGATTCACAGTCGCGGCCAGCCATCTACAAAAGTAGACAAAGATTCCAGATAGTCAAATCATAAATTTATGATGACTAACAGAAAAATTGCTACAATTGCAAATTGCTAAAATAGCACCTATTACGCTAATAACCGATTAGCGAGCGCACCTAGTGGCTTCCTACAGTCAGCCTGGCTCTGATACCAAGGTTGTCAGGACCGGTTTTCCAATAAAACACTTATTGAAAAATCGCCCCTTTCGTCAAACTAGTATAGAGAAATCCTCCATACTGGCAGACAAATCCTTGATACAGAAAATCCAGAAGTACTAAATATTATACAGGGTTGAGCTGAGGCTGCTCAACAATTTATTACAAGTATGCCAATATTATACATAAAGGCGGGTATGACACAACGGGATATGGTGGCATAACTACTAACTCGTAGATATAGTGGTAGTGGATATGTCACAACGATGTGGGTGGCGTGACTCCAATATCTTACACTCATCAAGCGCCGGAGTGAGGTTCGATGATTTTATTATGGTGGCGGAAGCGTATATAATACAAGTGACCAACTCCAGGATCGCAAGGGACTGACTGGGACTCCTCTAGGCGTCGGACTCGCTATCGTACTCTTCATCCATAGGATCGCCTTCGTCAACATCTGGCCAAATCAACAAGCCAGGTGAGTACTTTGAATGTACTCGCAAGACAGTTTGGACATAAGATATAACAAATGCAAACATGATGCATACGAGCAGATTAGTAATGCACACATGAGTAATTAAATTGGCACTGCAACATAAATAAGATAGCTGAAGACCGATCGGGTGTCTGAAGCGACGCCTCGAAGGGTAAAATAGAATAAACATGCCGCAATCGGGCGTCAGGGCGACACCGCAGAAAGGGCTTATATCAAAGGTAAATAACAAGGATGCCACAGTCGGACGTCTGAGCGACATCACATAAAGGGCTTATATCAAAAGTAAATGACAAGGATGCCACAGTCGGACGTCTGAGCGACATCACATAAAGGGCTTATATCAAAAGTAAATGACAAGGATGCCACAGTCGGACGTCTGAGCGACATCACATAAAGGGCTTATATCAAAAGTAAATGACAAGAATGCCACAGTCGGACGTCTGAGCGACATCACATAAAGGGCTTATATCAAAAGTAAATGAATTGAGTAATTCCTGGAGGTAGCACCATCCCAAGGAATACTCGGCACATAAAAGTAAACAGGTTAGTCCATTCACAGGAGTAACATTCAACCGGGTTTTCCTCTGTCAATAAGTATTAGTTCTACAGAGACTGACGCTGAGACTGACACTGATCTGCTAGCCCACGTCCTTGACCAGGGACCAGGAATCACCCTAGGCAACGTTCAAGAAAAACTCTTGAGGCGGGGAGGTCACTCCTCGAATAGCATGGGATCAAATTTATATCACGCGCTCTAAGGGGTGCCCTCCTCTCGGTCCCAACCAGAAACACCCATGCCCCCTGACCGGATGACGGCTTTAATCCAGGGCCATGGAACCTTCATCTCGGCCTCTCTATTTGGTGTGTACCAGGAAAGAGGTTTGCAACTTACTAAACCGTATTCTTTGCAGAAAACATGTGGCAGCACAAAAAGGGAAAATGGACGGGATCGAGACTTGATCCACGTCGACACCGGAGTTAAACAGTTGTTATAGAACTGGCATGCTCCAACAAAACCAGCTTACAACCTATCATGCCACCACATGATCCGGTTGTTTCTCCATCTTATGGTCTCATCAAGTTTTGTAGCTCACTTGCAACTTACCTCGCATGAAATATAACATCCAACAAATGCTTATATAAACATGCCATAAGAAAAGCCACTCTAGCAAACATGAAAAACACTCATCATATCAAAGGTTCAAACATGCTTGCCTGGTTCGGAGTAGTCGGAGTCTAGCTCGGCGAAGTTTGCGGCTCCGTCACCCCCTTCGGTATCTACGGTATAAAAGAAATCGAATACGAACGTAAATACCGTGCGTGCGTAAAAAGTGTTCCAAATATTTTTCAAATAAATATGATAAAAAACTAGGCAGGATTATGAAGATGACAGAAAAGGAATCAACTAAAAATCATTTTTAGTTTAAAAGTTATAAAGAAAACAAACCCAGGGACTAGTCTGTAATAAAACAGAAACTATCCAGGGGGTAGTTTGAATAGACAGAAAACGCTTCGGATGAAATACGCCAAGCCGAATAGAAAGCGTACTTTGCCCGAAGGCGCTTTCAGAAAACATTCTGAATAAAAAGAAAAGGCTGACAAGGGGGTCCCGCATGTCAGGTTTGAAAGGGAAAACAGAGTTCGCCGGCGCCAGAGACTTGCGATGATCGCCGGCGACGA
This sequence comes from Secale cereale, assembly GCA_902687465.1. Taxonomy (NCBI): domain Eukaryota; kingdom Viridiplantae; phylum Streptophyta; class Magnoliopsida; order Poales; family Poaceae; genus Secale; species Secale cereale. The sequence goes on along the minus strand of LR738710.1, from coordinate 564,298,642 downwards.
ACTATTGCGAGGCAGAGAGGGAGGGAAGTACCGGCGTGTTCAGGAGGTCCTTCCGCGTCGGTGGGTGGTGGAAGAGACCGACGGGAAACACCACAGCGACGGCTACTTCCTCTACGGCGGACGGCGGCGTCGGGCGATGATGGGTCTCACCGGATAGGGCTTCTGACTACAAATTGAGTCTTGGGTTAGATGGGGTGGTCGACTAGAAGGTTACTGGCAGAGTTTGGGCGGCGGGGGTGCTCTCACCAGAGCGGACCTTGCCGGAGCCCGAAGCGGGTCGGGGCGGCCGGAGTCGGGGAAGAAGGCTCTTCCGAGGCCCTCTGATGGGTGTGGCGAGGCTTTGAGAAGAGGAGGAGAGGTGCTGGAGCGATTTGAGAGCTCGGGCCTCTATTTATAGCCGGATCGAGGAGGTGCCCGAGAACGGGATAACGCCGGTGGGCGATTACGGCGAGGCAGTGGTTTAGCAGGCGGTTTAGGTGACTGGGCATCTTCGGGTTGATCCACTGGCTCCATTCAACAACTAAGCTTGATCGCATTTGGCCTGCTCCGCGGTTTCGACGGAACGGAGCTCACGGGCTCGTCGGCGGCAGGAAACGTGCTATGCGCGTCTCAGGCCACGGCGAGTGTCCCTTAGCGCGCTCTGAGGATAAGATGGCCACGCGGAGGCTTGAGGAGGCTTGGGCGGTGCTGGATTACGGTGCTCTTCGCTGAGCTCGTCTGACGGTCGAGGCGGGCGGCTCTGTCATCGCTGCACTCGCCGGAGACGATGGGACGGCTCAGCACCGACGCCCACGTCCAGCCAACCGACTGTGCGGCGCGAGGATAAGGAGGAGGAGCAGTGAGCAAGAGGCCAAGCGAGGAACTGGTGAGATTGGCGACGATCGACTGAAGAAAACGACACTGGCGACTGAACTGAAACACTGAACTCTGAGACTTGACAGGAACAGTGCACGCAAGCTGCTCGATGAAATGTTTGACGCACGTGGAAAATTTTTCTTGAGCTGGGACTTGGTGAGGGGGTCTCTTGATGCATCTGGAGACTGCCTGAATTATCACAGAATTTTTGGAAAGAAGAAAGAATGAAATTCATCAAAAATGGCAAATCTGCTCCAAACTTGCAGCAAGCATATTTTGAAAATTTTGAACTGATGACCAGTAAATCTTGATGGATATAGGTTGAGGGCATTAAGGACTAGCCAGAGGAATTTATTTGGGACCAAAACTCAAAGGAAATCTAGTAGTTCCTTTGTAAGTCACTAAGGTCCAAATAAATGACAGAAATTGCTTTTGTGGTTTAAATAAATAGAAATAAAATTTAGGGAAAGTTGAAACTTGCTGGAATTGATGCTTGACTTGACCCAAGGTAGGGAGGAAGGTTTTGGGAGGAAGTTTTTAACATAGGTCATGGCAAGAGTGTATTTTTGAATAGGGAGGGGGAAAATCCAAAAATGATAGGAATTCTTTTTAACAAAAGAATTAGTAAAACAATCCAAGAGTATTTGTGCTGAACCAACATAAGTTGAAAGACCCTCAAGGCCAGAATCAAGATTGAGAAGGACTCAAAAAGACTTGTCAGAAACAAAATTTGGGAAGTAGGGTCTCTCAAAAAAAAAATCAAATAACCTCCTTTAAATCAAATAAAGAATTTGGTAAAAACCAAACCAAAAATTTTGGGGTGTTACACAGAGTCATCATCCTCTTATCAAAAAGCACCAGTAGGAGAGCACCTTTGTCGTTGCATGTATTACTATTAATTTGCATTGAGTATGATCATGGCTGGATCTCTTTTCCCATGAATTACAATGTCTAGTCAGTCCTTGATCCTTAAAGGTGCTCTGCATTTATGTTTTGCGGTCTCAGAAAGGGCTAGCGAGATACCACCTTGTTCTTTTATGTCATGATTGTTTTGAGAAAGTGTTGTCATCCGAGGTTTATTATTATTGCTCGCTAGTTGATTATGCCATTGATGTGAGTAGTCTTGAGACCTGAAAGTTATTGTGAATGTGGTTAGTTCATGATCTTGTTGAAAACCTGAATGCTAGCTTACATATTTACAAAAAACAAGAGCAAACAGAGTTTGTCAAAGTTTTTCTTTATCACTTTCAGTTTATCAACTGAATTGCTTGAGGACAAGCAAAGGTTTAAGCTTAGGGGAGTTGATACGTCTCCAGCGTATCTACTTTTCCAAACCCTTTTGCCCTTGTTTTGGACTCAAACTTGCATGATTTGAATGGAACTAACCCGGACTGACGTTGTTTTCAGCAGAACGGCCATGGTGTTGTTTTTGCGCAGAATAAAAAGTTCTCGGAATCGCCTGGAAATCAACGGAGAATTATTTCAGAAAATATAAAAAATATCTGCAAGAAGATCCTCACCGGGGGGCACACCCTGTCCTCGAGGGTGGGGGGCGCGCCCCCCTGCCCAGGGCGCGCCCCCTGCCTCGAGGGCCCCCCGATGCTCCACCGATGTACCCCCAGATCCTATATCTTCCGTTTTGGGGAGAAAAGAATAGGAGAGAAGAAATTATCGCGTTTCACGAGACGGGGCCGCCGCCAAGCCCTAATCTCTCTCGGGAGGGCTGATCTGGAGTCCGTTCGGGGCTTCGGAGAGTGGAGATCATCGCCATCGTCATCATCAACCTTCCTCCATCACCAATTCCATGATGCTCACCGCCGTGTGTGAGTAATTCCATCATAGGCTTGCTGGACGGTGATGGATTGGATAGGATCTATCATGTAATCGAGTTAGTTTTGTTAGGGTTCGATCCCTAGTATCCACTATGTTCTGAGATTGATGTTGTTATGACTTTGCTATGCTTAATGCTTATCACTAGGGCCCGAGTGCCATGATTTCAGATCTAAACCTATTATGTTTCCATGAATATATGGGTGTTCTTGATCCTATCTTGCAAGTCTATAGTCACCTACTATGTGTTATGATCCGGCAACCCCGAAGTGACAATAGTCGAGACCACTCCCAATGATGACCATAGTTTGAGGAGTTCATGTATTCACTATGTGTTAATGCTTTGGTCCAGTACTCTATCAAAAGGAGGCCTTAATATCCCTTAGTTTCCAATAGGACCCCGCTGCCACGGGAGGGTAGGACAAAATATGTCATGCATATTCGGAATACATGCCTACATTGCATTGATGAACTGGAGCTAGTTCTGTGTCACCCTAGGTTATAACTTCTACATGATGAATTGCATCCGACGTAATTTCCCATCACCGATCCAATGCCTACGAGCTTTACCTATATTGCTTGTTGCTTATTTACTTTTTCGTTGCTACTATTACAAAAACTACAAAAACACTATCGTTACTTTTATTGCTGCTACCGCCACTATCATATTACTTTGCTACTGAAATATCTTGCTGCAGATACTAAGTTTCCAGGTGTGGTTGAATTGACAACTCAGCTGCTAATACTTGAGAGTATTGTTTGGCTCCGCTTGTGTCGAATCAACAAATTTGGGTTTAATACTTTGCCCTCGAAAACTGTTCCGATCCCCTACACTTGTGGGTTATCACATACTCCTTCATGAGCACCTTCTTCTTTAAGGTGGCCTCATCAGCCACAAAATCATCATCCTTAGTATCTGAAGTTTTCTTCTTCCTTGACTTGGTAGCAACCTTTGGAAGATCACTAGGTGTGCTCCTGCTATCCTCACCATAGCTGCTAGAGGGACTAGTGCCCTCACTAAGGTGTACCTGCTCCTCAGACACATTCTGGCTATCACTTTGATCTGACATCTTGGCACTGCAAACTGAAAGCTGACCCTGTGAATAGATGTACATGAGGTAGAGTGGATGAGCATCACAAAGCACAGGATTTTTGCAAAACAGATGACAAGAAAAACTTATTTTTAGTTCTCTACAGAAAGCATTTCGGAGCTACCAATTAGTTAAACTCAATGACACCGAAGCAATTCTGGAGCCTGAACTAGTGAACTCGGTCAGACTGGGCCACAGTTCGGTGGCACCGATATTGTTAGGGTTTCATAGAGAGTTGAACTCGGTCACACCGATTTGCAATTTTCGGTCAGACCAAAAAGAGCAAGTTCAATGGCCTAAGCCAAATCGGTGGGACTGATTTCTACAACTCGGTCGGTCCGAGATGAATTCGGTAGAGACCTAACCCTAATTTTTTTGAATGAAAACTACTTTCTACGGAGTTTCTGCTGGATAGGAAGATCTCATATGTGGCAAGAAACATGGCAATGCGATGTTCTATGAATCGGAGTTAAGGAATAGCACAAATAATCAAGTTCATACCCTAACTCAGTGGTGAACTTGCTACGGCGGCAACGGCGGTGGAGATTGCCGTTGACGGCGGTGGAGTCCAGCGGCGGGAGGTCGCTGGCGGCGAGGAGATGATCCAGATACCCGAGGAGGCACAGCAGGTCACGCGCGGGCGAAAGATTTCGGACAGTTTTCCAAAATTCAACCCGTCGGTATATATAACCTGACCATGCCGGTGTGACCGAGTGGGACAACTTGGTGGCACCGAGATGCAAAACTGCTAGCAGTTACTGCAACTCGGTGGGACCAAAAGGTTCAAATCGGTTGCACCAAGATTGAAAACCTAGATCAACTTAGTGAACTCGGTGTGAAAGAAGTGGATGACTTGGTCATACCAAAATGCACAAAGAGGTTTTGGAAGTTTAAGCCTATGACGAATCGGGGACTCCGAGAGCTCCTCACACATAGTGGTTCGAATTTGACTTGATCAAGCTTTGTGATGTAGCATGAATAGAGTTTGAGACAGAAAAGCATAGATAGCTAGAGGGTGTTCTTAGGTATTCTTGTCCATCCATTTGGCAAAAAGAAAAGAGCAAACAATCAAAGCAACAAATGGATGTCCTCGAATGAGAAAAATATGCATTCAACATGCTCACACAATAAGATAGCAAATGAAACATGTGGCAAAGCATGCACAACCATTCTAGCATCTATCAAGCAGTTAGCGATGACTAGGTCATCTATATATGAGTATATTGACCTAGGAGTCAAATGAGAACATTTGATCATAGGTCATGCTCATCGTTAAGCACAAGTGGGGTTACCACTTTTACATAAAGCATTGTTGTGTTCACATCATTAGAGTTGCTTTAGCTCAGTTGTTAGAGTAAAGCTCCCCCTAGATGTGATATCCCCCCTAAGAGGGATGAACTAACCTTGGGTTTTGTCAATGATGACTTCATGTAGGTGTTGAAGATGTAGATGCTCAATGTTGATGTAGATCATTTGGAGCAATCCATTGGAGTGAGTTGCACTTTCAATACCTACACGGGTTAGTCCCACAAGGAACAAACAAGGATATCCATAGACATAGAGTGAATTGCACACACGACGATGTCCATGAAAGCATTAGGTTAACTTGTCCCTTGTCTTACCAACAAGAGGGATTGTGACTCCTAGAACTAGTGCAAGATATGGAAGTTGTTTGCACTTGTCCTCGCCAAAATGATATGAGTAAAGTATGTTGGCGGAGTCACCCTCAAGAACTCTCTAGTTCTTCTTCTTCGGGATCGACACCATCTTGATGGGAATCCTTGGAGTTGTAGTCGTACTTGATGAAGTAGAACTTGACGTAGTCTTGGGAACCCACTTGACCAAGGCCTTAGGAGCTTCTTCAAATGCATCAATCTCTTCTTGAAGCTTGTCCTTGCCCTTTAGCTTGTGGTCTTGTGGTGGAAGATCATCTTGTGCTTGTGTCCCTTGAAAATAAGTAGGATCATACTTCTCTTGTTGAGGAACAAACTTCGTCTTGGGGTATTGATCTTCCTCCCACTCAACTCCATTGGCATTGAACTTTCATTCAAAACCAACACCTTGATTCTTCCGGTGCCTTCCTTGCTTGCGTACAATCTCCTCAAATTGCTTACTCCCGGCAAGGCTATTGTAAACACCTTTCTCTATAATTACCTTCAATAAGCTATTTTCTTGCTCAAGTGTAACTTGGCTAAGAGAATCATTAGTGGAATCAAGAGAACTACTAGAAGCGACATCATTGGATTTAGCATGATTGTTGTTACTACTAGAGGAAGAATCTTTCTTGTTCTTGTTGCTAGATTTTACTTGTGGCATGTAGGTAGACAAGAGTAAACGCTTGGTAATGTAAGAAGAACTTTTCTTGCGAAGATCATCATTGATTGCTTTTAAGAACTCATGCTCTTGCTCAAGGTTGAGATTTTCAAAGCGTAACTTCTCATGAGTCTTTAAAAGTTCTCGATGATCTTCCAAGGTTGTTTCATGAGCTAACTTAGGAGTGTTTAGTTCTTTAGTTAGACGCTCAATCTTCTCCTTATCATTGTCATTCATTTTATCTTGATTAGCATGACTAATAGCAATTTCATCATAGTTTTCATTAAAAGTTTCATCACTATTGCTACCAACAAGTAAATCATCATCTCCTAGCAAGTCATCTTCATCACTATTGAAATCAAGATACTCGGGGTGTGATACCTTAGGGCCTTTAGCCATGAAGTATCTTCCAGTTCCTTCATTTGGTGAGTTAAATATGTCGTAGGAGTTGGTTGACACAAGACCAATTCCGGCAACACCTTCATCTTGAGTATCTTCGGAGTCGGAGTAGTAGCTTTTCTCGGAGTTGTCATCGGAGTCGGGACCGGATACCCATTCACCAACATGAGCTTGATGTCTTCGTCTTGTATAGCTCCTTGATGATTTGTCCTCCCTTTCCAAATCTTTGCTTCTCCAAGAAGGTCTTCGTTCATAACGATCATCTCTACTCCTTCTTTCTCTTGGTGGTGAATTGTGATGGCCTGGCTTATTAGGGATGATAGACTACTCATATCAATAAGGAATTCCTTCTTTTCCGGGAGCCCATTCGGATAGAACTCCAAAGTTAAGCGTGCTTAGCTTGGAGTAGTTTCAGGATGGGTGACCGACCGGGAAGTTGCTCCCGGGTGCGCACGAGTGAGGACAAAGTGCGCAGAAAAGACTAGTATTGATATGTGGGGCCAGTCTAGATCCCGCCGGGAGTAACGAGCACCGGCGGCTGTGTCCGGGGCGTTACAAGTTGGTATCAGAGCCGACCCTCGCGGTTACACGGATGTTTGCAGACAGTTTGCAGTCAGGTTGTGCATGATGTTTGTGACCCGTCGTGGCACACTGCATGGCACATGTGCTGTCCTGGAAGCACTAACGGTTGTGCCAAGAGGGAACGTTCCTGTGGCCCGACGAGGACGTCAGTTCCTCTGAGTGAGGGTGTATGTGATGGCCTGGCTTATTAGGGATGATAGACTACTCATATCAATAAGGAATTCCTTCTTTTCCGGGAGCCCATTCGGATAGAACTCCAAAGTTAAGCGTGCTTAGCTTGGAGTAGTTTCAGGATGGGTGACCGACCGGGAAGTTGCTCCCGGATGCGCACGAGTGAGGACAAAGTGCGCAGAAAAGACTAGTATTGATATGTGGGGCTAGTCTAGATCCCGCCAGGAGTAACGACCACCGGCGGGTGTGTCCGGGGCGTTACATGAATCTTCTCTTCTACTTCTCCTTTTAGGTGAGTCTTCTCTTCTCTTGTGGGGAGACGTACACTCATTGGAGTAGTGTCCGGGTCTTCCACAATTGTAGCAATTCCGATCATGGCTTGAAGATCTCTTGCCATTGTAGGACCTTGACTTGGAACTTCTCTCTTTGCTTCTACTATTGTAGAACTTGTTGAAATTCTTCACCATTAAGCTCAATTCTTCATTGAAAACTTGTTTCTCACTTGATGATGTAGGAGCGTCACATGAGGCTTTGTAAGCACCACTAGAATTGTTGTGAAGCTCTTCTTTATCTTTGAGTGACATCTCATGAGCAACAATTCTTCCAATGACTTCCGTTGGCTTGAGATCTTTGTAGTTGGGCATCATTTGGATCAATGTGCACACGGTATCATATTTTCCATCCAAGGCTCTTAGGATCTTCTTGATGATGAATCTGTCGGTCATCTCGTCACTTCCTAAGCCGGCAATCTCATTTGTGATGAGAGCAAGCCTAGAGTACATTTCAGCGACACCTTCACCATCCTTCATCTTGAACTTGTCAAGTTGACTCTGAAGCACAGCCAACTTGGATTCCTTGATGGAGTCGGTACCTTCGTGCATATCAATCAAAGTATCCCAAATTTCCTTTGCATTCTCAAGACGGTTGATTTTGTTGAATTCTTTGGGGCACAATCCATTGAAGAGGATATCACAAGCTTGAGAAATGTATTGCAGCATCTTCAACTCTTCCGCGGTAGCTTCACGACTCGGTTCCTTCCCATCGAATAATTCACCTTGCAAACCAATACAAACAATATCCCAAATGGTGGGGTTATGTCAAAGAATATGCATTTTCATCTTATGCTTCAAACTAGCAAAATTAGTACCATCGAAGTAAGGACCTCTACGGTTGTATCTTCCCTCGCTAGAGGCCATACTCTCCTAGGTTGTGAAACCAAGGCTATGATCACCAAAGCTATGGAAATCACGGCAAATGGAGACCAAAGATCTGATACACTTGTAGGATCAAAAGTATGTCTAGAGGGGGGTGATTAGACTACTTGACTAAATAAAAATCAACCATTTTCCCAATTTTAGTTCTTGGCAGATTTTAGCAACTTGGCACAAGTCAAGCAATCAACCTACACATGCAATTCTAAGAGTATAGTAGCGGAATGTAAAACAATTGCATATGAAGGTAAAGGGAGGAGTTTGGAGGGAGCAAACGTAAGTGTAGACACGGATGTTTTGTCTTGGTTCCGATAGGTGGTGCTATCGTACATCCAAGTTTATGGAGACTTCAACCCACAAATGGTAATGGATGTGCGAGTCCACGGAGGGCTCCACCCACGAAGGGTCCACGAAGAAGCAACCTTGTCTATCCCACCATGGCCATCGCCCACGAAGGACTTGCCTCACTAGGGGTAGATCTTCACAAAGTAGGCGATATCCTTGCCCTTACAAACTCCTTGGTTCAACTCTACAATCTTGTCGGAGGCTCCCAAGTGACACCTAACAAATCTAGGATACACCACTCTCCAAAAGGTAATAGATGGTGTGTTGATGATGAACTCCTTGCTCAAATGCTTCAAATGATAGTCTCCCCAACACTCAAACAGCTCCTCACAGATTTGGATATGGTGGAAGAAATATTTGAGTGGAAAGCAACTTGGGGAAGGCTAGAGAACCAGAATCATAAGGTGGGAATGGAATATCTTGATCTCAACACTTGAGTAGGTGGTTCTCTCTTAGAACATGAATGATGGAAGTGTAGGTATGTTCTGATGGCTCTCTTCACGAGTGAAGAGTGGGTGGAGGGGTATATATAGCCTCCACACAAAATCTAACTGTTACACACAATTTACCAAACTCGGTGGGACCGATTCAGAGAACTCGGTCAGACCGATTTAGTTCATAATGTGACCGTTAGGCATTTCGGTGGGACCGATATGGTTAACTCGGTGGGACCGATTTCATTAGGGTTAGGGCATAACGTAATCTCGGTGAGACCGATTACACAAAATCGGTGGGATCGAGTTTGGTAATAAGCTCACAGAGAGTTGGTCAGGCAAACTCGGCGGGACCGATTCGCTCGTTCCGGTGAGACCGAAATGTTACGAAGAGGAAACAGAGAGTTTGCATTGCGAACTCGGTGGGACCGATCACTCATCCCTGTGACACCGAAATGTTATGAAGGGAAACAAAGAGTTTGCAATCCCATCTCGGTGAGACCGAGATCCCTTTTGGTGAGACCGATGTGATTAGGGTTTAGTGTTAGTGGCTATGTCAAATGAACTCGGTGGCGCCGGATAGATCTTTTCGGTGGGGCCGAGTTTGACTTTTGGTTTGGGACATATGTGGATGTGAGAAAGTGGTTGAGGGTTTCGAAGCATATCACTAAGCATTTTGAGCAAGAAACCCATTAGGCAACACCTCATCCCCTTTTAATAGTATTGGCTTTCCTACGGACTCAATGTGATCTTGGATCACTAAAATGGAAAATGTAGAGTCTTGAGCTTGAGCCAATATATGTCCTTAGCATTTTGAGGGGTCCACATTCTTAGTCGATACCATGCCAATCATTGAACTTTCCTGAAATATCATCTTGAGATAGCATTAGTTCAATGAGCTATATGTTGTTAGTAATTACCAAAACTACCCAAGGATAGTTGCACTTTCAAGCCGACCAAACCAGCGCCATCGAGATCGCGTGCTCCTGCCTCCTGTGGCCGGCCGTGTTGCCACCTAGGCCTCACCGCCCCCTCCTACTCCAACCACTGGCCAGGCCATCCCTCTACTCACCCACACCCCCTGTTATTCTGTGGTGACGACGGCCTCACACCACAGCCGAACCATTCAACCCTCATACTCCCCTCCGTGTCTTCCCCGACTCTGTGCCATTCCCTTCCTAGGCCTCGCTGTCATCGACCGCTTGGGTGTTGTCCGCGTGGCATGGTCAATGGGGTCAACAAACGAAAGCCATCGGAAGAGGACTATACACGGTGACACTGACAACAAGACCCATCAGCAACATCTTCGCACGCAAGGAAGTGCCTCCTTATTACGCGCAAAAAAGTAATCCCCCCCCTAACATCTCGGACCCACCATCTATATCTTCGCACGCTAGGAAGTGCCTCCTTATCCTCCCTGACAGCTGGGACCCACTAGGGCGAAGCGTACATACCATTGTCATTATGGTCGCAAACGTGTACAGACATACCGGTCGATCGGTGTGTCTACCATGATAAACCGCGGTCGAGTAAGAAGCGGTGGTAGTTCAGGCAGTCCCGTCATGTACACATACGTACATTAACGCGGCAAAAAAGACGGCCACGTACGTACATATGAGCATGGTCTCGAGCGTATAATGAGGGCATCTTGTTCATCGGTAGCCAACCGGCTGGGTCAGAATGGAGAAACAACGTCGTGTTCATCGGGAGGCAACCAACTGGGTCAGAATGTGTCATGATCAACAGGAGCCAAGTGGCTTGGATGGAACAGCCGAAACGTGGTATGGCATATCGCAGAATGGAGGAGACGGCCTTCTGCTCGACCACGTACTGTCGAAATGGGGTCATGTTCATCGGGAAGGGTCTGGCGTACCACAAAAAGGAGGAAACAGCCTTTCGTTCGACAGGCAACGGTCGAAACAGGATCCTATTCATCAGGAGGGGTCTGGCATACCGCAAAACAGAGGAAACAGACTTCTGTTCGATCACCTACGATCAAAACGGAGTCCTATTCATCGGGGGGTGTGGCGTACCACAAAACAAGACAACATGGGCTATTGTTCATCCATCGTCGACTTCCTCCATCGTCCACCTGCTACTGTTCATCCACCATTGAGTTCCTCCAGCCTCCATGGGCTACTGTTCATCCATGGGCTATTGTTCATCTGTCCTCCATCGGCTACTGTTCAACCAGCCTCCACGGGGTCGTGTTCATCGACCCCTAACCTGCTGGGGTGTGTGGCGGCCTCCTCGGGGTCCTATTCATCCAGCGGCAACCGCCTACTACCATGGGGTCATGTTCATCAAGTGGAAACGGCCTACACACGGGCGGGGTCATGTTCATCCAACCCCCAGCGGCTGGGGTGGGGCGTACGTATGAGCGACCGGCAACAATGGGAACTTTTCATCCACAGCCAACTAACCGGTTGAACTCACCACGTCTCGACTCGTTCTACGTATCATCGCGCGTGGTAACAACGAGAACTATTCATCCAGAGGCAACCCAACCGGCTAGCTACGTCTTGCACGGCGGTTCGATTGGCTTCACTAAGCAGCAGCAGCAGCAGTGATCGATCAGGTTCAGTTAGCAGCTAAGGAGTCGGCCGGGTTCAGTTAGCAGCGAAGGGATTGATCAATCGGCTTCAGTACGTAGCTGTGCGATCGCTCAGGTTCAGTAAGCGAACTCTTCACTCTGGTTCAGTTAGAGCAAACATGGCTCGCACCACGCGCGCATACGAGAGAGAAACGTGCAAACCACACTGCATCGCTCCCCGATCACCCACCGTAACTAGAAACTTCACGAAAATTTCATCAGCCTCACTTCTACCATGATTTTTTATGTCATGGGCGGCCCAAAGAATGTCACTCAGGTGCGTCCCCGGCCCGCCCAGGACAAAACGCCCATTTTTGTCATGATTTGTTTGTCATAGAAGTAGGATCCCGCCACATCTATGATGATATGTGCATTATCATCATAGAAGTGTTATAACCATGACAGAAAAAAGTTTCGTTTGGGCCATAATGTCGCGGATGTGCCTTTTTGTAGTATTGGATGAATGGATGGGTCAGGGAGTAGCACACGAGTGCGGCAAATGCGATGGACAAAAACACGCGGGTTAGACGCGTGCTCACCTCACCGGAGTGAAGCTGGCGGTGGTGGAGTGGTTCGGTCGCCGGTGGTCATGGATTGGGCTAAGGGCTCGACGAAGCTGTCCAAGAGGTTTGCCGGCGTGCGAGGAGTTGAATTATGGTAGTGAATGGTCGAGTGGGGCTTGGGGTCGCTGGAATTCCACCAGAGAAGAACGAGGTCAGTGGCGGAGCTTGGGGGTTCGCTGGTGGGGCAGCCTATTGGTGTAAGACATCACGGCATGGGGAAAAGAGAGAGGGGTCGAGGCCTATTTAAGGGACATGGACGCAGGGGCGGGCGCGCACGGTGGCCGCGCGGAGTCGTCGACGTGGGCACGGGCGTGCTCGGTCGTGAGCGTCGTGGGGCGAGGCAGTTGCGGGAGGTGGGGTTGACGACTCGACAAGTGGGGTCCCCCTATTGCTGAGTGAGAGAGAGGGGCGCGGTGCTGGGTTTTGGATGGCTCGGGCCCTAGCTGGGCCGTGGCCTAGCTGGCTGGCCTAGTTTTTTTTCCCTATTTCTTTATGTTTTCTATTTTCCTCTGTTAGTTCCATTTCATTTAGAATTTGAATTTTCTTCCAACAACAAACTTGCCCTAAATTCATATTATAATTTGTGTGACTGTGCCAACTTTTTGTTTGGGCATTTTGGTTAAAGAAATAAGCACTCATGTTTTCCTTTTGTATTTGAATTTGGTTTCGAAACCAAATATGTTTCTAATCCATTTTAGAAAATTCGCAGAAAGTCGAGGTTGTTAATTGGACTTGTGAAATTCACTTTCCTGACAAATAAATTCAAAGCCAATGTTTTTATAATTTTCCTTCAATTTTGAATTGGTTTCAAATTACAACCAACTCGAATTATCGAGGGAAAATTCATCACGACTTTATTATCATTTGGGTCTTATTAATGATAGCCTTATGCCCAAATAAATACTTCAAATGATCTGGTCTCAACCTGAGGCTAGCTAGATTTTCTCTAGTGGCATTGGCTTTACCATTCCTAAACAACAATCAATCAAACAATCAAGCACTCACAAGCAATTCTAGGAATTCATGGGTTTTCCTAGAAAAAAATTATTCCCGTTGAACTTTTTAACATACCAGATTTGGCAAAATATGGGATGTGACGCTAGCAATGTTTGGGATATTGCTTATCATTATTGTCTCGGTCGGCTGGGGATTAGAGATTAATCAGAAATCGGCCGATTATGATTTTATTGGTCGACTATTAATCGGCAAGTTTTTTTCAAATAGGATAGCACTGCACAGATTTATTCATTTACTGGTTTACATAACAAGCAACAATAGGCAGAACAACAGAACATAACTACATATATGAGTACACAAATAAACTGAGATAATAAAGTCGTGATGAATTTTCCCTCGATAATGAAGGTTAGTGATATATATAAATATATTAGTCTCAGTTCCGAAATAAACTTAGATAGTATCATAGTGGATACTGGATAGGCAACACAATAGTACTAGTTCATAATAGGCTGTAGCCTGTAGTACATAAATAGGTCCAGAATACACAAATAAGCTTAGTTCTACACTTCTACTTCGACTTCTTAGTCTTACTAGTTACTACTTTGCTAGCAAATAGCCAAGCATCAACCAACCAAAATAAGGTAGCTCTTACTTCTTAGCTAACTCTCTGATTCTCTCACAAGTCACAAGTCACAACCAAAATAAGGTCGTAGGCTGCTAGCAAGCAAAGACACGGTACTAGGAATGAGATTGTTAAAATGCCTAGGGTTCAAGGCTGCATCAGGTCTTCCTCATCATTTTCTTCTGTCACCCCAACCATGTCATTATCAGACTCAAACTCAATCTCATCTTCATTTATAGGCACAGTGTCATCTTCATCATCGGAAACAAAGTCTTCCACTTCATGGAGTTCTCTCACCCTTTGACTTCTACGAGGCTCTGTTGTATTGTCAACTCCCGTAGCTTCCATCTCTTCATCATCGTAAGCATCTTCACATATCCAATCTTGGCCTGTGGAAGCATCTTCACCAAGCAGAACATCACAAGATGAGGATTATTTCTTTCTCTTGTCTAGAAATCTTCCATTGAATTGAATATAAACTAGATCGTCCCTACGACGCACATCTAATTTATTCCTCCTCTCTACATCAACCTACAGATTGCATAGTGAAGGTTAGTGATTCACATCGTCTCATAAATGAAAAAGGATCATATTTGAATATTTGCAAGTTGAGACTTACTTGTTCAAAAATGCTCCAATTTCTTTCACACCCAGATGAACTTGTGGTTAAGTTGAGTATCCTCATAGCCATGTGCATCAATGTAGGAGTTTGTAGTCCATAAGTTGCCCACCACTCCCCTTCATTCATAGGAAATAGAAAGTACTATGCATCAACCCTAAAATATTAGAAATACAATATGGCAAAGTTATCTTTGAGAACAAGCTTACCAACATTGTAATTGCCATTGGTAGTTGCTTTTGTGGCAGCCACCTTCCCAAACATTCCGTCTTTAGTTTTGAACTTGGGCAAGTATATGTTAAGGGCATTATTTTGAGCGTCATCATCATCATGATAAAATTGTTCAATAACATCCATCAACCCGGACATGACTTCTAAATCGGTGAAGATGCTTGTGGTAGTATAACTATAATAGGGATTCAAGGCATATGCTGCCATGTGCAACTTGGTATCTAGCCTCCCATCCATCTTGCTCTCCATGGCTGTTGTGCTCACCTTGTAGTCCTTCTCTGAACCTGCAACTGCAAGCATTATTGCCTTCTTTGTCTCTATTATTTGTCCATACATAGAGGCCATGGACTACCCATCACTATCAGCCAACCAAAGTAACTTCACCAATGGATCAAAAACCTTGCACCAAACATACACAAGCACTACATTAGTTACTATCTAACATATGTGCAACGATGCATGCTAGCATAAGTGTAAAACTCAATTAAACAAGAGCAAAAGACACAATTTGTAGTTCATCTAACAATACCTTGATGCAAAGAGACACATTTTTCCAGAATGCCCTACTCATTATTGTGGCATGAGCCTCCTTTCCTTTCTTTGTTCTGGTGTGCTTGCATTCTTCCCAAGTGTCACTACAACACATCTCAGTTAGTTGCTTCCTCTTAGCAGCGAGACTTTGCAATGTAAGAAATGCCGAAGCAAATCTGGTCACTCCCGGCCTAACAATGTCCCTCTTCTTTGTATAAGATCTCATCAATGCCAATGTGGCATGATGTGCCTAAAGGAAAATTGGCATCTCCATGGCTTTGGTAATTGCAGGACCAAAATGCTTCAACTTGCCAATTGCTTCAACCATCAAGTTAATTGTATGAGTTGCACATGAGGTCCAAAATATCTTGGGCCTTTTAATTTTCAGCATCCCCTTAGCTCCCATGTTGTTTGATGCATTATCCGTGACTACTTGAACAACATTATCAGCCCCTACAAAACACCATTGCAAAACACAATAATGAAATCACAACATTCGGCATACGACCACATGATGAAAAGCAATGAATGTGAGCAAATAAAAAAGTTGATATTAGTACCAATTTTCTCAATGCACTCATCTACATATCAAAGATGTATTGACTTGTGTGTGCATCAGCCGACGCCTCCTTTGATCCAAGAAAGATTGTTCCTAACTTGCAATGCACACACAAGTTCATGATTCTCCTCCTTTTCTTGTCTGTCCAAGCATCGGTCATGATAGAGCACCCCATATCTGCCCTCTCAACATCATGTGGCTTCAACAAATCCTTAGTCCTTTCAACCTCCTGCAACAACATCTTCTCTCGAATCATATATTGCGAAGGTTGCCTCCAATTTGGACCATAACGACCAAGAGCCTCACAAAATTGTTTGAAGTCATCATCATTGATAGCATTGAAGGGTACATTTTTCTTGTACAACCATCTGGCCAAATATTGCCCTACTCTATAGCTTCTCTCCTTATCAACACTATCATTTATATTCCACTGAAACTTTTTCATGTTCAACGGGATCGACGGGTCGATTGGAGCAAGATATTGATCCATAGGCCCCTTCTTCAGGTCACCGTTGCCAACTTCATTAAGCTCTGCTTGATCTTCCTCATTGGCCTCTATGGTCACCAAGGCTCTTACTTCATTTTTTTCCTGTAGCTTTTGCTTCTTCTTCTTCTTTGGCGCCTCATATGCATCCTTACACCGAGCTTGTTGTTCTAGTGTGGCTTGCATACAACTTGTCACTGACCCTTTGATCTGATAAATGTGTTGCTTCATCCTAGTCACCCCTCCCGACATCACTTTTCCATAAAGCTTGCACTTGACTCTTTGCAGATCATCAGGATCGATCAATATAGCAAACTCCCATGCCATGTCATCTGAGTTTCTCTGAAGTCTGGAACTTGTAACCTCAGAAGCACTAGAAGCAGACATCTAAAAAAGGGAAATAACATGTATGAGAACCATACTAATAAAAGGGAAACTTATTCTATACATGATTGATGATTCTTATTATGTACCACTTCTGTACATAAAAGAAAAGGGAAACAATATCCTTTAAAAAGGGCAACAACATAGAAGGGCAACTTATTTTGTAGATGATTCTGTTAAACTCAAAACTGACTGAATTTCATCATTACTAACTAAATGACTAAAGGGTAACAACAACTTATAGTTAGTAGCTGCAGACCTGCGATTAAACTCCAAAAATGACTGAAAATACAAAAGTCGCGGGTACTTGTTTTCTGAATTAGTAAATGGTTGAATGCCCAATAGTGTGACGGTTAGACTGATTTAACATCTGAATCTAGTTTCTTTAATACATGGAAGTGATACATGGCAATGAAAATTTACTTTGCTTGCTCCTTCAATCCTTCCTCCTTCAACAGAAGTTTACTATTGTATCAGCCTATTAGCCAAGAAAATATAAGAGGACATCAGCGCGGAAAAGAAACAATACCAGGATCAGGACGTTGTCTTGCTACTGGAGAACGAATATCGTCTAGCTGCTGCCGTTCGTCGGAGTAGGAGGCAGAGGATGCAGTCGCTCTACTGCTGCTGGGGGAGGGTGGTGGCGGCAAGCAACACCAGCGTCCCGAATGGAGAAAAGATGTGTGGCTCCGGTGCTGGTAGAGGAAGAGGGGCGCGACTCCGATGCTGGTAGAGGAAGAGGGGCGCGACTCCGGTGCTGGTAGAGGAAGAGGGGCAAGGCGCTGGTGCTGCTGTGGCAAGATATGGCGACGGGGAGCAGGTCCGGTGGTCAGAGATTCGAGCTGCAAAGGAGTCCCGATGGCGGTTGATACGTCTCCAACGTATCTACTTTTCCAAACCCTTTTGCCCTTGTTTTGGACTCTATCTTGCATGATTTGAACGGAACTAACCCGGACTGACGCTGTTTTCAGCACAATTGCCATGGTGTCGTTTTTGTGCAGAAATAAAAATTTCTCGGAATGACCTGGAAATTTACGGAGAATTATTTTGGAAAATATAAAAAATACCTGCGGGAAGATCCAGACCAGGGGGCCCACACCCTATCCACGAGGGTGGGGGCGCGCCCCCTCCCCCAGGGCGCACACCCCTGCCTCGTCGGCCCCTGGTGCTCCACCGACGTATCTCTGGACCCCATATATTCACTTTCGGGGAGAAAAAGACTTATCGCATTTTACGATACGGAGCCGCCGCCAAGCCCTAATATCTCTCGGGAGGGCTGATCTGGAGTCCGTTTGGGGCTCCGGAGAGTGGAGATCGTCGCCATCGTCATCATCAACCTTTCTCCATCACCAATTCCATGATGCTCACTGCCGTGCGTGAGTAATTCCATCGTAGGCTTGTTGGACGGTGATGGGTTGGATGAGATCTATCATGTAATCGAGTTAGTTTTGTTAGGGTTTGATCCCTAGTATCCAATATGTTCTGAGATTGATGTTGCGATGACTTTGCTATGCTTAATGCTTGTCACTAGGGCCCGAGTGCCATGATTTCAGATATGAACCTATTATTTTTTCATGAATATATGTGTGTTCTTCATCCTATCTTGCAAGTCTATAGTCACCTACTATGTGTTATGATCCGGCAACCCCGAAGTGACAATAATCGGGACCACTCCCGGTGATGACCTTAGTTTGAGGAGTTCATGTATTCACTATGTGTTAATGCTTTGGTCTGGTACTCTATTAAAAGGAGGCCTTAATATCCCTTAGTTTCCAATAGGACCCCGCTGCCACGGGAGGGTAGGACAAAAGATTGTTGGAAATATGCCCTAGAGGCATTAATAAATTGGTTATTATTATATTTCCTTGCTCATGATAATTGTTTATTATCCATACTAGAATTGTATTGATAGGAAACTCAGATACATGTGTGGATACATAGACAAACACCATGTCCCTAGTAAGCCTCAAGTTGACTAGCTCGTTGATCAACAGATGGTCACGATTTCCTGACCATGGACATTAGATGTCGTTGATAACGGGATCACATCATTAGGAGAATGATGTGATGGACAAGACCCAATCCTAAGCCTAGCACAGATCGTGTAGTTCGTATGCTAAAGCTTTTCTATATGTCAAGTATCTTTTCCTTAGACCATGAGATTGTGCAACTCCCGGATACCGTAGGAATGCTTTGGGTGTACCAAACGTCACAACGTAACTGGGTGGCTATAAAGGTGCACTACAGGTATCTCCGATAGTGTCTATTGGGTTGGCACGAATCGAGACTGGGATTTTTCACTCCGTATGACGGAGAGGTATCTCTGGGCCCACTCGGGCAAGTACTATGCCGATAGACAAAGGGAATTGTATACGGGATTGATTGAATCCTTGATATCGTGGTTCATCTGATGAGATCATCGTGGAACATGTGGGAGCCAACATGGGTATCCAGATCCCGCTATTGGTTATTGGCCGGAGAGTTGTCTCGGTCATGTCTACATGGTTCCCGAACCCGTAGGGTCTACACACTTAAGGTTCGATGACGCTAGGGTTATAGGGAAAGTATGTACGCGATTACCGAATGTTGTTCAGAGTCCCGGATGAGATCCCGGACGTCACGAGGAGTTCCAGAATGGTCCGGAGGTAAAGATTCATATATGGGAAGTCCCGTTTTGGTCACCGGAAAAGTTTCGGGCGCTATCGGTAGCGTACCGGGACCACCGGGAGGGTCCCGGGGGTCCACCGGGTGGGGCCACCGGCCCCAAAAGGCTGCGTGGGCCAAGTGTGGGAGGGGACCAGCCCCAGGTGGGCTGGTGCGCCCCCCCAACCAGGCCCAAGGCGCCTCCAAGAGGGGAGGGGGCAAACCCTAGGGCAGATGGGCCCTAGGGCCCAATCTGGTGCGCCCCCCTCTCCCTCTCCCCCTCTGGACGCCACCCTCAGATGGGATCTGAGGTGGCCGCACCCCTAGGGGTGGGAAACTCTAAAGGGGGCGCAGCCCCTCCCTTCCCCCTATATATATGTGAGGTTTGGGGCTGCCCGTAACACGGTTTGACCTCTCTCGCTTGGTGCAGCCCTACCTCTCTCCCTCCTCGTCTCTCGCAGTGCTTGGCGAAGCCCTGCTGGAGTCCCGCGCTCCTGCACCACCACCACGCCATCGTGCTGCTGTTGGATGGAGTCTTCCCCAACCTCTCCCTCTCTCCTTGTTGGATCAAGGCATGGGAGACGTCATCGGGCTGCACGTGTGTTGAACGCGGAGGCGCCGTTGTTCGGCGCTTAGATCGGAATCAACCGCGATCTGAATCGCAGCGAGTACGACTCCTTCATCCGCGTTCTTGCAACGCTTCCGCGTTGCGATCTACAAGGGTATGTAGATGCACTCCCCTCCCCCTCGTTGCTAGATTACTCCATAGATAGATCTTGGTGATGCGTAGGAAAAATTTTGATTTTCTGCTACGATCCCCAACAGTGGCATCATGAGCTAGGTCTATGCGTAGTATCTTCCACGAGTAGAACACAAAGTAGTTGTGGGCGTGGATTTGTCAATTTACTTGCTGTTACTAGTCTTATCTTGATTCGGCGGCATCGTCGGATGAAGCGGCCCGGACCGACCTTACACGTACTCTTACGTGAGACAGGTTCCACCGACTGACATGCACTAGTTGCATAAGGTGGCTAGCGGGTGTCTGTCTCTCCCACTTTAGTCGGATCGGATTCGATGAAAAGGGTCCTTATGAAGGGTAAATAGAAATTGGCATATCACGTTGTGGTTTTGGCGTAGGTAAGAAACGTTCTTGCTAGAAACCTATAGCAGCCACGTAAAAACTTGCAACAACAATTAGAGGACGTCTAACTTGTTCTTGCAGCATGTGCCATGTGATGTGATATGGCCAAAAGGATGTGATGAATGATATATATGTGATGTATGAGATTGATCATGTTCTTGTAATAGGAATCACGACTTGCATGTCGATGAGAATGACAACCGGCAGGAGCCATAGGAGTTGTCTTGTTTATTGTATGACCTGCGTGTCATTGAATAACGCCATGTAATTACTTTACTTTATTGCTAAACGTTAGCCATAGTAGTAGAAGTAATGTTTGGCGTGATGACTTCATGAAGACACGATGATGGTGATCATGATGATGGAGATCATGGTGTCATGCCGGTGACGATGATGATCATGGAGCCCCGAAGATGAAGATCAAAGGAGCAAGATGATATTGGCCATATCATGTCACTATTTGATTGCATGTGATGTTTATCATGTTTTACATCTTATTTGCTTAGAACGACGGTAGTGAATAAGATGACCTCTCACTAAAATTTCAAGAATTGTGTTCCCCCTAACTGTGCACCGTTACTAAGGTTCATTGTTTCGAAGCACCACGTGATGATCGGGTGTGATAGGTTCTAACGTTCGCATACAACGGGTGTAAGCCAGATTTACACACGCGATACACTTAGGATTGACTTGACGAGCCTAGCATGTACAGACATGGCCTCGGAACACGGAAGACCGAAAGGTCGAACATGAGTCGTATAGAAGATACGATCAACATGAAGATATTCGCCGTTGATGACTAGTCCGTCTCACGTGATGATCGGACACGGCCTAGTCGATTCGGATCATGTATCACTCAGATGACTAGAGAGATGTATATCTGAGTGGGAGTTCATTAGATGAACTTAATTGTCATGAACAATAGTCTAAGTTGTCTTCGCAAATTATGTTGTAGACCAATAACTGCGTTGTAGCTCCCTGTTTAATACGATCCTAGAGAAAGACTAAGTTGAAAGATATTGTAAGCAATGATGCGGACTGGGTCCGTAGTCTGAGGAGTGTCCTCACTGCTACACAGAAAGCTTACGTCTTTGATGCACCGCTCGATGTGCAAACCCCTACAACATTGTCTATGGATGTTGTGAACACCTAACAGACACATCCTGATGATTACTTGATAGTTTAGTGCACCATACTTTACGGCTTAGAATCGGGATTCCAATGACGTTTTGAACGCCGTAGAACATATGAGATGTTCTAAGAGCTGAAATTGGGATTTCAGTCTCATGCCCGTGTTGAGAGGTATGAGACCTCTGACAAGTTCTTTTGCCAAAAAGGATGGAGGAGAATAGCTCAGGTAGTGAGCATGTGCTCAGAATGTCTGGGTGCTAAAATCACTTGAACCAAGTGGGAGTTGATCTTCCAGATGAGATAGTGGTTGATGGAATTCTCTAGACACTATCACCAAGCTACTAGAACTTCATGATGAACTATGACATGCAAAGGATGGAGATGATCCCGGAGCTATTAGCGGTGCTTAAGAACGCAAAAAGTAGAAATCAAGAAGGAGCATCAAGTGTTGATGGTTTAACAAGACCACTGGTTTCAAAAGGGCAAGGGCAAGAAGGGAAAACTTCATGAATGGCAAACCAGTTGTCGCACTAATGAAGGAACCCAAGGATGAACCCAAACCTTGAGACTAAGTGCGTCTATTGTAAGGGGAACGGTCACATGGTAGCGGAACTGCCCCAAATACATGGTAGATAAGAAAGCTGGCAACTTCAACAAAGTATGTTTGATATACGTATTATTGATGTGTACCTTACTAGTACTCCTTGTAGCACCTGGGTATTGGATACTGGTTCAGTTGCTATTATTAGTGACTTGAAGCAAAAGCTACGGACTGAACGGAGACTAGCTAAGGGCGAGGTGGCGATGTGTGTTGGAAGTGTTTCCAAGGTTGATAAGATCACCATCGCACGCTCCCTCTACCTTCGGGATTAGTGTTGAACATAGATGAATGTTATCAGGTGTCTACGTTGAGCATGAATATGATTAGATCATGTTCATTACAATACGGTTATTCATTTAAGTTAGAGAATAATGGTTATTTTGTTTACATTAATAATACCTTTATGGTCATGCACCCAATGGTTTATTGAATCTCGATCATATTAATACACATGATAATAATATTAACGCCAAAAGATGTAGAGTTAATAATGATAGTACCACTTTCTTGTGGCACTGCCGCTTAGGTCATTTTGGCATAAAATGCATGAAGAAACTCCATGCTGATGGATGTTTGGAGTCACTTGATTTTGAATCGCTTGACACATGTGAGCCATGCCTCATGGGCAGGATGACTAAGATCCCGTGTTCATGTACAATGAAACGGGCAAGTGACTTGTTGGAAATCATGCATACTGATGTATCTGATCCAATGAGAGTTAAGGTGTGTGGTGGATATCGTTATTTTCTCATCTTCACTGACGATTTGAGTAGATATGAGTATATTTACTTAATAAAGCAAAAGTCTGAAAACGTTTGAAAAGTTCAAGCAATTTCAGAGTGAAGTTAAGAATCATCATAACAAGAAGATCATGTTCCTACGATCTGATCAAGGGGAGATTTTCTGAATTATGAGTTTGGCAATCACTTAAGACATTGTGGAATCGTTTCGCAGTTGAAGCCACCTGGAACACCACAGCGTGATGGTGTGTCCGGACATCGTAATCGAACCTTATGAGATATGGTGCGATCTATGATGTCTCTTACCGATCTACCGCTATTATTTTGAGGTTATGCATTAGAGACGGCTGCATTCACTTTAGATAGGGCACCATCTAAGTCCGTTGAGACGATGTTGTATGAACTATGGTTTGGCAAGAAACCAAAGTTGTCGTTTCTTGATGTTTAGGGCTGTGATGCTTATGGCTTCGGCCGGAAAAAGCTCGAACCCAAAGCGGACAAATACATCTTCATAGGATACCCAAAGGTAACAGTTGGGTATACCTTCTATCTTAGATCCAAGGACAAAAATGTTTGTCACTAAGAATGGGTCCTTTCTCGAGAAGGAGTTTCTCTCGAAAGAATTGAGTGGGAGGAAGATAGAACTTGATGAGGTTGTCAAACCCTCACTTCAACCGGAGAGTAGTGCAACACAGAAAGATGTTTCTGTGGAACCTACGACTGTTGAAGAGGAAACTAATGATAGTGATCATGAAGCTCCAGATCAAGTTGCTATCGAACCTCGTAGGTCGACAAGGATATGTACTACTCCTGAGTGGTACGGTGATCCTGTTTTAGATGTCATGTTGTTGGACAACAATGAACCTACGAACTATGGAGAAGCGATGGTGGGCCCGTATTCTGACAAATGGTTAGAAGCCGAGAAATCCGAGATAGGGTCCATGTATCAAAACAAAGTATGGACTTTGGTGGATTTGGCCAAAGGTCGGCAAGCCATTGAGATAAATGGATCTTTAAGAAGAAGACGAACATGGACGGTAATGTCACCGTCTATGAAGCTCGACTTGTGGCAAAGAGTTTTTAACAAGTTCAAGGAGTTGACTACGATGAGATTTTCTCACCCGTAGCGATGCTTAAGTCTGTCGGAATCATGTTAGCATTAGCTGCATTTATGAAATCTGGCAGATGGATGACAAAACAAGTTTCCTTACCAGTTTTCGTAAGGAAAGGTTGTATGTGATACAATCAGAAAGGTTTTGTCGATCCTAAGGATGCTAAAAGGTATGCTAGCTCCAGCGATCCTTCCATGGACTGGAGCAAGCATCTCGGAGTCGGAATATACGCTTTGATGGAGTGATCAAAGTTTTTGGGTATACAAAGTTTGTTGGAAACTTGTATTTACAATAAAGTGAGTGGGAGCACTACAACATTTCTGATAAGTATATGTGAATGACATATTGTTGATCCGAAATGATGTAGAATTTCTGGAAAGCGTAAAGGGTTGTTTGAAAGGAGTTTTTCAAAGGAAGACCTGGATAAAGCTGCTTACATAATTAGGCATCAAGATCTACAGAGATAGATCAAGACGCCTAATGATACTTTCAAAAGAACACACACCTTTGACATGATTTTGAAGGAGTTCAAAATAGCTCAGTCAAAGAAGGAGTTCTTACCTAAGTTGTAAGGCGTGAAGTTGAGTAAGACTCAAAGCTTGACCACGGCAGATGAAAGAGGAAGGACGAAGGTCGTCCCCTATGCTTTTGTCATAGGCTATATACGATATGCCATGCTGAGTACCGAGCCTGATGTGTGCCTTGCCACATGTCTGGCAAGAGGGTACAAAAGTAATCCAGGAGTGGATCACTAGATAGTGGTCAAAATTATCCTTAGAGGAATAAGGAAATGTTTCTCGGTTATGGAGGTGATAAAGAGTTCGACGTAAAGAGTTACGTCGATGCAAGCTTAACACCTATCCGGATAACTCTGAGTGGAGATACCGGATACGTATAATGGAGCAACAGTTTGGAATAGCTCCAAGTGGAACGTGGTAGCAGCATCTACGATATGACATAAAGTTTTGCAAAGTACATAGGGATCTGAATGTTACAGACCCGTTGACTACAACCTCTCTCACAAGCATAACATGATCAAACCCAGAACTCATTGAGTGTTAATCACATATTGATGTGAACTAGATTACTGACTCTAGTAAACTCTTTGGAAGTTGGTCACATGGCGATGTGACCTGTGAGTGTTAATCACATGGCGATGTGAACTAGATTATTGACTCTAGTGCAAGTGGGAGACTGTTGGAAATATGCCCTAGAGGCAATAATAAATTGGTTATTATTATATTTCCTTGTTCATGATAATTGTTTATTATCCATGCTAGAATTGTATTGATAGGAAACTCATATACATGTGTGGATACATAGACAAACACCATGTCCCTAGTAAGCCTCTAGTTGACTAGCTCGTTGATCAACAGATGGTCACGGTTTCCTGACCATGGACATTAGATGTCGTTGATAACGGGATCACATCATTAGGAGAATGATGTGATGGACAAGACCCAATCCTAAGCCTAGCACAGATCGTGTAGTTCGTATGCTAAAGCTTTTCTATATGTCAAGTATCTTTTCCTTAGACCATGAGATTGTGCAACTCCCGGATACCGTAGGAATGCTTTGGGTGTACCAAACGTCACAACGTAACTGGGTGGCTATAAAGGTGCACTACAGGTATCTCCGAAAGTGTCTGTTGGGTTGGCACGAATCGAGACTGGGATTTGTCACTCAGTATGACGGAGAGGTATCTCTGGGCCCACTCGGTAGGACATCATCATAATGTGCACAATGTGATCAAGGAGTTGATCACGGGATGATGTGTTACAGAACGAGTAAAGAGACTTGCCGATAACGAGATTGAACGAGGTATAGGTATACCGACGATCGAATCTCGGGCAAGTACTATGCCGATAGACAAAGGGAATTGTATACGGGATTGATCGAATCCTTGATATCGTGGTTCATCCGATGAGATCATCGTGGAACATGTGGGAGCCAACATGGGTATCCATATCCCGCTGTTGGTTATTGGCCGGAGAGTTGTCTCGGTCATGTCTACATGGTTCCCGAACCCGTAGGGTCTACACACTTAAGGTTCGATGACGCTAGGGTTATAGGGAAAGTATGTACGCGGTTACTGAATGTTGTTCGAAGTCCAGGATGAGATCCCGGACGTCACGAGGAGTTCTGGAATGGTCCGGAGGTAAAGATTCATATATGGGAAGTCCCATTTTGGTCACCGGAAAAGTTTCGGGCGCTATTGGTAGTGTACCGGGACCACCCGGAGGGTCCCGGGGGTCCACCAGGTGGGGCCACCAGCCCCAGAAGGCTGCGTGGGCCAAGTGTGGGAGGGGACCAGCCCCAGGTGGGCTGGTGCGCCCCCCCCCCCCCAACCAGGCCCAAGGCGCCTCCAAGAGGGGAGGGGGGAAAACCCTAGGGTAGATGGGCCCTAGGGCCCAATCTGGTGCGCCCCCCCTCTCCCTCTCCCCCTCTGGACGCCACCCTCAGATGGGATCTGAGGTGGCCGCACCCCTAGGGGTGGGAAACCCTAAAGGGGGCGCAGCCCCTCCCTTCCCCCTATATATATGTGAGGTTTGGGGCTGCCCGTAACACGGTTTGACCTCTCTCGCTTGGTGCAGCCCTACCTCTCTCCCTCCTCGTCTCTCGCAGTGCTTGGCGAAGCCCTGCTGGAGTCCTGCGCTCCTCCACCACCACCACGCCGTCGTGCTGCTATTGGATGGAGTCTTCCCCAACCTCTCCCTCTCTCCTTGCTGGATCAAGGCGTGGGAGACGTCATCGGGCTGCACGTGTGTTGAACGCGGAGGCGCCGTTGTTCGGCGCTTAGATCGGCATCAACCGCGATCTGAATCGCAGCGAGTACGACTCCTTCATCCGCGTTCTTGCAACGCTTCCACATCGCGATCTACAAGGGTATGTAGATGCACTCCCCTCCCCCTCGTTGCTAGATTACTCCATAGATATATCTTGGTGATGCGTAGGAAAAAATTTGATTTTCTGCTACGATCCCCAACAAAGATGTCATGCAAGTTCTTTTCCATAAGCACGTATGACTATATTCGGAATACATGCCTACATTACATTGATGAACTGGAGCTAGTTCTGTGTCACCCTAGGTTATAACTTCTACATGATGAATTGCATCCGACATAATTCCCCATTACCGATCCAATGCCTATGAGTTTTTCACATATTTCTTGTTGCTTATTTACTTTTCCGTTCCTACTATTACAAAAACTACAAAAACATTATTGTTACCTTTGTTACCACTAACGCTACTATCATATTACTTTGCTACTAAACTACCTTGCTGCATATACTAAGTTTCCAGGTGTGGTTGAATTGACAACTTAGCTGCTAATACTTAAGAGTATTCTTTGGCTCCCCTTGTGTCGAATCAACAAATTTGGGTTTAATACTTTACCCTTGAAAATTGTTGCAATCCCCTACACTTGTGGGTTATCAAGACTATTTTCTGGTGCCGTTGCCGGGGAGCATAGCTCTATTCTTTAAGTCACTTGGGATTTATATCTGTTGATCACTATGAAGAATTTGAAGGACTCAAAAACCAAGATCTTACCCTCAACTACGAGTGGAGGTAAGGAACTTCCATCTAGCTCTGCACTTGATTCACCATCTATTATGGGTAAATTTGCGACACCTACTCCTGCTATTGAATCTGATATGTCATATGTTCTTGATGATGCCACTTCTGCTATGTATGATGAAACTATTTCTATGCCTGATAATAATGTGCCACTAGGTGAATTTCTAGATGAACAAATTGCTAAGGTTAGGGATAATGAAATATTGAAACTGATGATATTTATGAAAGTGATGATGAAGCTTCTCCCCTAGATATGAATTGCCTGTTGTTCCTGAGGGCTATGTTATGCATGAAAAAACTGCTAGAGACTTTCTTGCTTGCAATGATAGATATGATCTTAAGAAATTATTAGCTAAGCTGAATGAAAAGTCCTTGAATGCTAGAATGAAACATGACCCTGCTTTTGCTACTTCACCTATCTTTGTTACTGATAAGGATTATGAATTCTATGTTGATCCTGAGTTAATTACTTTGGTTGAATCTGATCCTTTCCATGGCTATGAGTCTGAAACTGTTGTGGCACATCTTACTGTAATGCCCAGGATGGGACTATACCTCCTACGTGTCGAGGCACGACTTAAAGGTATAAGCCCATCCTAGAATGATCTCAAGTTTGGTATCTTTGCA
The DNA here is from genome assembly GCA_902687465.1 of Secale cereale. Taxonomy (NCBI): domain Eukaryota; kingdom Viridiplantae; phylum Streptophyta; class Magnoliopsida; order Poales; family Poaceae; genus Secale; species Secale cereale. Next base: position 564,270,290 of record LR738710.1, on the reverse strand, counting down.
CGACTCATGTAAAAGAGGGATTAAAATGCAAAAGGAGATAGTTGGCTTACACTCGCCACTTCACACAATACATTACATAAACAATCATCATACAAAACATCACAGCCCGACTACGGGTAAGATCCAAAAGAAAGATACCAAAACAACAAAAGCCACAGGTCAGGATCGAATCCTAGTAGAAACCACTACTGAACATCGAAACGTCTCAAGCAAACGGACACACTCTTCATCGAGCTCCTGGTGAAGCACTGAACCAGCTCCTGCTTCATACTGGGCTGAACCTGCATCTGGTGTGGTGAAGTAACTGTGAGCCACAGAGGACTCAGCAATCCCGTTCCCGGGTAACAAGACTATTTAAGCCTTGGGTGAGGACAAGGCTGAAGAAAGAATAAGAGGTGAAGGAACAAACAAGAGTCTGCAGCAGCAACTAGCATTATCTTACGTAATAGAGAGCGAGAAGAGAAGAGCATCGGTCGAAAGATGATCACGAAGTGATCCTAACTAAAGCCGGTCAAACATAACCCCACCGTGTTCAACTCCCGAATCCCTATTCGGAAATTGACAGTCACGGTACACACGCTGGTAGTGTATTGAAACATTGTGTCAAGTTATCTACAACCGGAATTAACAAGCTCCCATCTGCCACATAACCGCGGGCACGGCTTTCGAAAGTTCAAACCCTGCAGGGGTGTTCCAACTTGGCCCATCACAAGCCCACGATCCGCGAAGTCGCAACTCCATAGGTGGGAAGACCCGAGTATTCTCGGAATCCCGTGCTCGAGTTAAACCGAACTAAGGTAAGGCTAATCCAGCAAATCCTCCCGGCGTGTCGACACCCTGATAGGTAGCCGCGCGTATCTAGTCTCAGGACACGACCGGATGGGCGATTCTACAGGTTTTTACCAAACCTTGAGTTTCCTCGAGGTGGCCCCGCAGAACCCCCGTTTCGGACCAACACTCATGTGGAGCACTGGCCCGGGGTTGTTGAATTAAATAAAAGGGATAGCTAGTCCACATGCAAGTTTTATTAGTTATTAGGCAAATAGTACCAAATGTTGGGACTTGCTGGAAAAGACTTAGCACTTAGCGGTTTATCAAGGGGGTCCCATACACCCCAACCGTGTTAGGAACGCATAATCAAGGAACATAACACCGGTTTATACGGTTCCTAACGGCATGAGTGGAACAAAACACCAAGCAAAAGGCTTAGCCTTCCACCCTTGCCAGTATATAGATGATTTCATTTTAAGCATTTATATAGTGTGATATAACCCAACCAAACTTCAACATGAAGCAAGCATCTTCGATCTTCACCTGCAACTAGCAACGCTATAAGAAGGGCTGAGCGAAGCGTACTTAGCCAAGCAACGGTTTGCATAGGTAGGGTGGTTAAACATGGCAATTGGTTACAGGTAGGAGGCTGACAGGAAAGACATGGGCATCGAGGCAAAACTATAGATCGAGACTACTAGCAATAGGCAAAGATAGTAATGGTATCCGGGTTCGGTCATCTTGCCTGGGATTCCACGAGGGAGAAGAACGGATCCAAGAAGAAGACGGAGCAACAGTCGAGCGGATCCTCACAACTCCGGAACGGAACCGAAGCTAACAAGAGAAGCAACCGGAAAGAAAGAACAACACGGTAAACACACATATCATAAACATGGCATACGATGCACATCCAAGCATGATGCATGTCCGGTTTAAATATGCAAGGCATGGCAAAGTGCACAAACAAATACTACAAGTTAAGTGGAGATCAATATGCAACGAGTTGCATATTGACGAAACACCACATTTAATTATTTAATTGACTCTCGTTATTTACAAGACAAGATTAAATGTTTGTTAACATGGCAAGAGGTGAAGCATAATAAAACTACACTATTAAAGCATTCTAAATGAGGCCGGAAAATAACAACAACATATCCGGAAAATCCCCATGAGCATGTTTAATAATTATAAAGCAACAACAATTAACATTCTCATGTTGTTATTATGATGCGGATGACATGAACAAGTTTATGCAATTATTAATTAAAGGTTGACTTAAAAGAGATATGAGGCATTTGTCACCGTGGTGGAAGGAAAGGGTGCCACGGCAACGATTCCGAAAATGATGCAAAGGCAAGAACTCGGTTCCGGTAACTCGTTGAGAGTCCGGTGCAAAAGATAGAATCGACGTGAGCGAGTCAAACGAGATGAAGGTGGGGCGATCCCGTTGCCGGGTTCCCACGAGTCGGTGACGAGGCAACCGAGGAACATGACAAGAGGCACAACGGCCACGAAGCACACACGGGAGACGTTTCATACAACACAAGCAAGCATCACACCGGTCATCGTCTCGAGTTATACCTTCGAAACACTCGTTTCGGGACGGTTCGAGTTCGTCGAGGAACGTAGGGGAAGTAGTGGAGGTAGTCGTTCTCGCAACTCGTAGAGGAAGTAGTGGTACACGGCCGAAGAGGAAGTAGTTGTTCACGGGTCTTCGGCGACGGTAGGGGTACACGGCTACGGTAGACGAACTCGTTCGTAGATGTACTTGGCGCATCCGTCTTTTCCGGGCGACGGTAGTGGTACACGCGACGGTAGTCGTTCGGGTCGTCGTGGTACTTGTCGGACACGTAGAGGTACTTGGCGTTCGACGGCGTCGTGGTACTCGTTCACGTAGTCGTACATGGAGTGTAGTGGTACTTGTTCCGTAGCCGTTCACGAGCTCGTTTTCCGTAGATGTACACATAACCGTAGAGGAACTCGTTTCGAAGAGGTACTTGGTCGGGTCGCCGGTAGTCGAACTTGACGAAACACTGTAGTTGTACTCGGGTCGTCGGTCTTTGGCGGTAGACGTTTTCTGAACAGGTTAACAACACAAGCACAAAACAAAAAAAAAAACAAAACTACAGCACGTTCTTGCGGGAAGGGACCCTGGCAGCGGCACGACGAGGTAGTGACGAGGCCGGGGCGGCTCCTGGCCGGAGGGAAGGACGCAGAGGCGCGGACGGAGGAACGCTGGAGTCGCGGAGGAGGGAGCCTCGGAGCTGCTGGCCCGTCGGAGATGAGGGCCTGGCCGGCGCTCGCCGGGCTCGGGGCGGCTTGCTGGAGGACGGCCGCACGGGGTCGGTCGAGGCTGGAGGCGCCTCGGGGTCGCGTCGGGCCCCTGGCCTTGGCGCTGGAGACGGGGCTTGGGCGGCCGGAGGAAGGCCGGGCGCGGTCGCGGACGGAGGCACCCATGGCGAGGCGCTGAGGGCCGGCCTGGTCGAGGCCTTGCGGCGGAGCTCGGCCGGCTCGGCAGGGAACGGAGGGAGCCGCAGGAGGGTCGCGCTCGGGGCGACCTGGCGGGGAGTCAGCAGGGGCGCGGGGCGCATCGGGAGGCAGGCCTGCGCGGCGCAGCCGGCGCTCCTGGCCGGCCCCGTCGATGCGGGCGAGGAGGCGAGGAGGACTGGAGGGAGCCGAGGGGAGGATGGAGATCGAGGGAGTGAGGCTCGAGGGGAAGGAAGCGAGCGGGGAGATCGGGGCGAACGAGCGGGGGCAGAAGGGTGCGGGGTCGGCTCGCGCGAGGGGACAGGACGAGAGAGAGAGAAACGGGATCGAGAGAGAGAGCGCTGGTGGCGGGGAAGGGAAACGGGGAGATGAGGGAGCTCCGCCTAGGGTTTGGCCGGTCGGCTTGGGCCTCGGGCCGGCCTGGGAGAGAAGCGGGCCGGCCTGGTGGAGAAGAGGAAGGCTGGGGGAGATGGGCCAGCAAGGATGGGCCGCTGCGGCCTAAGAGGGAAGGATGCAGCTGGGCTGCTCTTCTGTTTTTAAAAAATTGCTGTTGTTTTCCCAAATAAAACAGAAAAACAAAAGAGGAAATAGACGAAAAGAGGAGTTAGGAAAGGACTTAGGGCAAGGGGTAAAATCCCTGGACTCACAAAAATGTCAGGGATTTAAATAAAATAGAAGGAGGTTTTTTGGAAGAACCTCGAACAACGGAAAAGAATTATTGGCAAGATTTTGAAGGTGAAACTCGAAGTGAAAAGACAATGGGGAATTATGCAAGTGTGTTACGGTGATCCCAAACAATTGGAATATTTTAATATAGCTCCCTAACTATTGAGAGGCTTTTATATGTTATAAAGAGAAGACACCTTCCCTCGATTTAAATGGACCGAAGGTCCACATGATTTATTTAAGTTGAGATGCAAAAAAAAATATGACATGATGGCATGATGACATGATGCAATGCAAAAATAAATAACACAAGCAGAACTGAAACACACGGGCAAAACCCCGGAACATCTGGAATCTTCGGGAATCTTCTGGAATCTTCTGGGACGTCGGTCTCGGGCGTCACAACTCTCCCACACTAACAGAGGATCTCGACCCGAGATCCTAGAGATATCACCGGGTAAAAACGGAAGAGGAAGAGGTAAAACAAAGTTGCTTCTTTGATGAACGAGTGAAACCAAAGAACCTTGAGAGGTTGAACAAGTTGAAAGAAAGAAAGCAACGGAGATAAACGAATATGAAAAATACTCCGTTAGAAAAGAGTAACACGGAGCATTATGAGAACCTTGAAGGTTGAAAGACAAGAAACAAGAGCTTACGAACCAAAGAATATGAAACCGCAATGTATAGCCAAGGAATAAGAATGACAGAATTTGGACAGCACTCCGTCTGAAACTGGAAGGAATTGGACAAGAACTTGCCCAGTTGAGATGATACTTGGTGAAATCAACAACATACTGCCTCCGAAACAATTAAAAGAATGGCACAAGGGGTAAGAAAGATTTAGACAGCACTCCGGTTGAAAGAGAGGTAAAACTAGATAAGATGAGAGAACTAGAATGGAGGGCACAACACTCCGGTTAAATGATAAGCAAGGAAAAAACAAGATCTTGAAAAGAAAACAAGATTATGGTTTGAAGAGAGCAACATCACAATGCCTCCGGAATGAAAGAATAGAGTATAACTCAAAGAAAGAATTGAACGGAGAGAAAAAGACAACCTCTCTCAAAATTAAATTTGAAAGTGCATCCTTACGACAAAAGGTTGAACGGAGTTGATTGAAAAATCAACAACGAAACGAATAAGCTTTATGTGGGCTTATTGAAAAACATCTCAAAATTATGAGGTGACAACCAGCCACTAACTTAAACAATTGATTTGATTGAGGTCAACAAGGAGATGAAAAACTTATTTCACCGGAATGATAAATGAAGAACTTGGGTCATTTATAAGCACCATAATAGCAACAATTCTTAGGGAAAGCTTTTAGGTGAAATAGAACCCAAGATAACTCCAATGAATAAAATGAGGGGTTGGAAGGATCTCCTAAAGAGAAAGAAATGATGGTTTAAATATCTCATTCCTGACAACTCGTGAATCATGAAACATGAAGGAATTGACAAGAATGACATAACACCATCTGAAGATAAGGTAGAAAGAATTGCAATTGGAAAGCATGAAGAAGAATGCTTGAGCTCCAACAAGAATCTTGATGAAGACTTCGAGGATGAATTAAAACATGATGAACCACCATGAGAACTCCGGTAATGAAAGCAAGAGAAGTGAAGATGAAAGAATAAGATTCAAGGCCTGCGATGAATTAGATGGAGCTTTAACTGATATAATTGAAAATAACTTGAAGCTCCGGAAAACAAGATGAACAACTTGGAACCAAGGATATGATATGATGAACAAGCTCTAGACAAAAGAATTAAAACAGCTTGAAGGAATAAGAATAAGAATTATGTTATGCATATCCTTCACCAATTTAAATTGATGACAACCAAAGGATTTGGCATACTACTTATTCTCGCTGGAAAGGATTAAGAGAGAACTAGCACAAGCTTAGGTAAATCTTCAACGAACCACCGGTAGGATTGTGAAAAGAACAAGTGAATTAAAACGATAACAACGGAAGGGTAAACTAGAAAGAACCACCGTAAGAATATGGAGACGAACGAAGAGGCATCAATGAAGAATATTTGGAGGATGAAGTTGAAAACTAAGAACAAAGAAATATTCTGAAATGATGGCCTTCGGAGAATCACAACGGAAAGAATTCCCGAAACACTTCGGATGGGTATGAAAAATAATTCCTCACAATCAAAACGACAATGAGGATGGCAAGAAGCTAGAACCACGAATCTTCAAGAGAAGGGCCAAGATTTAAGAGAAACACTTCTCTAGTCTCCAAATGTTGAGAATGAAGACGAGAAATGCCATAAGAATTGTTGAGCACTCCGGAATGAATGACAAGAGAAAAGTGGAGCTAAAGATGGAAATGATTGAAAACAAGCTTGGAGAAGGCATGTGACTGATGGGAATCATTCTTACGTCACACTTTAAAAGAATTTGAGTATAACTCCGGAAAATAGAAGAGTCAGGTAAGATCCTGGGAAAAGACCTGTGGGTTAGGGCCCACTCAAAGAAATCACCGTTGGAAAGATTGCTTAATAGATATTGCACCGGTTGAATTAAATGGCTTGAAAAAAGATGACAATGCTCAAAATAGCTGAACGGATTAAGAATGGAATTATGAATCTTCAGCACTCCGGATATGAATAGCAAGAGGAGAATGATTAATTGGTGCACCGTAATAAGAAAGCATTGTGAAATGAGGAAAAAGGATAAGATTAAACCGAAATCTTGAATTACATCCACCGACAGAATTAGAGAACAAAAGAATGATGAACTTGAAGCTGTTGAGCATCTTCACGACAAATCACCGGATAAGAACATTGAAGGAAAAGAATGAAGAAACATCACATGAATAAAATGGATACTTCATTTGAGAATTCTTGCTCTGAGAAGAAGAAGGGTGGGAGGGTGGGGAAAACAAAGACAACTTGGGATGAAAGAATACAGACAATCGTCAGATTTCTCAACGGCGTCCGTATGGAATAACTAGAAGAGAAGGCACACCGGTTGAAAAAGAATTAACATGACCATCTTGATGGTGAAGAAGAATTAGCACTCCCATAGAAATATGAGAATACCGATTAGGAAAGGTATGGAATCAACATATGACATCGAAGCAACTCGAATACCAGAATCAAAACAAAAACAAAGGGTAGATGTGCAGCAACAGAATCTTCACAATATCATTCGAACAGAGGGTTGAACGAATGAATTCCGCAGTTACATCAACTTGACGAGAAGCCACTTAGGAGAAGGAAAAGGTAAATAAAAAGGAACAAGGAACAGATAGAACAAATACAAGATAGAAGCTTCGTTCGACATCTTCGTGCTGAAAGCTCATGGAACGTGTTACAAAAGGGTTTTGCAATCCCCGGATCAGCATAGCCAAGGACCCTTTAAGATGCAACTCCCGATCAGAACAAGTCCATAAAACCACTTCACTCAATGTAGAACCCCGAACTTCATATCGAGCATCCGTTGGAAGAATGCCTAGAACTACTAGATGAACCCACCTATAGATTTCCGAAAGTTTCCAGTTATGCAATCAGGTGTTGGGGATACACGGGAAGCACCGCGCAATCAACTCTAAACCTACATCCAGGTGTATCCATCCTTCAACACATAACCAGTCTTTCTCGGAAACTGTTTACCTCGGACCTTCGGAAAGCATCCACTATAACAAGCTATGGCAATACTCTCGAACTACCTCCCCAGTACTGGGTGATGTCGGGGTTATCTTGCCACTGGCCGTATAGGAGAGATTTTCGATGTCGGCCGTCTTAAGTATTTAGTACTGCCGCGATATGCTTGTGTCAATGATACCCCGAAGCTCAACTCCTCGGTAACAGGAGGCATCGAGAACAATATCCTTGTCACGAGAACATCGAAACAATCCCAGAATACTCGCGGGATCCTAAAAAAAATTGGTGCAATTTTTGAAAGTAGAAGAGAAAAGAGTAATCGTCAGGAGTCCTCACCAGAGAGAAAAGAGAAGAGGAGCAAAAGAAATCCTACTCTCCGATATAATATAGGACTCAAAAAGTTTTCAGTGTGTGCCTAGACTCAACCGTCAACGATTCGATCAATTAGTGGGGGCTTCTAGGTCGGAGAAGGCTCTGATACCAACTTGTAATGCCCAGGATGGGACTATACCTCCTACGTGTCGAGGCACGACTTAAAGGTATAAGCCCATCCTAGAATGATCTCAAGTTTGGTATCTTTGCACGACTCATGTAAAAGAGGGATTAAAATGCAAAAGGAGATAGTTGGCTTACACTTGCCACTTCACACAATACATTACATAAACAATCATCATACAAAACATCACAGCCCGACTACGGGTAAGATCCAAAAGAAAGATACCAAAACAACAAAAGCCACAGGTCAGGATCGAATCCTAGTAGAAACCACTACTGAACATCGAAACGTCTCAAGCAAACGGACACACTCTTCATCGAGCTCCTGGTGAAGCACTGAACCAGCTCCTGCTTCATACTGGGCTGAACCTGCATCTGGTGTGGTGAAGTAACTGTGAGCCACAGAGGACTCAGCAATCCCGTTCCCGGGTAACAAGACTATTTAAGCCTTGGGTGAGGACAAGGCTGAAGAAAGAATAAGAGGTGAAGGAACAAACAAGAGTCTGCAGCAGCAACTAGCACTATCTTACGTAATAGAGAGCGAGAAGAGAAGAGCATCGGTCGAAAGATGATCACGAAGTGATCCTAACTAAAGCCGGTCAAACATAACCCCACCGTGTTCAACTCCCGAATCCCTATTCGGAAATTGACAGTCACGGTACACACGCTGGTAGTGTATTGAAACATTGTGTCAAGTTATCTACAACCGGAATTAACAAGCTCCCATCTGCCACATAACCGCGGGCACGGCTTTCGAAAGTTCAAACCCTGCAGGGGTGTTCCAACTTGGCCCATCACAAGCCCACGATCCGCGAAGTCGCAACTGCATAGGTGGGAAGACCCGAGTATTCTCGGAATCCCGTGCTCGAGTTAAACCGAACTAAGGTAAGGCTAATCCAGCAAATCCTCCCGGCGTGTCGACACCCTGATAGGTAGCCGCGCGTATCTAGTCTCAGGACACGACCGGATGGGCGATTCTACAGGTTTTTACCAAACCTTGAGTTTCCTCGAGGTGGCCCCGCAGAACCCCCGTTTCGGACCAACACTCATGTGGAGCACTGGCCCGGGGTTGTTGAATTAAATAAAAGGGATAGCTAGTCCACATGCAAGTTTTATTAGTTATTAGGCAAATAGTACCAAATGTTGGGACTTGCTGGAAAAGACTTAGCACTTAGCGGTTTATCAAGGGGGTCCCATACACCCCAACCGTGTTAGGAACGCATAATCAAGGAACATAACACCGGTTTATACGGTTCCTAACGGCATGAGTGGAACAAAACACCAAGCAAAAGGCTTAGCCTTCCACCCTTGCCAGTATATAGATGATTTCATTTTAAGCATTTATATAGTGTGATATAACCCAACCAAACTTCAACATGAAGCAAGCATCTTCGATCTTCACCTGCAACTAGCAACGCTATAAGAAGGGCTGAGCGAAGCGTACTTAGCCAAGCAACGGTTTGCATAGGTAGGGTGGTTAAACATGGCAATTGGTTACAAGTAGGAGGCTGACAGGAAAGACATGGGCATCGAGGCAAAACTATAGATCGAGACTACTAGCAATAGGCAAAGATAGTAATGGTATCCGGGTTCGGTCATCTTGCCTGGGATTCCACGAGGGAGAAGAACGGATCCAAGAAGAAGACGGAGCAACAGTCGAGCGGATCCTCACAACTCCGGAACGGAACCGAAGCTAACAAGAGAAGCAACCGGAAAGAAAGAACAACACGGTAAACACACATATCATAAACATGGCATACGATGCACATCCAAGCATGATGCATGTCCGGTTTAAATATGCAAGGCATGGCAAAGTGCACAAACAAATACTACAAGTTAAGTGGAGATCAATATGCAACGAGTTGCATATTGACGAAACACCACATTTAATTATTTAATTGACTCTCGTTATTTACAAGACAAGATTAAATGTTTGTTAACATGGCAAGAGGTGAAGCATAATAAAACTACACTATTAAAGCATTTTAAATGAGGCCGGAAAATAACAACAACATATCAGGAAAATCCCCATGAGCATGTTTAATAATTATAAAGCAACAACAATTAACATTATCATGTTGTTATTATGATGCGGATGACATGAACAAGTTTATGCAATTATTAATTAAAGGTTGACTTAAAAGAGATATGAGGCATTTGTCACCGTGGTGGAAGGAAAGGGTGCCACGGCAACGATTCCGAAAATGATGCAAAGGCAAGAACTCGGTTCCGGTAACTCGTTGAGAGTCCGGTGCAAAAGATAGAATCGACGTGAGCGAGTCAAACGAGATGAAGGTGGGGCGATCCCGTTGCCGGGTTCCCACGAGTCGGTGACGAGGCAACCGAGGAACATGACAAGAGGCACAACGGCCACGAAGCACACACGGGAGACGTTTCATACAACACAAGCAAGCATCACACCGGTCATCGTCTCGAGTTATACCTTCGAAACACTCGTTTCGGGACGGTTCGAGTTCGTCGAGGAACGTAGGGGAAGTAGTGGAGGTAGTCGTTCTCGCAACTCGTAGAGGAAGTAGTGGTACACGGCCGAAGAGGAAGTAGTTGTTCACGGGTCTTCGGCGACGGTAGGGGTACACGGCTACGGTAGACGAACTCGTTCGTAGATGTACTTGGCGCATCCGTCTTTTCCGGGCGACGGTAGTGGTACACGCGACGGTAGTCGTTCGGGTCGTCGTGGTACTTGTCGGACACGTAGAGGTACTTGGCGTTCGACGGCGTCGTGGTACTCGTTCACGTAGTCGTACATGGAGTGTAGTGGTACTTGTTCCGTAGCCGTTCACGAGCTCGTTTTCCGTAGATGTACACATAACCGTAGAGGAACTCGTTTCGAAGAGGTACTTGGTCGGGTCGCCGGTAGTCGAACTTGACGAAACACTGTAGTTGTACTCGGGTCGTCGGTCTTTGGCGGTAGACGTTTTCTGAACAGGTTAACAACACAAGCACAAAACAAAACAAAAAAAACAAAACTACAGCACGTTCTTGCGGGAAGGGACCCTGGCAGCGGCACGACGAGGTAGTGACGAGGCCGGGGCGGCTCCTGGCCGGAGGGAAGGACGCAGAGGCGCGGACGGAGGAACGCTGGAGTCGCGGAGGAGGGAGCCTCGGAGCTGCTGGCCCGTCGGAGATGAGGGCCTGGCCGGCGCTCGCCGGGCTCGGGGCGGCTTGCTGGAGGACGGCCGCACGGGGTCGGTCGAGGCTGGAGGCGCCTCGGGGTCGCGTCGGGCCCCTGGCCTTGGCGCTGGAGACGGGGCTTGGGCGGCCGGAGGAAGGCCGGGCGCGGTCGCGGACGGAGGCACCCATGGCGAGGCGCTGAGGGCCGGCCTGGTCGAGGCCTTGCGGCGGAGCTCGGCCGGCTCGGCAGGGAACGGAGGGAGCCGCAGGAGGGTCGCGCTCGGGGCGACCTGGCGGGGAGTCAGCAGGGGCGCGGGGCGCATCGGGAGGCAGGCCTGCGCGGCGCAGCCGGCGCTCCTGGCCGGCCCCGTCGATGCGGGCGAGGAGGCGAGGAGGACTGGAGGGAGCCGAGGGGAGGATGGAGATCGAGGGAGTGAGGCTCGAGGGGAAGGAAGCGAGCGGGGAGATCGGGGCGAACGAGCGGGGGCAGAAGGGTGCGGGGTCGGCTCGCGCGAGGGGACAGGACGAGAGAGAGAGAAACGGGATCGAGAGAGAGAGCGCTGGCGGCGGGGAAGGGAAACGGGGAGATGAGGGAGTTGCGCCTAGGGTTTGGCCGGTCGGCTTGGGCCTCGGGCCGGCCTGGGAGAGAAGCGGGCCGGCCTGGTGGAGAAGAGGAAGGCTGGGGAAGATGGGCCAGCAGGGATGGGCCGCTGCGGCCTAAGAGGGAAGGATGCAGCTGGGCTGCTCTTCTGTTTTTAAAAAATTGCTGTTGTTTTCCCAAATAAAACAGAAAAACAAAAGAGGAAATAGACGAAAAGAGGAGTTAGGAAAGGACTTAGGGCAAGGGGTAAAATCCCTGGACTCACAAAAATGTCAGGGATTTAAATAAAATAGAAGGAGGTTTTTTGGAAGAACCTCGAACAACGGAAAAGAATTATTGGCAAGATTTTGAAGGTGAAACTCGAAGTGAAAAGACAATGGGGAATTATGCAAGTGTGTTACGGTGATCCCAAACAATTGGAATATTTTAATATAGCTCCCTAACTATTGAGAGGCTTTTATATGTTATAAAGAGAAGACACCTTCCCTCGATTTAAATGGACCGAAGGTCCACATGATTTATTTAAGTTGAGATGCAAAAAAAAAAATATGACATGATGGCATGATGACATGATGCAATGCAAAAATAAATAACACAAGCAGAACTGAAACACATGGGCAAAACCCCGGAACATCTGGAATCTTCGGGAATCTTCTGGAATCTTCTGGGACGTCGGTCTCGGGCGTCACAACTCTCCCACACTAACAGAGGATCTCGACCCGAGATCCTAGAGATATCACCGGGTAAAAACGGAAGAGGAAGAGGTAAAACAAAGTTGCTTCTTTGACGAACGAGTGAAACCAAAGAACCTTGAGAGGTTGAACAAGTTGAAAGAAAGAAAGCAACGGAGATAAACGAATATGAAAAATACTCCGTTAGAAAAGAGTAACACGGAGCATTATGAGAACCTTGAAGGTTGAAAGACAAGAAACAAGAGCTTACGAACCAAAGAATATGAAACCGCAATGTATAGCCAAGGAATAAGAATGACAGAATTTGGACAGCACTCCGTCTGAAACTGGAAGGAATTGGACAAGAACTTGCCCAGTTGAGATGATACTTGGTGAAATCAACAACATACTGCCTCCGAAACAATTAAAAGAATGGCACAAGGGGTAAGAAAGATTTAGACAGCACTCCGGTTGAAAGAGAGGTAAAACTAGATAAGATGAGAGAACTAGAATGGAGGGCACAACACTCCGGTTAAATGATAAGCAAGGAAAAAACAAGATCTTGAAAAGAAAACAAGATTATGGTTTGAAGAGAGCAACATCACAATGCCTCCGGAATGAAAGAATAGAGTATAACTCAAAGAAAGAATTGAACGGAGCGAAAAAGATAACCTCTCTCAAAATTAAATTTGAAAGTGCATCCTTACGACGAAAGGTTGAACGGAGTTGATTGAAAAATCAACAACGAAACGAATAAGCTTTATGTGGGCTTATTGAAAAACATCTCAAAATTATGAGGTGACAACCAGCCACTAACTTAAACAATTGATTTGATTGAGGTCAACAAGGAGATGAAAAACTTATTTCACCGGAATGATAAATGAAGAACTTGGGTCATTTATAAGCACCATAATAGCAACAATTCTTAGGGAAAGCTTTTAGGTGAAATAGAACCCAAGATAACTCCAATGAATAAAATGAGGGGTTGGAAGGATCTCCTAAAGAGAAAGAAATGATGGTTTAAATATCTCATTCCTGACAACTCGTGAATCATGAAACATGAAGGAATTGACAAGAATGACATAACACCATCTGAAGATAAGGTAGAAAGAATTGCAATTGGAAAGCATGAAGAAGAATGCTTGAGCTCCAACAAGAATCTTGATGAAGACTTCGAGGATGAATTAAAACATGATGAACCACCATGAGAACTCCGGTAATGAAAGCAAGAGAAGTGAAGATGAAAGAATAAGATTCAAGGCCTGCGATGAATTAGATGGAGCTTTAACTGATATAATTGAAAATAACTTGAAGCTCCGGAAAACAAGATGAACAACTTGGAACCAAGGATATGATATGATGAACAAGCTCTAGACAAAAGAATTAAAACAGCTTGAAGGAATAAGAATAAGAATTATGTTATGCATATCCTTCACCAATTTAAATTGATGACAACCAAAGGATTTGGCATACTACTTATTCTCGTTGGAAAGGATTAAGAGAGAACTAGCACAAGCTTAGGTAAATCTTCAACGAACCACCGGTAGGATTGTGAAAAGAACAAGTGAATTAAAACGATAACAACGGAAGGGTAAACTAGAAAGAACCACCGTAAGAATATGGAGACGAACGAAGAGGCATCAATGAAGAATATTTGGAGGATGAAGTTGAAAACTAAGAACAAAGAAATATTCTGAAATGATGGCCTTCGGAGGATCACAACGGAAAGAATTCCCGAAACACTTCGGATGGGTATGAAAAATAATTCCTCACAATCAAAACGACAATGAGGATGGCAAGAAGCTAGAACCACGAATCTTCAAGAGAAGGGCCAAGATTTAAGAGAAACACTTCTCCAGTCTCCAAATGTTGAGAATGAAGACGAGAAATGCCATAAGAATTGTTGAGCACTCCGGAATGAATGACAAGAGAAAAGTGGAGCTAAAGATGGAAATGATTGAAAACAAGCTTGGAGAAGGCATGTGACTGATGGGAATCATTCTTACGTCACACTTTAAAAGAATTTGAGTATAACTCCGGAAAATAGAAGAGTCAGGTAAGATCCTGGGAAAAGACCTGTGGGTTAGGGCCCACTCAAAGAAATCACCGTTGGAAAGATTGCTTAATAGATATTGCACCGGTTGAATTAAATGGCTTGAAAAAAAGATGACAATGCTCAAAATAGCTGAACGGATTAAGAATGGAATTATGAATCTTCAGCACTCCGGATATGAATAGCAAGAGGAGAATGATTAATTGGTGCACCGGAATAAGAAAGCATTGTGAAATGAGGAAAAAGGATAAGATTAAACCGAAATCTTGAATTACATCCACCGACAGAATTAGAGAACAAAAGAATGATGAACTTGAAGCTGTTGAGCATCTTCACGACAAATCACCGGATAAGAACATTGAAGGAAAAGAATGAAGAAACATCACATGAATAAAATGGATACTTCATTTGAGAATTCTTGCTCTGAGAAGAAGAAGGGTGGGAGGGTGGGGAAAACAAAGACAACTTGGGATGAAAGAATACAGACAATCGTCAGATTTCTCAACGGCGTCCGTATGGAATAACTAGAAGAGAAGGCACACCGGTTGAAAAAGAATTAACATGACCATCTTGATGGTGAAGAAGAATTAGCACTCCCATAGAAATATGAGAATACCGATTAGGAAAGGTATGGAATCAACATATGACATCGAAGCAACTCGAATACCAGAATCAAAACAAAAACAAAGGGTAGATGTGCAGCAACAGAATCTTCACAATATCATTCGAACAGAGGGTTGAACGAATGAATTCCGCAGTTACATCAACTTGACGAGAAGCCACTTAGGAGAAGGAAAAGGTAAATAAAAAGGAACAAGGAACAGATAGAACAAATACAAGATAGAAGCTTCGTTCGACATCTTCATGCTGAAAGCTCATGGAACGTGTTACAAAAGGGTTTTGCAATCCCCGGATCAGCATAGCCAAGGACCCTTTAAGATGCAACTCCCAATCAGAACAAGTCCATAAAACCACTTCACTCAATGTAGAACCCCGAACTTCATATCGAGCATCCGTTGGAAGAATGCCTAGAACTACTAGATGAACCCACCTATAGATTTCCGAAAGTTTCCAGTTATGCAATCAGGTGTTGGGGATACACGGGAAGCACCGCGCAATCAACTCTAAACCTACATCCAGGTGTATCCATCCTTCAACACATAACCAGTCTTTCTCGGAAACTGTTTACCTCGGACCTTCGAAAAGCATCCACTATAACAAGCTATGGCAATACTCTCGAACTACCTCCCCAGTACTGGGTGATGTCGGGGTTAT
Source organism: Secale cereale (assembly GCA_902687465.1). NCBI lineage: Eukaryota > Viridiplantae > Streptophyta > Magnoliopsida > Poales > Poaceae > Secale > Secale cereale. The sequence goes on along the minus strand of LR738710.1, from coordinate 564,254,519 downwards.
CTTGCCACTGGCCGTATAGGAGAGATTTTCGATGTCGGCCGTCTTAAGTATTTAGTACTGCCGCGATATGCTTGTGTCAATGATACCCCGAATCTCAACTCCTCGGTAACAGGAGGCATCGAGAACAATATCCTTGTCACGAGAACATCGAAACAATCCCAGAATACTCGCGGGATCCTAAAAAAAATTGGTGCAATTTTTGAAAGTAGAAGAGAAAAGAGTAATCGTCAGGAGTCCTCACCAGAGAGAAAAGAGAAGAGGAGCAAAAGAAATCCTACTCTCCGATATAATATAGGACTCAAAAAGTTTTCAGTGTGTGCCTAGACTCAACCGTCAACGATTCGATCAATTATTGGGGGCTTCTAGGTCGGAGAAGGCTCTGATACCAACTTGTAATGCCCAGGATGGGACTATACCTCCTACGTGTCGAGGCACGACTTAAAGGTATAAGCCCATCCTAGAATGATCTCAAGTTTGGTATCTTTGCACGACTCATGTAAAAGAGGGATTAAAATGCAAAAGGAGATAGTTGGCTTACACTCGCCACTTCACACAATACATTACATAAACAATCATCATACAAAACATCACAGCCCGACTACGGGTAAGATCCAAAAGAAAGATACCAAAAAAACAAAAGCCACAGGTCAGGATCGAATCCTAGTAGAAACCACTACTGAACATCGAAACGTCTCAAGCAAACAGACACACTCTTCATCGAGCTCCTGGTGAAGCACTGAACCAGCTCCTGCTTCATACTGGGCTGAACCTGCATCTGGTGTGGTGAAGTAATTGTGAGCCACAGAGGACTCAGCAATCCCGTTCCCGGGTAACAAGACTATTTAAGCCTTGGGTGAGGACAAGGCTGAAGAAAGAATAAGAGGTGAAGGAACAAACAAGAGTCTGCAGCAGCAACTAGCACTATCTTACGTAATAGAGAGCGAGAAGAGAAGAGCATCGGCCGAAAGATGATCACGAAGTGATCCTAACTAAAGCCGGTCAAACATAACCCCACCGTGTTCAACTCCCGAATCCCTATTCGGAAATTGACAGTCACGGTACACACGCTGGTAGTGTATTGAAACATTGTGTCAAGTTATCTACAACCGGAATTAACAAGCTCCCATCTGCCACATAACCGCGGGCACGGCTTTCGAAAGTTCAAACCCTGCAGGGGTGTTCCAACTTGGCCCATCACAAGCCCACGATCCGCGAAGTCGCAACTCCATAGGTGGGAAGACCCGAGTATTCTCGGAATCCCGTGCTCGAGTTAAACCGAACTAAGGTAAGGCTAATCCAGCAAATCCTCCCGGCGTGTCGACACCCTGATAGGTAGCCGCGCGTATCTAGTCTCAGGACACGACCGGATGGGCGATTCTACAGGTTTTTACCAAACCTTGAGTTTCCTCGAGGTGGCCCCGCAGAACCCCCGTTTCGGACCAACACTCATGTGGAGCACTGGCCCGGGGTTGTTGAATTAAATAAAAGGGATAGCTAGTCCACATGCAAGTTTTATTAGTTATTAGGCAAATAGTACCAAATGTTGGGACTTGCTGGAAAAGACTTAGCACTTAGCGGTTTATCAAGGGGGTCCCATACACCCCAACCGTGTTAGGAACGCATAATCAAGGAACATAACACCGGTTTATATGGTTCCTAACGGCATGAGTGGAACAAAACACCAAGCAAAAGGCTTAGCCTTCCACCCTTGCCAGTATATAGATGATTTCATTTTAAGCATTTATATAGTGTGATATAACCCAACCAAACTTCAACATGAAGCAAGCATCTTCGATCTTCACCTGCAACTAGCAACGCTATAAGAAGGGCTGAGCGAAGCGTACTTAGCCAAGCAACGGTTTGCATAGGTAGGGTGGTTAAACATGGCAATTGGTTACAAATAGGAGGCTGACAGGAAAGACATGGGCATCGAGGCAAAACTATAGATCGAGACTACTAGCAATAGGCAAAGATAGTAATGGTATCCGGGTTCGGTCATCTTGCCTGGGATTCCACGAGGGAGAAGAACGGATCCAAGAAGAAGACGGAGCAACAGTCGAGCGGATCCTCACAACTCCGGAATGGAACCGAAGCTAACAAGAGAAGCAACCGGAAAGAAAGAACAACACGGTAAACACACATATCATAAACATGGCATACGATGCACATCCAAGCATGATGCATGTCCGGTTTAAATATGCAAGGCATGGCAAAGTGCACAAACAAATACTACAAGTTAAGTGGAGATCAATATGCAACGAGTTGCATATTGACGAAACACCACATTTAATTATTTAATTGACTCTCGTTATTTACAAGACAAGATTAAATGTTTGTTAACATGGCAAGAGGTGAAGCATAATAAAACTACACTATTAAAGCATTTTAAATGAGGCCGGAAAATAACAACAACATATCCGGAAAATCCCCATGAGCATGTTTAATAATTATAAAGCAACAACAATTAACATTATCATGTTGTTATTATGATGCGGATGACATGAACAAGTTTATGCAATTATTAATTAAAGGTTGACTTAAAAGAGATATGAGGCATTTGTCACCGTGGTGGAAGGAAAGGGTGCCACGGCAACGATTCCGAAAATGATGCAAAGGCAAGAACTCGGTTCCGGTAACTCGTTGAGAGTCCGGTGCAAAAGATAGAATCGACGTGAGCGAGTCAAACGAGATGAAGGTGGGGCGATCCCGTTGCCGGGTTCCCACGAGTCGGTGACGAGGCAACCGAGGAACATGACAAGAGGCACAACGGCCATGAAGCACACACGGGAGACGTTTCATACAACACAAGCAAGCATCACACCGGTCATCGTCTCGAGTTATACCTTCGAAACACTCGTTTCGGGACGGTTCGAGTTCGTCGAGGAACGTAGGGGAAGTAGTGGAGGTAGTCGTTCTCGCAACTCGTAGAGGAAGTAGTGGTACACGGCCGAAGAGGAAGTAGTTGTTCACGGGTCTTCGGCGACGGTAGGGGTACACGGCTACGGTAGACGAACTCGTTCGTAGATGTACTTGGCGCATCCGTCTTTTCCGGGCGACGGTAGTGGTACACGCGACGGTAGTCGTTCGGGTCGTCGTGGTACTTGTCGGACACGTAGAGGTACTTGGCGTTCGACGGCGTCGTGGTACTCGTTCACGTAGTCGTACATGGAGTGTAGTGGTACTTGTTCCGTAGCCGTTCACGAGCTCGTTTTCCGTAGATGTACACATAACCGTAGAGGAACTCATTTCGAAGAGGTACTTGGTCGGGTCGCCGGTAGTCGAACTTGACGAAACACTGTAGTTGTACTCGGGTCGTCGGTCTTTGGCGGTAGACGTTTTCTGAACAGGTTAACAACACAAGCACAAAACAAAAACAAAAAAAACTACAGCACGTTCTTGCGGGAAGGGACCCTGGCAGCGGCACGACGAGGTAGTGACGAGGCCGGGGCGGCTCCTTGCCGGAGGGAAGGACGCAGAGGCGCGGACGGAGGAACGCTGGAGTCGCGGAGGAGGGAGCCTCGGAGCTGCTGGCCCGTCGGAGATGAGGGCCTGGCCGGCGCTCGCCGGGCTCGGGGCGGCTTGCTGGAGGACGGCCGCACGGGGTCGGTCGAGGCTGGAGGCGCCTCGGGGTCGCGTCGGGCCCCTGGCCTTGGCGCTGGAGACGGGGCTTGGGCGGCCGGAGGAAGGCCGGGCGCGGTCGCGGACGGAGGCACCCATGGCGAGGCGCTGAGGGCCGGCCTGGTCGAGGCCTTGCGGCGGAGCTCGGCCGGCTCGGCAGGGAACGGAGGGAGCCGCAGGAGGGTCGCGCTCGGGGCGACCTGGCGGGGAGTCAGCAGGGGCGCGGGGCGCATCGGGAGGCAGGCCTGCGCGGCGCAGCCGGCGCTCCTGGCCGGCCCTGTCGATGCGGGCGAGGAGGCGAGGAGGACTGGAGGGAGCCGAGGGGAGGATGGAGATCGAGGGAGTGAGGCTCGAGGGGAAGGAAGCGAGCGGGGAGATCGGGGCGAACGAGCGGGGGCAGAAGGGTGCGGGGTCGGCTCGCGCGAGGGGACAGGACGAGAGAGAGAGAAACGGGATCGAGAGAGAGAGCGCTGGCGGCGGGGAAGGGAAACGGGGAGATGAGGGAGCTGCGCCTAGGGTTTGGCCGGTCGTCTTGGGCCTCAGGCCGGCCTGGGAGAGAAGCGGGCCGGCCTGGTGGAGAAGAGGAAGGCTGGGGGAGATGGGCCAGCAGGGATGGGCCGCTGCGGCCTAAGAGGGAAGGATGCAGCTGGGCTGCTCTTCTATTTTTAAAAAAATTGTTGTTGTTTTCCCAAATAAAACAGAAAAACAAAAGAGGAAATAGACGAAAAGAGGAGTTAGGAAAGGACTTAGGGCAAGGGGTAAAATCCCTGGACTCACAAAAATGTCAGGGATTTAAATAAAATAGAAGGAGGTTTTTTGGAAGAACCTCGAACAACGGAAAAGAATTATTGGCAAGATTTTGAAGGTGAAACTCGAAGTGAAAAGACAATGGGGAATTATGCAAGTGTGTTACGGTGATCCCAAACAATTGGAATATTTTAATATAGCTCCCTAACTATTGAGAGGCTTTTATATGTTATAAAGAGAAGACACCTTCCCTCGATTTAAATGGACCGAAGGTCCACATGATTTATTTAAGTTGAGATGCAAAAAGAAATAAAATATGACATGATGGCATGATGACATGATGCAATGCAAAAATAAATAACACAAGCAGAACTGAAACACACGGGCAAAACCCCGGAACATCTGGAATCTTCGGGAATCTTCTGGAATCTTCTGGGACGTCGGTCTCGGGCGTCACACTTACTAAGTTGAATGATATAGCCACCATGTTTACCAACGATGAAAAAATTCGTTATTACTATATCCTTAAGCTATTTCTATTCTCGTTAAAGGGTGATGCTAAGACATGGTTTAATTTCTTGATCCTGGTGCTTGTGCGTAGCCCCCGGGATATGATGTATTACTTCTCTGCTAAATATTTTCCCGCTCATAAGAAACAGGCTGCCTTACGGGAAATATATAACTTTGTGCAGATTGAAAAAGAGAGTCTCCCACAAGCTTGGGGGAGGCTTCTCCAATTACTTAATGCTTTGCCTGATCATCCTCTTGAGAGGAATGATATACTTGATGTCTTTTATAATGGACTAACCTATGCTTCCAGAGACCACCTGGATAGTTGTGCTGGTTGTGTTTTCAGGTAAAGAATAGTTGATCAAGCTGAATTACTATTGAATAATATGCTGGCCAATGAAAATAATTGTACGCTTCCTGAACCAGCCCCTAAGCCAACTCCGAAGAAAAGAGGTGTTCTATTTCTCAGTCCTGAAGATATGCACGAGGCAAAGAAATCTATGAAAGAAAAAGGTATTAAAGCTGAAGATGTTAAGAATTTACCGCCTATTGAAGAAATACATGGTCTTGGTAACCCGACACAGGTAGTAAAGGTAAATTCTCTTTATAGATTTGATGAAGGTGATATTCCTCGTTATAAGTCTGATAGCCAATGCTTAGATGAGTTTGACAATTTTATTGTGAAACAAGAAAACTTCAGTGCTTATGTTGGTAGACAATTGCAACGTAATGCTTATATGATTGAACGCTTGAGTGATTATATTTCTAGAGTTAAAGGTGAACTGAAACTCATTAGTATACATGCTTCCATGGTTACCACTCAAGTAGAACAAGTACTTAAGGCTCAGAATGATTTGCTCAATGAATTAAATAGTAATAATAATGACTATGCTGTTAGAGTTGCTACTAGAGGTGGAAAAATGACTCAGGAACCTCTGTATCCTAAAGGGCACCCTAAGAGAATTGAGCAAGATTCTCAGAGAGCTAATTTAAATGCACCTAGTTCTTCTAAGAAGAAGAAAAATAAAAAGAAGGGCACCCTAGTGAACCTGTAGCTGACACACGTGAGAATCCCAATGATATATCTATTTCTGATGCTGAGATACGATCTGGTAATGAACATGAACCTAGTGATAATATCAATGATGATGTTAATGATGATGCTGAACCTAGCAATGATAATGATGTAGAGATTGAACCTGCTGTTGATCTTGATAACCCACAATCAAAGAATCAACGTTATGATAAGAGAGACTTTGTTGCTAGGAAGCATGGTAGGGAAAGAGAACCATGGGTTCAAAAACCCATGCCTTTTCCTCTGAAACCATCCAAGAAAAAGGATTATGAAGATTTTGAGCGCTTTGCTGAAATGATTAGACCTATCTTTTTGCGTATGCGTTTGACTGATGTGCTTAAAACAAATCCTTATGCTAAGTATATGAAAGATATTATTACCAATAAAAGAAAGATACCTGAAGTAGAAATTTCCACCATGCTTGCCAATTACACTTTTAAAGGTGGAATACCGAAGAAACTAGGAGATCCAGGAGTACCCACTATACCTTGCTCCGTTAAGAGAAACTATGTTAAAACTGCTTTATGTGATCTTGGAGCCGGTGTTAGTATTATGCCTCTCTTTTTATATCGTAGACTTGACTTGAGTAAGTTGACACCTACTGAAATATCTTTGCAAATGGCTGATAAATCAACTGCTATACATCTCGGTATTTGTGAGGATGTGCATGTTGTGGTTGCAAATGTTACTATTCTAACGGACTTTGTTATACTTGATATTCCCGAGGACGATAGTATGTCTATTATCCTTGGTAGACCCTTTTTGAATACTGTAGGGGCTGTTATTGATTGCAACAAAGGCAATGTCACTTTTCATGTCAATGGTAATGAGCATACGGTACACTTTCCAAGGAAACAACCTCAGGTCCAAAGTATCATTTATATTGGAAATTTTTCAACTATTACTATTGGAGGTTTTGAATTTCCTCTTCCTGCTGTCAAGAAGACATATGACATTCTTATTGTTGGGGACATACATATCCCCATTGAGGTAACCTAGTGTTATTCGAAAATTCTCCAGTTTCATGTTATTCGGAAAGAGTTTATTAACAAGGCCTGATCAACCTTGTTAATGGATTCCTTTTGATGAGCATGAGATAGATGAATCTAGATAGCACAACCTTCTGTATCCCCCTTTTACTTTCTGTTAATTAGAATAAATAAAGCAAAATAGTATTTTCTGTCTATTTCTAGACTTATCCGTGCAATTAAAAAATACCCCGAAAATAAAAGTTCTCCAAATGCCCTGAAAATTTAATATGATTTTTTCTAGAATATTTGAGAATATATGTCACAGAACACACAGCGAGGGGAGCCAGCACATGGCCATGAGGGTCCAGGGCGCTTCCACCCTCATAGGGTGCGCCCCCCTGCTTCATGGGCCCCACGTGGCCCCCCTCCACTTATTCTTCACCCATACTCTTCTTCTTCCTCCCAAAAAAATCTCCAACCAGCTCAAGCATGAGTTCTAGCTCATCTTGCTGTCATTTTCGATCTTCTTGCTCAAAGCACCATTCAGCAAACTGTTTAGGGAGATTGTTCCTTGGTATGTGACTCCTCCATTGGTCCAATTAGTTTTTGTTCTAGTGCTTTATATATTGCAAAAAAATTATGCTGTGGTGACCTTGTTCTTGAGCTTGCATGTCAAATTTCTTTGGTCCCAAGTAGTTCTAATGCATGATATAATCTCTAGGCACTTATAGGAGTTGTTGCTATCAATCTTGTTGAGTTTGGTTAACTTTTATTTTGAGTTACTAAAAATTTCAGAAAAATGCATAGGAAAAACTTCCAAGGTGGTTCTTCAAGGAATCAAGAACCGAGGCTCATGTTTCGTGAGCCGAACGATGAACTACCGAGGGAAGCGGAAGTGTGGCCTTGTGAATGGCCGTCAGATGACTTTATGGATCAGGTTGGCATCAAGGAGGAATTTTATGCATACGTGCGCAACGCTGACCTCGAGGGCTTCATACAAGATAAGTGCCCTCAATACCGTGGCTTAACTGATACCTTTGTGAGAAGATTTAAATTTTCATCTTCACGTAATTCTCACACTGCCCTGTTTGACCTTTATGATAATTCTTACACCATGGACTTAGAGGATTTTAATGATGCTTGTAAGCTCCTGCGGTGGGGCAGTATGGGTGATCCTCGCAAATCTGAATATAGAGATTTCCTTGCTAGTATCACAGTGGGGGAATCTAGAGAAATCACACAGGCTACCATAGGGAGCATTCATATTCCTGCTATTCATTACTTTGCTCTCTTTATTGGTAGATGCATAAACGGTAAAGATGAGGCTTGCCACATGTGTGTCCCTGATTTTAGTGTTCTCAAGAGTGTTGTACTAGGTGATAGACAAAATAACTTGGGAGCCATTGTTGCACGTAGGCTACATCATAATGGCTTGCACGGAGATTTATTTGGTGGGATTTATGCCACTCGCATAGCTCGTCGTCTTGGTGTGCCTGTCCATGAAAATGATAAACCTTTACCGCCTGCTCATTTGGATTACCATGCTATGATTAGTCACCAGTTTATAGAGAGGGATGAACAATCCTTCAAATATCGACTAATCTTTAACAGGCGTCATGTCGTCCCTATTGTTCTTCCTGCCCCTAATTTGTTTGACTTTCACGCAAAAGGGAGATACACTATAACCAGGGTGGAGGAAAATGAGTATCATAGTATGACGGAAGCAGCCCTCCTTCGAGCTGCAGCTCAGCAGGCAGTACCTGCTGCATCTCAGTACAACCCCAACTATGACTTTGGATATCCGTCAGGCCAATACTGGCCATAGACCAACTTAGGCCAAAAGCCTAAGCTTGGGGGAGTATGTGTTTCTCACCGACTTTACATTCATGTTCACACACTTATTCTAGTTGTCGGTGCTCACACTCTTTCATTGTACCATCCATGCTTAGTTTCAATTCTTTTCTTAGTCTTTTTCTTGTGTGTTAGAAAAACCTTAAGAAAAACAAAAAAATATTAGTTGTAGCTTCTAGCTAAGTTTACTTTCCTTGTAGTAGTAGTAATTAAAATGAAACCCCAAAAATATTTCTCGTTCTTCTTTTGCTTGTTGGGAGCTTTCCCGTGTAAATAGTTTCTTTTCTTTTCTTTGGGGGTTAAGAGTACAAGACCATGATTAAAATACTTAGTGGACCTCTTATGCTTTATTGTTGATTTAACCTTGAGCCATATTACCTTGTCTTCTCTCTTGTATTAAATGCTTGCAGATTCCAGCTTAGTCCAATGCACGTGCACTATTATTATTATCCACACCATTCGGTCGTGCGAGTGAAAGGCAATAAGGATGATAAATGATGAAATAATTGAGATGAGAAAAGCTGGTATAAACTCGATATGACGCCCGAAGACTGACGTCCCAGAAGATCCCAGAAGATTCCCGAAGATTCCATATGTTCCGGGTCTCCCGTGTGTTTTATTTTGCTTGTGTTATTTATTTTTGCATTGCATCATGTCATCATGCCATCATGTCATATTTATTTTTGCATCTCAACCTAAATAAATCGTGTGGACCTCGGTCCATTTAAATCGAGGGAAGAATGTCTTCTCTTTAAAACATATAAAAGCCTCTCAATATTTAGGGAGCTATATTTAAAATATTCCAATTGGTTGGGATCACCGTAACACACTTGCAATATTTCCCCATGCCTATTCTTTATTCAAGTTTCACCTTTAAAACCTTCCATGTATTTTTTTTCGTTGTATCGAGGCTCCTCCTAGAGTCTAGACTCTTTTCAAACTCCTTTAGGCAAGCTAATTAATTTAGTTTGCATTTTTCCTATTTTGTTGGAACCACTTTTGTTGGGCTGGAATTATTCCATAAAGCCTTACGAAATGTTCCATAATTTTTATACTGTTCATGGCCTCCTTTCTTAATTTTTTTGGACTCTCTCTCTATTTAGTTCTCTGCTAAGAATAAATAGAGGCAGAAGAGCCCAGCCCGGCCTCTCTCTCCTCCTAAGCCACCGGCCTTCTTTGGCCCATTCTTTCCTTTAGCCAGCAGCCTCTTGGGCCTGTCCAACTCTCAGGCCCAGGCCTTGGCCTAACCTAGCGCACCACCGACAGCTCCAGCATCGCTCCTTCCCTCGACCTTCCTCAGCGTGCCGCCACCCCCCATCGTCTCGATTCCCTCGTTCCCTCTCCCTTTCCTCCCTCGCTGCGCCGCAGAGCCTCGCGCTCTCCTCCTCGTAGCACCGCGCTTCCCCATCTCCCGATTCCCCGTGCGGCCTCCGCGCCAGAGCCCTCAGCACCTCAGCTTCCTCCTACCTCCGTCGCCTGGTGCCTCCTCTGGCCTGCCCGAACAGCCAGCGCCCCGCGCCCCGAAGCCAGCGAGGCTGCCCGCCCCGCTTAAGCACCCGAGGCTAGCCAGGCCGCGCGCCGTGCGCCTCGCCCCTCCGTCGCCGGCCGCCGGCCCGAGCGCCTTCGCGCCACTGCCTCGCCTTGGCCCGTTCCTCCCTCGCTCCCCGCAGGTCGCCTCCTCGGTCCTCAGGCCGCGCCAGGAGTTCCAGCGCCAAGACCTCGCCCCGTCGGCCTCCCTTCGTTCCCTGCCGCACCTTCTGCGTGTCGCCGAGCCCTTCGCCCGGGCCACCGCACCCTTCGTCCCGGATCGCCCCGCACCGAGCGCCTCCGCGTCCAGCGCCGGCATCCAGTCTCCGGCTCCCGCGCGTGGCCCCTCCTCGCCAGCCGTGACGGCTCCCTCGTCCCTCAGCGCCGTGCCTCCGTGCTGCCTCCTCGCCGCTTCCTCGCCAAGCAGCACGAGCAGCACCTCCTCGCCATGGCGCACAGCCAGCCGCTGCCATGGCCTCGTCGCCCCTTTGCTGCTGCCGTTTTGTTATTTTGTGTTGCCTTGTGCTGTTGGGCTTGTCCAGGAACGTGCACGACTACCTTCGGAAGGAACGAGTACCCCTTCAAGTCGCCGACGACCGTCAAGTCCGACTACACGGCGATATGTCAAGTACCCCTACGATCGCGAAGTAACAAGTACCTCGACGACATGTACAACTACGACCGAGTCCGAGACCGGCAAGACCGTGTACGACTACGATCGGCGATGCGCCAAGTACCTCTTCGGGGACGAGAACGACTACGAACGAGAACGACTACCTTCGGAAGAGACGAGTACCACTACGTTCGACGACCGCGAGTACCGCTACCGTCGCTCCGAAGATGTTGGGTTCATCAAGTCCCTCTCCGAAACGAACGTGTACCACTACTTCCGTTACCGCCTCGAGAATGACTACTTCCTCTTCTTCCACTACGTCCCTCGACGACTCGATTCCGCCCCGAAACAATTGTTTTGAAGGTATAACCCCGAGACATGACCCGTGAGATGCTTGTGTTGTATGAGTTGTTACCCTTGTGTGCACCGTGTCCGTTTCGATCTTTTGTCGTGCTCCTCGGTTGCCGCGTCGCCGACCCGTGGGAACCCGGCAACGGGATCACCCCACCTTTCGTCTTGCTTGACTCGCTCACGCCATCTTTCCTTTTGCACCGGTCTCTCGATGAGTTACCGGAACCGATATGTTGTGTTGCATCATTTTCGGTTCATTGCCGTGGCACCCTTTCGTTCCACCACGGTGACAAATGCTTCTTATCTTCTTCTTGGTAACCTTTAATATAATTGCATAAAACTTGATCATGTCATCCGCATCATGTTAACAACATTATATGTTTAATTGTTGTTTGCTTATAATTACTAAACATGATCATGGGGATTTTCCGGATATGTTGTTATTTTCCGGCCTCATTTAAAATGTCTAAATAGTGTAGTTCTATTATTCTTCACCTCTTGCCAAGTTAAAAACATTTAATCTTGTCTTGTAAATAATCGAGAGTCAATTAAATAATTAAATGTGGTGTTTCGTCAATATGCAACTCGTTGCATATTGAGCTCCACTTAAATTGTAGTGTTGTTTGTGCACTTTTGCCATGCCATGCATATTTAAACCGGACATGCATCATCCTTGTTTGTGCATCGTATGCCTTGTTTATGATATGTGTGTTTACCGTGTTCTTTTGCTTCTTTCCGGTTGCTTCTCTTGTTAGCTTCGGTTTCGTTCCGGAGTTATGAGGATTCGCTCGACTATGTGCTCCGTCTTCTTCATGGATCCGTTCTTCTCCCTTGTGGAATTCCAGGCAAGATGACCGAACCCGGATACCATTACTATCTTTGCCTATTGCTAGTAGTTCCGCTCTATAGTTTTGCCTCGATGCCCATGTCTTTCTTGTCAGCCTCCTACTTGTAACCATGAACCTGTTTAACCACCCTACCTATGCAAACCGTTGCTTGGCTAAGTACGCTTCGCTCAGCCCTTCTTATAGCATTGTTAGTTGCAGGTGAAGATTGAAGATGCTTGCTTCATGTTGAATTTGTTGGGTTATATCACACTATATAAATGCTTAAAATGAAATCATCTATATACTGGCAAGGGTGGAAGGCTAAGCCTTTTGCTTGGTGATTTGTTCCACTCATGCCGTTTGGAACCGTATAAACCGGTGTTATGTTCCTTGATTATGCGTTCCTAACACGGTTGAGGTGTATGGGACCCCCTCGATAAACCGCTAAGTGCTAAGTCTTTTCCAGCAAGTCCCAACATTGGTACAATTTGCCTCATAATAACAACTTATTTAATTAATTAAATTTTGCATAGGGGGTCGCGTCCCCGAGGATTCTTAATTCTACATAGCAGGGGGGCCAGTGCCGATGGTGTTGGTCCCAAACGGGGGTTCTGCGGGGTCACCGCGAGGAAACTCAAGGATTGATATAAACCTGTAGAATCGCCCATCCGGTCGTGTCCTGAGACTTAGATACGCGCGGCTACTATCAGGGTGTCGACACGCCGGGAGGATTTGCTGGATTAGCCTTACCTTAGTTCGGTTTAACTTGAGCACGGGATTCCGAGAATACTCAGGTCTTCCCACCTTGGAGTTGCGACTCCGCGGATCGTGGGCTTGTAATGGGTCAAGTTGGAACACCCCTGCAGGGTTATGAACTTTCGAAAGCTGCCCGCGGTTATGTGGCAGATGGGAGCTTGTTAATATCCGGTTGTAGAAAACTTGACACAATGTTCTAATACACTACCAGCGTGTGTACCGTGATTGTCAATTTCCGAATAGGGATTCGGGAGTTGAACACGGTGGGGTTATGTTTGACCGGCTTTAGTTAGGATCACTTCGTGATCATCTCTCGACCGAGGCTTTCTCTTCTCGCTCTCTATCACGTAAGCTAGTTGCTAGTTGCTGCTGCAGACACTACTCTTTTCTTCAGCCTTATCCTCTCCCAAGGCTTAAATAGTCTTGTTACCCGGGAACGGGATTGCTGAGTCCTCGTGGCTCACAGATACTACAACACCATATGCAGGTTCAGCCGAGTTTGAAGCAGGAGCTGGTTCAGTTCTTCACTGGGAGCTCGATGAAGAGTTTGGCCATATGCTTGTGTCGTGTTCGACGATCAGTAGTGATTTCTACTAGGATTCGATCCTGACCTGTGGCTTTATGTTGTTTTGGTATCTTTCTTTTGGATCTTACCCTTAGATGGGCTGTGATGTTCTGAATGATGTTTGGCATATGTAATGTATTGTGTGAAGTGGCGAGTGTAAGCCAACTATCTCCTTTTGCAATTTAATCCCTCTTTTACATGAGTCGTGCAAAGATACCAAACTTGAGATCATTCTAGGATGGGCTTATACCTTTAAGTCGTGCCTCGACACGTAGGAGGTATAGTCCCATCCTGGGCATTACAAGTTGGTATTCAGAGCCTTCTCCGACCTAGAAGCCCCCACTGATTGATCGAATCGTTGACGGTTGAGTCTAGGCACACACTTGAAAATGTTTTGAGTCCTATATTTATATCGGAGAGTAGGTTTTCTTTGCTTCTCATCCCCTTTCACTCTGGTGAGGACTCTTGACGATTACTCTTGCCTCTTCTACTTTCAAAAATTGCACCAAATTTTTTTTAGGATCTCGCGAGTATTGTTTGGATTGTTTCGATGTCTTTGTGACGAGAACATTGTTCTCAATGCCTCCTGTCATTAGGGGTTGTGGCAGTGTCCCGGGGAGTTGAGCTCCGAGGTGTTGTCGTCACAAATCCATCGCGGCAGTACTAGAATACTTAAGACGGCCGACATCGAAAACTCTCCTATGCGGTTAGTGGCAAGATAACCCCGACATCACCCAGTACTGGGGAGGTAGTTCGGGAGTATTGCCATAGCTTGCTATAGTGGATGCTTTTCGAAGGTCCGAGGTAAACAGTTTCCGAGAAAGACTGGTTATGTGTTGAAGGATGGATACACCTGGATGTAGGTTTAGAGTTGATTGCGCGGTGCTTCCCGTGTATCCCCAACACCTGATTGCATAACTGGAAACTTTCGGAAATCTATAGGTGGGTTCATCTAGTAGTTCTAGGCATTCTTCCAACGAATGCACGATATGAAGTTCGGGGTTCTACATTGAGTGAAGTGGTTTTATGGACTTGTTTTGATCGGGGGTTGCATCTTAAAGGGTCCTTGGCTATGCTGATCCGGGGATTGCAAAACCCTTTTGTAACACGTTCCATGAGCTTTCAGCACGAAAATGTCGAACGAAGCTTCTATCTTGTATTTGTTCTATCTGTTCCTTGTTCCTTTTTATTTACTTTTGTTCTTCCAAGTGGCTTCTCGTCAAGTTGATGTACCTGCGGAATTCATTCGTTCAATTCTCTGTTCGGATAGATATGTTGCAACATAATCTTCTTCATAAACATCTATCCTTTGTTTCGTTTTGATTCTGGTATTCGAGTTGCTTCGATGTCAAGTGTTGATTCCATACCTTTCCTAATCGGTGTTCTCATATTTCTATGGGAGTGCTAATTCTTCTTGACCATTGAGAGTTTCATGTTAATCCTTTTCAACCGGTGTGCCTTCTCTTCAATTTATTCCATACGGACGTCGTTGAGAAATCTGATGATTTGTCTGTTCCATTCATCCCAAGTTGTCTTTGTTTTCCCCACCCTCCCTCCCTTTTCTCTATGGAGCTGGAATTCTTAATGAAGTATCCATTTTATTCATGCGATATTTCTTCATTCATTTCCTTCAATGTTCTTATCCGGCGATTATCGTGAAGATGCTCAAGAGCTTCAAGTTCATCATTCTTTTGTTCTCAAATTCTACCGGTGGATGTAATTCAAGATTTCGGTGTTGATCTTATCCTTTTCGTCATTTCATAATGCTTTCTTATTTCGGTGCACCAATTAATCATTCTCCTCTTGCTATTCACATCCGGAGTGCTGAAGATTCATAATTCCATTCTTATCCGTTCAAATTATTTTGAGCATTGTCATCTTATTCAAGCCATTTAATTCAACCGGTGCTATATCTCTTAAGCAATCTTTTCAACGGTGTTTTCTTTTCAGTGGGCCCTAACCCACAGGTCTTTTTCCAGGATCTTACCTGACTCTTCTTTTTCCGGAGAATTCTTCTCAAAGTGTGACGTAAGAATGATTTCCATCAGTCATATGCCTTCTCCAAGTTTACTTTCAAATTCTTTCCATCGTTGGTTCAACCTTTTTAATTCTTCATTCCGGAGTGCTCAACAATTCTTCATGCCATTCTCGTCTTCATTCTCAACATTTGAATACCGGAGAAGTGTTTCTCTTAAATCTTGGCCGTTCTCTTGAAGATTCGTGTTTCTAGCTTCATGCCATCCTCATTATTGTTCCAATTGTGAGGAATTCTTTGATACCATCCAAAGCATTTCATGAATTCTTTTCTTTGTGATCCTCCGAAGGCCATCATTTCAGAATATTTCTTCGTTCTCAGTTTTCAACTTCGTCCTCCAGATATTCTTCATTGATGCCTCTTCGCTCGTCTCCAATTCTTACGATGGCTCGTTCAAGATTACCCTTCCGTTGTTATCGTTTTAATTCACTCGTTCTTTTCATAATTCTACCGGTGGTTCGTTGAAGATTTACCCAAGGTTGTGCTAGATCTCTCTTTAATTCTTTCCAATGAGAATAAGTAGTATGCCAAATCCTTTGGTTGTCATCAATTTAAATTGGTGAAGGAGATGCATGACATAATTCTTATTCTTATTCCTTCAAGGTGATTTAATTCTTTTGTCTGGAGCTTGTTCATCATATCATATTCTCGGTTCTAAGTTGTCCATCTTGTTTTCCGGAGCTCCAAGATATTTCAATTATCATTTCAAGCTCCATCTAATTCATTGCAGGCCTTGAATCTTATTCTTTCATCTTTCACTTCTCATGCGTTCATTACCGGAGTTCTTCATGGTGGTTCATCATGTTTTAATTCATCCTTGAAGTCTTCATCAAGTTTCTTGTTGGATCTCAAGCATTCTTCTTCATGCTTTCCAATTGCAATTCTTTCTACCTTATTCTTTGAGATGGTGGTATGCCATTTTTGACAATTTTCCTTCATGTTTCATGATTCCCAAGTTGTCAAGAATGAGATAATTAAAACCATCATTTCTTCTCTTTAGGAGATCCTTTCAACCCCTCATTTTTATCTCTTGGAGTTATCTTGGGTTGTTTTCACCTAAAGCTTTCCTTGAGAATTGTTGCTATTATGGTGCTTATAAATGTCCCAAGTTCTTCATTTATCCTCTCCGTGAAATAACTTTTTCGTCTCCTTGTTGATCTCAATCCAATTAATTGTTTTCATCAGTGGCTGGTTGTCACCTCATAATTTTGAGATGTTTTCCATAAGCCCACAATGAGCTTATTCTCCTCGTTGTTGATTTTTCCAACAACTCCGTTCAACCCTTCTTCGTAAGGATGCTCTTTCAAATTCAATTTGAGAGAAGTTGTCATATTTTTCTCCGTTCATTTCTTTCGTTGATTTATATTCTATTCTTTCGTTCCGGAGGCCTTGTGATATTGCTCTCTTCAAACCATCATCTCGTTTTATCGAGATCTTGTTCTTTCCCTTGCTTATCATTTAACAGGAGTGTTGTATTCTTCATTCAAGTTCCCTCATCTTATCAAGTTTTGCCTGTCTTTTAACCGGAGTGTTGTCTGAGTCTTTCTTAACCTTGTGCCATTCTTTCAATTGTTTCGGAGGCAATATGCTATTGTTTTCATCAAGTATCATAACATCTTCTCAAGTTCATGTTCAATTCCTTCCATTTTCAGATGGAGTGCTGTCCAAATTCTGTCATTATTATTCCTTGGCCATACCGTTGTGGTTTCATATTCTTTTGGTCCGTGAGCTCTTTATTCATGGCTTTTATCCTACAAGGTTCTCATAATGTTCCTTGTTCCTCCTTTTACCGGAGTGCTCTCAAATTCGTTCATCTTCATTCTATTCTTTCTTTCAAGTTTGTTCAACCTCTCAGGTTCTTTGGTTTCACTCGTCTGTCAAAGAAGCAACTGTGTTTTACCTCTTCCTCTTCCGTTTTTACCCGGTGATATCTCTAGGATCTCGGGTCGAGATCCTCTGTTAGTGTGGGAGAGTTGTGACGCCCGAAGACCGACGTCCCAGAAGATCCCAGAAGATTCCCGAAGATTCCAAATGTTCCGGGTCTCCCGTGTGTTTTATTTTGCTTGTGTTATTTATTTTTGCATTGGATCATGTCATCATGCCATCATGTCATATTTATTTTTGCATCTCAACCTAAATAAATTGTGTGGACCTCGGTCCATTTAAATCGAGGGAAGAATGTCTTCTCTTTAAAACATATAAAAGCCTCTCAATATTTAGGGAGCTATATTTAAAATATTCCAATTGGTTGGGATCACCGTAACACACTTGCAATATTTCCCCATGCCTATTCTTTATTCAAGTTTCACCTTTAAAACCTTCCATGTAATTTTTTTTCCGTTGTATCGAGGCTCCTCCTAGAGTCTAGACTCTTTTCAAAC
Source organism: Secale cereale (assembly GCA_902687465.1). NCBI lineage: Eukaryota > Viridiplantae > Streptophyta > Magnoliopsida > Poales > Poaceae > Secale > Secale cereale. The sequence goes on along the minus strand of LR738710.1, from coordinate 564,236,692 downwards.
TCCTTCAGGCAAGCTAATTAATTTAGTTTGCATTTTTCCTATTTTGTTGGAACCACTTTTGTTGGGTTGGAATTATTCCATAAAGCCTTACAAAATGTTCCATAATTTTTATACTGTTCATGGCCTCCTTTCTTAATTTTTTTGGACTCTCTCTCTATTTAGTTCTCTGCTAAGAATAAATAGAGGCAGAAGAGCCCAGCCCGGCCTCTCTCTCCTCCTAGGCCACCGTCCTCCTTTGGCCCATTCTTTCCTTTAGCCAGCAGCCTCTTGGGCCTGTCCAACTCTCAGGCCCAGGCCTTGGCCTAACCTAGCGCACCACCGACAGCTCCAGCATCGCTCCTTCCCTCGACCTTCCTCAGCGCGCCGCCACCCCCCATCGTCTCGATTCCCTCGTTCCCTCTCCCTTTCCTCCCTCGCTGCGCCGCAGAGCCTCGCGCTCTCCTCCTCGTAGCGCCGCGCTTCCCCATCTCCCGATTCCCCGTGCGGCCTCCGTGCCAGAGCCCTCAGCGCCTCAGCTTCCTCCTACCTCCGTCGCCTGGTGCCTCCTCTGGCCGGCCCGAACAGCCAGTGCCCCGCGCCCCGAAGCCAGCGAGGCTGCCCGCCCCGCTCAAGCACCCGAGGCCAGCCAGGCCGCGCGCCGTGCGCCTCGCCCCTCCGTCGCCGGCCGCCGGCCCGAGCGCCTCCGCGCCACTGCCTCGCCTTGGCCCGTTCCTCCCTCGCACCCCGCAGGTCGCCTCCTCGGTCCTCAGGCCGCGCCAGGAGTTCCAGCGCCAAGACCTCGCCCCGTCGGCCTCCCTCCGTTCCCTGCCGCACCTTCTGCGTGTCGCCGAGCCCTTCGCCCGAGCCACCGCGCCCTTCGTCCCGGATCGCCCCGCACCGAGCGCCTCCGCGTCCAACGCCGGCGTCCCGTCTCCGGCGTCCGCGCGTGGCCCCTCCTCGCCAGCCGTGACGGCTCCCTCGTCCCTCAGCGCCGTGCCTCCGTGCTGCCTCCTCGCCGCTTCCTCGCCAAGCAGCACGAGCAGCACCTCCTCGCCATGGCGTACAGCCAGCCGCTGCCATGGCCTCGTCGCCCCTTTGCTGCTGCCGTTTTGTTATTTTGTGTTGCCTTGTGCTGTTGGGCTTGTCCAGGAACGTGCACGACTACCTTCGGAAGGAACGAGTACCCCTTCGAGTCGCCGACGACCGTCAAGTCCGACTACACTGCGATATGTCAAGTACCCCTACGATCGCGAAGTAACAAGTACCTCGACGACATGTACAACTACGACCGAGTCCGAGACCGGCAAGACCGTGTACGACTACGATCGGCGATGCGCCAAGTACCTCTTCGGGGACGAGAACGACTACGAACGAGAACGACTACCTTCGGAAGAGACGAGTACCACTACGTTCGACGACCGCGAGTACCGCTACCGTCGCCCCGAAGATGTTGGGTTCATCAAGTCCCTCTCCGAAACGAACGTGTACCACTACTTCCGCTACCGCCTCGAGAATGACTACTTCCTCTTCTTCCACTACGTCCCTCGACGACTCGATTCCGCCCCGAAACAATTGTTTTGAAGGTATAACCCCGAGACGTGACCCGTGAGATGCTTGTGTTGTATGAGTTGTTACCCTTGTGTGCACCGTGTCCGTTTCGATCTTTTGTCGTGCTCCTCGGTTGCCGCGTCGCCGACCCGTGGGAACCCGGCAACGGGATCACCCCACCTTTCGTCTTGCTTGACTCGCTCACGCCATCTTTCCTTTTGCACCGGTCTCTCGATGAGTTACCGGAACCGATATGTTGTGTTGCATCATTTTCGATTCGTTGCCGTGGCACCCTTTCGTTCCACCACGGTGACAAATGCTTCTTATCTTCTTCTTGGTAACCTTTAATATAATTGCATAAAACTTGATCATGTCATCCGCATCATGTTAACAACATTATATGTTTAATTGTTGTTTGCTTATAATTACTAAACATGTTCATGGGGATTTTCCGGATATGTTGTTATTTTCCGGCCTCATTTAAAATGTCTAAATAGTGTAGTTTTATTATGCTTCACCTCTTGCCAAGTTAAAAACATTTAATCTTGTCTTGTAAATAATCGAGAGTCAATTAAATAATTAAATGTGGTGTTTCGTCAATATGCAACTCGTTGCATATTGAGCTCCACTTAAATTGTAGTGTTGTTTGTGCACTTTTGCCATGCCATGCATATTTAAACCGGACATGCATCATACTTGTTTGTGCATCGTATGCCTTGTTTATGATATGTGTGTTTACCGTGTTGTTTTGCTTCTTTCCGGTTGCTTCTCTTGTTAGCTTCGGTTTCGTTCCGGAGTTGTGAGGATTCGCTCGACTGTGTGCTCCGTCTTCTTCATGGATCTGTTCTTCTCCCTTGTGGAATTCCAGGCAAGATGACCGAACCCGGATACCATTACTATCTTTGCCTATTGCTAGTAGTTCCGCTCTATAGTTTTGCCTCGATGCCCATGTCTTTCTTGTCAGCCTCCTACTTGTAACCATGAACCTGTTTAACCACCCTACCTATGCAAACCGTTGCTTGGCTAAGTACGCTTCGCTCAGCCCTTCTTATAGCATTGTTAGTTGCAGGTGAAGATTGAAGATGCTTGCTTCATGTTGAAGTTGTTGGGTTATATCACACTATATAAATGCTTAAAATGAAATCATCTATATACTGGCAAGGGTGGAAGGCTAAGCCTTTTGCTTGGTGATTTGTTCCACTCATGCCGTTAGGAACCGTATAAACCGGTGTTATGTTCCTTGATTATGCGTTCCTAACACGGTTGGGGTGTATGGGACCCCCTCGATAAACCGCTAAGTGCTAAGTCTTTTCCAGCAAGTCCCAACATTGGTACAATTTGCCTCATAATAACAACTTATTTAATTAATTAAATTTTGCATAGGGGGTCGCGTCCCCGAGGATTCTTAATTCTACATAGCAGGGGGGCCAGTGCCGATGGTGTTGGTCCCAAACGGGGGTTCTGCGGGGTCACCGCGAGGAAACTCAAGGATTGATATAAACCTGTAGAATCGCCCATCCGGTCGTGTCCTGAGACTTAGATACGCGCGGCTACTATTAGGTTGTCGACACGCCGGGAGGATTTGCTGGATTAGCCTTACCTTAGTTCGGTTTAACTTGAGCACGGGATTCCAAGAATACTCGGGTCTTCCCACCTTGGAGTTGCGACTCCGCGGATCGTGGGCTTGTAATGGGTCAAGTTGGAACACCCCTGCAGGGTTATGAACTTTCGAAAGCCGTGCCCGCGATTATGTGGCAGATGGGAGCTTGTTAATATCCGGTTGTAGAAAACTTGACACAATGTTCTAATACACTACCAGCGTGTGTACCGTGACTGTCAATTTCCGAATAGGGATTCGGGAGTTGAACACGGTGGGGTTATGTTTGACCGGCTTTAGTTAGGATCACTTCGTGATCATCTCTCGACCGAGGCTTTCTCTTCTCGCTCTCTATCACGTAAGCTAGTTGCTAGTTGCTGCTGCAGACACTACTCTTTTCTTCAGCCTTATCCTCTCCCAAGGCTTAAATAGTCTTGTTACCCGGGAACGGGATTGCTGAGTCCTCGTGGCTCACAGATACTACAACACCAGATGCAGGTTCAGCCGAGTTTGAAGCAGGAGCTGGTTCAGTTCTTCACTGGGAGCTCGATGAAGAGTTTGGTCGTATGCTTGTGTCGTGTTCGACGATCAGTAGTGGTTTCTACTAGGATTCGATCCTGACCTGTGGCTTTATGTTGTTTTGGTATCTTTCTTTTGGATCTTACCCTTAGATGGGCTGTGATGTTCTGAATGATGTTTGGCTTATGTAATGTATTGTGTGAAGTGGCGAGTGTAAGCCAACTATCTCCTTTTGCAATTTAATCCCTCTTTTACATGAGTCGTGCAAAGATACCAAACTTGAGATCATTCTAGGATGGGCTTATACCTTTAAGTCGCGCCTCGACACGTAGGAGGTATAGTCCCATCATGGGCATTACACTCGACCTATCTTGTTTTTGTAAATATGATAGTTCATCGTTCCTGATTCAGTTTGTTATGAATGAAACATGCTTGCAATGACAATTAGAGATCATAGCTGCTTATGACATGCTTAATTAGCTGAGAGTTTATAATGGTATCTTGCGTGCCAACATGATATTAAAATGGTTGTGATGTGGTATGATAGGGTGGTATCCTCCTTTGAACGATTCAAGTGGTCTGACTTGGCACATGTTCACGCATGTAGTTGGAACAAATCAACATAGCCTCCACGATATTTGTGTTCATGGTGATTTATATCCTACTCATGCTTGCATTCATTGTTGATTAATTTTAATGCATGTTCATGATCGTTGTTGCTCTCTAGCTGGTCACTTCCCAGTCTCTTTCTAGTATTCACCTGTACTAAGCGGGAATACTTCTTGTGCATCCACTTCCATAAACCCCAAAGTTATTCCATATGAGTCCACTATACCTTCCTATATGCGGTATTTACATGCCGTTCCAAGTAAATTTGTATGTGCAAAACTCTAAACCTTCAAATGAAATTTTGTTTTGTATGCTCGAACAGCTCATGTATCAACTAGGGTTGTCTATATCTTCCATGCTAGGTGGGTTATTCTCATGATGAGTGGACTCCGCTCATCATTCACGAGAAAATGGCTGGTAACTGGGATGCCGAGTCCCATGCTCAAAATCATAAATAATTAAACAAAACTCCACCATGGTTGTTGCTGGTTTAGACGGTACCCGTTGTTTCGGGCTAGCCGTGGAGTGTGCTTGTTGGTGGTTGGGGGTATAAACTTTACCATTCTGTTTGGGAACCGCCTATAATGTGCGTAGCATGGAAGATATTGAGATTCTTGGTTGATATGTTGACAATGAAAGTATACCGCTCAAAATGTTATTCATCTCTATTTAAAAATCGAGCTCTGGCACCTCTACAAATCCCTGCTTCCCTCTGCGAAGGGCCTATCTATTTACTTTTATGATGAGTCATCATCCTCTTATAAAAGAGCGCCAGTAGGAGAGCACCTCTGTCATTTGCATGTATTACTATTAATTTGCATTGAGTATGATCATGACTGGATCTCTTTTACCATGAATTACAATGTCTATTTAGTCCTTGATCCTTAAAGGTGCTCTGCATTTATGTTTTGCGGTCTCAGAAAGGGCTAGCGAGATACCATCTTGTTATACTATATCATGATTGTTTTGAGGAAGTGTTGTCATCCGAGGTTTATTATTATTGCTCGCCAGTTGGTTATGCCATTGATGTGAGTAGACATGAGACCTGAAAGTTATTATGAATATGGTTAGTTCACGATCATTGCTGAAAACCTAAATGCTGGCTTACATATTTACAACAACAAGAGCAAACACAGTTTGTCAAAGTTTTTCTTTATCACTTTCAGTTTATAACTGAATTGCTTGAGGACAAGCAAAGCTTTAAGCTTGGGGGAGTTGATATGTCTCCAACGTATCTACTTTTCCAAACCCTTTTGCCCTTGTTTTGGACTCTAACTTGCATGATTTGAATGGAACTAACCCGGACTGACGATGTTTTCAGCAGAATTGCCATGGTGTTGTTTTTGTGCAGAAATAAAAATTTCTCGGAATGACCTGAAAATTTACGGAGAATTATCTTGGAAAATATAAAAAATACCTACGGGAAGATCCAGACCAGGGGACCCACACCCTATCCGCGAGGGTGGGGGGCGCGCCCCTGCCTCGTGGGCCCCCTGGTGCTCCACCGACGTATCTCCGGACCCCATATATTCACTTTCGGGGAGAAAAAATCAGAGAGAACGACTTATCGCGTTTTACGATACGGAGCCGCCGCCAAGCCCTAATCTCTCTCGCGAGGGCTGATCTGGAGTCTGTTCGGGGCTCCGGAGAGTGGAGATCATCGCCATCGTCATCATCAACCTTCCTCCATCACCAATTCCATGATGCTCACCGCCGTGCGTGAGTAATTCCAGCATAGGCTTGCTGGACGGTGATGGGTTGGATGAGATCTATCATGTAATCGAGTTGGTTTTGTTAGGGTTTGATCCCTAGTATCCACTATGTTCTGAGATTGATGTTGCTATGACTTTGTTATGCTTAATGCTTGTCACTAGGGCCCGAGTGCCATGATTTCAGATCTGAACCTATTATGTTTTCGTGAATATATGTGTGTTCTTGATCCTATCTTGAAAGTCTATAGTCACCTATTATGTGTTATGATCTAGCAATCCCGAAGTGACAATAATCGGGACCACTCCTGGTGATGACCTTAGTTTGAGGAGTTCATGTATTCACTATGTGTTAATGCTTTGGTCCGGTACTCTATTAAAAGGAGGCCTTAATATCCCTTAGTTTCCAATAGGACCCCGCTGCCACGGGAGGGTAGGACAAAAGATGTCATGCAAGTTCTTTTCCATAAGCATGAATGACTATATTCGGAATACATGCCTACATTACATTGATGAACTGGAGCTAGTTATGTGTCACCCTAGGTTATAACTTCTACATGATGAATTGCATCCGACATAATTCCCCATCACCGATCCAATGCCTACGAGCTTTTCACATATTGCTTGTTGCTTATTTACTTTTCCGTTGCTACTATTACAAAACTACAAAAGCATTATCGTTACCTTTGTTATCATATTACTTTGCTACTAAACTACCTTGTTGCAGATACTATGTTTCCAGGTGTGGTTGAATTGACAACTCAGCTGCTAATACTTAAGAGTATTCTTTGACTCCCTTTGTGTCGAATCAACAAATTTGGGTTGAATACTTTACCCTCGAAAACTATTGCGATCCCCTACACTTGTGGGTTATCAGCGGTGCAGAGGACTTGCAGTGGCGACGGGAGCTGCTGGTTGAGGTCCCGCGGAAAAGGAGAGGGAGATCCACTCGGTGCCTAGCTTAGGGGGTGCTAGCTACGGCCGCCGAAGGCGAGCAGTGCGGCGGCGCGTGGTGGATCTTGCATCGCCGCGCGCTGGGAGGCTGGAACCCTAACTGAGCGGGGGGAAATCCCAAATGTGTTGTGCGGCGCCTGTGCGGGAAGGCCATCGAAGGGGCCTTAGGGGAGCCAAATTTCAGCCTTTTGGGTTTTCTGACGTTAGGGGCCCAACACGATTAATCGGGAATCTAACGATTTATCGCCTGTTAGAGCGATAAATCGGTCTGAATGATAAATGTCAAAGATAAGGCCTTATCTTAGTGATCACCACACGATAAGCGATAAATCGGCTGATAAATCGTTGAATCGGACGATTTCTTAAACAGTGGACGCTAGAAGTTCTGTACAAGAAGTAGGCAAGGACTGGAGGTTTTGAAATAACCAAGGCCTTGATTGAATGCAAGATAGCATAAGGTCCCTCAATGAATGAGCACATAGTAAAGCTTGCTGGCTATGTTGATAAACTAGCTTCTGTGGAATTTGGAATTCCTCCAACACTCCGTACAGATATTGTGCTTGCTTCATCTTATGATGTTTTTGTCATGAATTATTACATGAATGAGATAGAGAAAAGTGTAAACAAGTTGTTCGTTATGCTCAAAATTCCGGAAGCTGGAATGTAGAAGAACAAACCAGTATTGATGGTCAATAAGGCCGTCAATTTCAAGAAGATGGGCAAGTCGAAGAAGAAGTCTACTGGCACCGGTAAGATCGTGTCTCAGCAAAGGAGCAAGGGTGGAGCCACTAAAGAGACTAAATGTTTCTACTACAATCAGAAAGGACACTGGAAGCTCAACTGAAATAAGTACTTGGCAGATAAGAAAAAGAACGGTTCTTCCGGTAAAGGTATAAAAGTTATACAAAGTTAATGTTATTCTACTTTTTTATTTCATGTATGTCATGAGAATTTTATACTGATCGGTTGCTCTCATTTGCAAACCAATGCAGAGACTACAGAAAGCTCGCAAGTCGAGAAGGAATGAAGTCGTGATGCAAATTGGGAATGGTGATGGGATCACTAATCATATCGTTGAAGTCCTGTCTTTAGTTTATCTACAAGATTTATCTTAGAACTGAATAATAGTTATTTCATTCTGTGGTTATGTAAAGCATTATTTTTTGGGTTATGCGATGGATACTCTAATAAGTTTTAAACAATGGTTGTTCAAGTTGTTATAAGAATATTTTTTGGATTTACCTCTATTATTAGTGGTTTATTCATGAGTCTTGAATTTAATATTTATAACATTAATGCTAAACGTCTTGAGAAGACTGATAGCACCACTTAAATGTGGCACTGCTTGGTTATATTGGAAAATAATATGTGTGCGTATGAAGTAATGAAGTATTTTGATTTTGAATCAATAGACAAAATACATAGTGTTGTAGGTGGTCCGATGAGAAAACCAGGCCATGGTGAATATTTTTACTTCACTGATGTTTTTAGTAAATATGATTTACTTGATGAAACATAAAATATGAAATATTTGAAAGGTTCAAAGAAATTCAGAATGAAGAACCATTATGACAAAAGATAATAGATTCTTCAACCATGAATAAATATATCTGAGTCATGAGTTTAGGAAACACTAGAATAATTGTGGAATTATTTTATAACTTATTGATATGCTTTTATTAAGTTTAATGATATGCATTGAAACCGCAACATATACACCAAACAAAGCATTGTCTTATAGTCTGGAAAGACAACACCATATGAGTTATGGAGTACTCAACCAAGACAAATGTTAATATGTAGGCTATCCTAAAGAGACAATTGGGTATTCCTTCTACCAAAAATTTCAAAGACAAATTGTGAATTTATGAACCTTGCAAAGAATGAACACTTTTTCGAGAAGGATTATTCTCGCTAAAGAAGTAAGTGGGAGGACAATGCAGCTTCAAAAGATTATTGAATCTCTTGAGAAAGTTAGTAGGATAAACAAACCGGAAGTTGTTTTGAAAGTTTTCCGCACAACTGAACCAGAAGTTACTACACCAGCTGTAGCAACTCTAGTTAAAGCTTGTAGCTGAACAGCGTAGCTCTGGAAGAATTTATGAACCTCCTAAATTATTTCACAATGAAATATTCATCTTAGAAGAAGATGAACCTATGCACTACAAGGAAGGGATGGTGGCGCCCAGCTCAAAGGGATGGCTTAAAGCCAAGCACTCCAAAGTGGAGTTCATGTACGACAATTAAGTTTGGAACTTGGTTGATCCTGTAGAAGGTATAGAGCAGATGGATATCAAAACTATTTTCCTAAATGGAAAGAATGTATAGATGATACAACCAGAAGGTTTTGTTGATCCTGTGAATACCGGAAAGGTGTGCAAGCTTCAAAAGTCTAATTATGGTTTGAAGCAAGCATCAAGGAGTTGGAATCAACATTTTAATGAAATAGTTAAAGAGTTTAACTTTGTTAAAATGATGAAGAAACTTGTGTATATACTAAGTTTAGTGGGAGCTCTATAGCATTTTTAATCATATATGTAAATGGCATATTATTGATTGGAAATAATATAAAGTTTCTAAAGCACAATGAAAGATTTTGAAGAATATGTTTCGAGTGAAAGACTGAAGGCGAAGCAACTTATTGGTCATAAAGATCCATATAGATAGATTAGATCAAGACGTCTGATTGTGCTAAGCCGAAATGAATACATTGACACGGTTTTAAAAGGTTTAAAATGGAGAATGTGTTTCTCCCAATGTCAGATAGCATGTTGCTTAGAAGAAATCAATGTCCTAAGATAGTTGATAAGCATGTACAGATGAGTGGATAATTGAATCCATCATGAATGTTATGATATGTATAAGACTAAATATTTTTATGTACTAAGTGTTAGTAGTAGGTACCAAAGTGATCCTTGATTGGCTCACTAGGTAATTAATATAATTAAGTACCTTAGAAGGACAAAGGACTTGCTCCTTGTTTATAGAGGAGATAAAGAGCTCGTTGTAACACCCCATATGTAATACCTTTCTTATATGGCAATAAAGCATTTATGAATTGATCCTTGTCCTTTCCTTGGGAGTTCTTTTTCAATTATGCATTCTCATTGTCATTGCATTGTCACATTATCTTTTCTATTGCATTCATGCATTACTTCATCCTCATCATTGCATCATGATCATCATGGCACTTTCACTTGTCCTTGTGTTTTATTCTTTTCCTAGTATGTTAGGTGAGGTCTTCTTGATCTTGTTATGATGGTGGTGGCAAGTTCATGCCCTTCTTAAACCCCTTTCTTCTAGCACCACTCTCTTCCCTTCCCCTTCTTTTCCATTCCTTAAGTATTTTGCAAGTGACTTAACCTCTTCTTTTAATTGTTCATCTCCTCCCCACTTCTTTAGTACCTTGGCCTAAGTCACCTTGCAAAGCCTTGCCTCATTTTAAAATGTTTTGGTCAGGTTCAAAAATGACAAAAGTTTGAACCATATTCAAACTTGTTTTATTTTTCTACCTCTAAAAATGCCCAAGTCATTCTTATAAAATTGGGCATAAATCCAGGAGATAGGGAATATTTTACTTCTCTCCTAATTCCTTCTCTTTTGGCATGTGCTTTTTCTTTTTGTTTTCTGTCTGAAGAAAAACATAAAGAAAAAGAAACAGCAGCAGCGCAGCCCAGCAGCGCATGGGCCTGGCCCCTCTCCCTCGGCCCAGCTAGTGCGCGCCAGCAGCCCAGCTAGCAGCCCGCGCGCGTCCCTCTCGCCTTTTCTCACCCAGGCCCCCGCATACCCCCTCTGTGTCGCTCCCACATGGCCAGGACGGGCCCGCGCGTCAGTGACCGCTTCCTCCACCGCACCCACCTTTTCGTCCTCCTTGCGTCGTCGCCATGGGGACCGCGAGCGAGCGCATCGCCGCTCCATTCCGTCGCCCTGGCCCCTCTTTTAAGCCCCCGCCGTGTCCACCAACCCTCTAGGGTTTCCCTCCTCCTTCCTCGACCGCCGCCAGGCCACCTAGACCACCAGATCCGCCGCTCCACCGCCGTCCCGCGCGCATCAGAGTGCTCGTCCTCGTCGCCGACGTGCTCTCCGGTCACCTACGCCCTGGAGATCGTGTCCAGCAAGTTCACCGTCGTCGACTACGTCATCTGCTACCTCTACGGCCCCGAGGGACGCCAAGTTCGACTACTTCCTCGTCGTGTTCCCCCGCGTCGGGCTCCGTTCAACTCCGACAAGATTCCATCGTCTCCGGCCTCCTCTCGCCTAACCAAGCGCACCTTCGTGCTTGTGGTGAGCTTGCGCACCTCCCCGACCCTTTTTCTTCCTCGTTTGCATGCTTTAGCCACGCTAGCCGCACGCACACGAACTCGTCGCCGTCGGGCCTCGTCTCCAGCGAGTGGTCCGACCACCGTTGCTCCTCCGCGTATGTCCATCATCTTCGCCGTGTCGTGTAGGGCCTGGTTCGTGCTCTCGCCGCTCCGTTAGGGCCCGTAGCTGTCGCGCCGTAGTTCGTCGTCGCTGCCTCTGTTTGTTTCCGTCGGCATCGCTGTAGTCGTCGTTAGGTGCAGCTGGTCCGCGTCGCGGATGCGGAACTCCTCCAGGAGCACACCACACACCTCCGCCGCCCGTTTTGGTCGCCGGAGCAGCTCCGACGAGCTCCTCCGACCGGCTCTATTTTTCCCCTTCGCTCTGCTTCTTCAGTTTACTCATATGGCAACGCTTCCCTACTCTGTCAGATGCACGCATGCTAGCCCAGTGGTGTGTCTCTCGTTCAGTAAGCGCGCAGACTAGGGTTCGATTCCCGCCGGGGCAGTGGTTTAGCCCCCTTTTTTGTTAATTCTGTGCCACTGACATGCTGGTCCCGCATGTCATCCTCTGCACGCCGTACCCACTCCCGCACCCACACAGCGCCACCTCAGCACCCCCCTGGACCCACTAGTCAGTGACTAGGGCTGGTCCAGGCTGGGTCGATTTAACCCTTTTCCTTTTCTGTTTTTGTTTTTAATTTCAGTTTTCTGCATTTTCTTTTGCATATTCATATCTTTTAATAAATGCATCTGTTGAAAATACTTTATATATGAAAATTGCCTAGTTTTTAGTGTAGAATTTTTGTATGCAATTTGTTGCCATGTTAAAAACAATTAAATTGATGTTTGAATTATTTTGTGTTTAAAATATGCTCAAACTAGTTAAATTCATAACTATTTAACCATAGCTCCAAATTTGGCAACCTTTATATGTATTTGGGGTGGAAAAATGTGTAGATTAAGATGGTGTTGTTACTTTGCATGTTTAACAACTCTAAAAGATGACTTTCTCAGATCTATCTTATATGTGTTATTATGAACATGGGAGTTCCGGAAATTGTTGTTTGTTCTTTCCGGCCCATTTAAAATGCTAGCATGTTGTTGTTGGTCCTAGTTGCACCCCTTGTCATGTTAAACAACTTATAAAACTTGTTGGGTGCTTGTCTAAATCAACTACATAACCACTTGTGGCCATGTTAGTTCTTGTTTTCCTTTTGCTTGTGTCCCTACTTGTGTTGTGATCTTGTTTATTGACATGCCCTTATGCACTCATCTTGCCCCTAGGAGTTGCATCATATCCTACCCATATTCATATGCATCATGTGTTTGATCATTGCATGATGATTGATGGTTGTTCTAGTGTTTGTATTGTTGTGTTGGTTAGAGCCCGGTGACGATTCGGAGTTCGAGGTTCCTATCGAGACTGAGTTTGAGGAGCAAGGTTACGATCCCTCCGTGGACTCAACAGGCAAGATGACCATTCCCCGATATCACCTCTATCTTTGCATATGCTAGTTGTCTCGTTCTTTAGATGTGCCTCGATGCCTATTCCTGGTTGTCAGCCTCCTATTGTTGTCATGAAACACTCTAACCGCCTTCCTAGCAAACTGTTGATTGGCTAAGTACGCTTTGCTCAGCCCCTCTTATAGTGTTGTTAGTTGCAGGTGAAGTTTTGAAGACTGCTCCATGTTGGACTTGTTATTCGGATAACACAATATATATACCTATTAAACTAATGCACCTATATATTGGCTATGGGTGGAAGGCTAGGCCTTCTGCTTGGCATTTTGTTCCACTCATGCCACCTTAGGAACCGATAAACCGGTGTTATGTTCCTTGATTTTGCGTTCCTAACACGGTTGGGGTTTATGGGCCCCCTTGATTATTCACTCTGTTTAAAGCTTTTCCAGCAAGGCCCAACATTGGTTTTACATTTGTCTAATAACTAAAACTTGCATAGGACGTTGCAAACACGAGTTCTTAATTAACAACCCGGGCCAGTGCTCCTCATGAGTGTTGGTCCAAACTGGGGGTCCTGCAGGGCCGCCTTGGGGAAACCCGAGGTATCTGGCATTACCTATAGCATCGCCCATTCGGTCTTGGCCTAAGGAGATACGCGCGGCTACTATCAGGGTGTCGGCACGCCGGGAGGTCTTGCTGGATTAGTTTTACCTTTGTCGAAATATCTTGAGCACGGGATTCCGAGGATACTTGGGTCTTCCCACTTTGGAGTTGCGACTCCGCGAATCGTGAGCTTGTGATGGGCTAAGTTGGGACACCCCTGCAGGGTTTGATCTTTCGAAAGCCGTGCCCGCGGTTATGTGGCAGATGGGAATTTGTTAATATCCGGTTGTAGATAACTTGACACATTATCTCTAAGAATACACTACCTGTGTGAGTAACCGTGATGGTCTCTTTCTGAAGGGCTTCGGGAAGTGAACACGGTGGGGTTGTGTTTGATCGTGAGTAGCTAGGATCACTTCTTGATCAACTTGGCGAACGTTGGCACTTGTTCTCATCTCGCTCTAAACTCGTAAGCTAGTTGCTAGTGCTGCGGCAAACACTTTTTAGCCTTTCCTCACCTAAGGCTTTGGTAGTTTTGATACCCGGGAACGGGATTGCTGAGTCCTTGTGGCTCACAGTTTCAACACACACCAGATGCAGGTACCGCCAAGAACAATGCAGGAGATGGTTCGGAACTTCACTGGAAGTTCGATGAAGAGCGTGGTTCGTATCCCGACGATCAGTAGTGGTTCTTACTAGGAGGATCCGGGATTGTGTTTTTGGTATCTTTCTCATTTGAATTCCGTCCGTGGTCGGACCTTGTGTTATTTGGATGATGTATGTTATTGTATTCATTGTGTGACGTGGTGAGTGTAAGCCAACTATCTTTTCTATTTCATCCCTGGACTTTTACATGAGATGTGCAAAGATACCATACTTGAGATCATTCTAGTATGCGCTTGTGTCTCTAAGTCGTGCCTCGACACGTAGGAGACATAGTCGCATACTGGGCATTACAAGTTGGTATCGGAGCCGACCCTCGTGGTTACATGGATGTTTGCGGACGGGTGCGCGGTCATGTTATGCATAACGTTTGTGACCCGTCGTGGCACACGGCATGGCACCTGTGCCGGACTGAAAGCACAAACGTATGTTCCAAGAGGAACGTTCCTGTGGCCCGACGAGGACGTCGGTTCCTCTCAGTGGGAGTGTATGTGATATCCTGGCTTATTAGGGATGATAGACTACTCATATCAATAAGGAATTCCTTCTTTTCCAGGAACCCATTCAGAAAGAACTCCAAAGTTAAGCGTGCTCATCTTGGAGTAGTTTCAGGATGGGTGACCGACCGGGAAGTTGCTCCCGGGTGCGCACGAGTGAGGACAAAGTGCGCAGAAAAGACTAGTATTGATATGTGAGGCCAGTCTAGATCCCGCCAGGAGTAATGACCACCGGCGGGTGTGTCCGGGGCGTTACACTCGTTGTAAATGGTTACACGGATACCAGCTTCATGACTGATATAAACTATTATAGGGCTATGCTAGGATAATTATTTGGAATAGCTTTCAAGCATGAACAATATTGTAGATTCTATAGTGAAAGAAGAATATATGGAAGCTTTAGATGCTTCAAAGGAAGAGGTCTGCATCGAGAAGTATCTTGATATATTTGGTGTGATCCTAAGTGCGATGAGACCAATGATGCTATATTGTGAATAATGGTGCCATTGGTCAAAGAAAAAAAGGAATATATATCCACATAAAAGATCAGTCATAACTAGCACAAACATCACACAGATTTCAATGTGTCCGGCCCGATGACGAAAACTCTACCACAAGTAAAGCATGAGCAACATCGGATAGCCATAGGTGTTAAATAGACTATGTAAGTAGATTATTGACTCTAGTGCAAGTGGGAGACTGTTGGAAATATGCCCTAGAGGCAATAATATTGTATTATTATATTTCTGTATTCATAATTAAGAGTTTATATTCTATGCTATAACTGTTATGATCCTCGAATATGTGATTCGATAGAAAACTCATATGCATGTGTGGAATGAGAAACGGTAAAAACTAGGTTCCAAGGCTTGCCTCTAAGAATGACTCAAGTGTTGTTGGTGATCATGTTTTATGGATATTAGGATATCACTAAGTGTAACGATGGTCCTTAAACAACATTGAGAGTATGGCGTTAGAAGAACGATCATATTGGATCGACTCAAACTTGTTTGTTACACTTTGAGGTAATATCGTCTGAAATCAATTGATATAACATCAAGTGTTAACATGTGTTTTTGTTCCTTGGACCATGAGAGTATATTAGTCCCTTCTTAGTATATGATGAGATTTCGGGTTGCTCAAATGTCATCAATAACACGGTGATCATAATGGCAACTTACGGGTTCATCGAAAAGTATGACAAGGGACTAGATAGCTCGAGAGTGGAGTTTGCTCCTTCAATGATGGAGAGATATTCTTAGGGCCCTCTCGGTGTAGCGACATCCATCATTGTCTGGCCAGACATAGGTGACTATGTCACGGGGATGCCGGAACATATCAATGAGAAAGAGAAGAAAACCGGTAACGAGGAGAACGGTATAGTGAGCATGTGTATGACTCAAGAGGATGCAGATACATCTCACCTTGGGTTTTGTGAAGTATCACGAAGAAAAGAGAATATCACATGATAACCAAAGGTACACTCGTTATTCATGTAATGATAGGGATCGGTATGGACGTCCACGGTTTCTCAAGTGGTCACTGAACAAAGGGGTTTTGTTCATGTCTATGTTTTACCAGACCAATAGGGTCACAAGCTTAAGGTAATCACGATATGTTGAGTGTTATTAGGACGGGAGTATCGAGGATTTATTTGTGAAATAATTTGTTAATATTCGAGATAGTTTCGAGAGGGACTAGAAGTGTTTCGGGGTCATTATAAGGGTTTCGAAGTTTATCAGGCAATACCGGATATTACTGATAAATAATTTTATGTGGAAAATGTTTTCAAATATGTTAAATTAATAATAAAGGGATCTAGTAATTGTTAGGAGTCTTTTATAATTAATTAAGTATCAACGGGCCTTAAAAGGCCAAGAGGTGGAAGGCAACTTGGACCCACAAGGGTCCAAGAAGGGAAGTGTCCCCTTCTCCGATTAGAGAGGTGGGGGAGGCCGAATTGGGGAGGGATTCCTCCTCTCCATGGCTTGCGCAAGGGGGGAGGACTTTCCTCCTAGTGTGGCACCCCTCCTCTACCCTCCAACCTATATATACTAGAGGCTTTTGGCACATTTGAACACACAAGTTCTGGAGCCTCCTGTAGTTCTCTAGTTCTAGTTCTAGTTGGTCTTAGTAGATCAATTACAGCTCGGCCTAGATCCTCTAATCTTCATAATTAGAAGCTCGGTGTGGTTCTAGTTGGTCTTAGTAAATTCTTCGGCGACGATTAGCTCTGAATGGCGAAGCGCTGCCAGATCGTGAAGATCGTACGCTTGCAACTCATAGATAGGTCGTGCTTTCTGTCTTATGTTCAAGGGACTGTTCGTGGGCGGTTCACGGGATCGTTCATCTAAGGTTTGAGGGACTCCAAGTATGATCTACACCAACTCGTCTTCTTCCGCTGCAACTTGGAGTCGGTAAGGATCAAATCCAAACCGTTGATGCTTCTTCATATTGTTCCTGGGTGATCGTAGGGTGATTTTTTTTTCTTGTTTTCTACTACGTTTCCCAACAGTCCTGATCGTGACTGCGAACCTAGGACCTCCTAGGCATCCAATGGAAGGTGGCCGCACATGAGGCGTACTGGTGGGCTGACCCATTGCTACTTCTCGAGCTTGCGTTGTATTCCCTCGAAGAGGAAAGGGTGATGCAGCATAGTAGCGCAAGTATTTCCCTCAGTTTTGAGAACCAAGGTATCAATCCAGTAGGAGACCACGTGTGAGTCCCTCGCACCTGCACAAACAAAAAAGAACTTCGCAGCCAACGCGATAAGGGGTTGTCAATCCCTTTACGGTCACTTACGAAAGTGAGATCTGATAGAGATGATAGTTTGATATTTTTGGTATTTTTGGATATAAGAACAGAAAGTAAAAGCGGAAAAGTAAAGTATATTGTAGATTGATATGTTGAGAATAGACCTGGGGGCCATAGTTTTCTCTAGTGGCTTCTCTCATGATAGCGATATTCTACGGTGGGTAAACAAATTACTGTCGAGCAATTGATAGAAAAGTGAATAATTATGAGACTATCTAGGCATGATCATTATATATAGGCATCACGTCCGAGACAAGTAGACCAAAACAATTCTGCATCTACTACTATTACTCCACACATCGACCGCTATCCAGCATGCATCTAGAGTATTAAGTTCATAAGAACAGAGTAACGTCTTAAGCAAGATGACATGATGTAGAGGGATAAACTCAAACATAGTGATATAAACCCCGTCTTTTTATCCTCAATGGCAACAATACAATACGTGCCTTGCTGCCCCTACTGTCACTGGGAAAGGACACCGCAAGATTGAACCCAAAGCCAAGCACTTCTCCCATTGCAAGAACTATAGATCTAGTAGGCCAAACCAAACCAATAATTCGAAGAGACTTGCAAGGATATTATAATCATACATAAAGAGTTCGGAAAAGAACCAAATATTTCTCATAGATAATCTTGATCATAAACCCACAATTCATCGGATCTCGACAAACACACCGCAAAAAGAGATTACATCGAATAGATCTCCTCGAAGGCCGAGGAGAACTTGGTATTGAGATCAAAAGAGAGAGAAGAAGCCATCTAGATACTAGCTATGGACCCGAAGGTCTGTGGTAAACTACTCACAACTCATGGTGAGGCGATGATGATGATGTAGAAGCACTCCGTGGAAGATCCCCCCTCCGGTGGAGCTCCGGAATAGGCCCCAAGATGGGATCTCACGAGAACAGAAGGTAGTGGCGGTGGAACTAGGGTTTTCTCTGTTGTTCTGATGGTTTCGGGGTACGTAGATATATATAGGAAGAAGGAGGGCACCATGGGCCAAACGTGGGGCCCATGAGGCAGGGGGCACGCCCCCCACCCTCGTGGACGCCACCTCAGCCCTATTCCGTGGTTCTCAAGTCTCCCGTGCGTATTTTGCTCCAAAAATATCTCTCCCGAAGTTTCATTCCGTTTGGACTCCGTTTGATATTCCTTTTCTGTAAAACCCTGAAATAGGCAAAAAACAACAATCTGGACTGGGCCTTTCGGTTAATAGGTTAGTCCCAAAAATAATATAAAAGTGTATAACAAAGCCCATTAAACATCCAAAACATCTTAAATAATAGCATGGAACAATCAAAAATTATAGATACGTTGGAGACGTATCACCCACTGCACGACAGAGTGGGACCATGATGGCACCGTTCATCGGCTGCATGTGTGTTTCGACAACAATGTGGCGCAATGAGCATCACATAGGAAATGTGTGTGATCCAAGCATATATTTGTGGCATAAAGCAAGAGGTCCTGTGCCTAGTTGTTTTTTAGGCTCCTCCAGTGGGTGGTGATTATCGTCTCACAATAATATAAAACTAGCAGGTTGTAATACAGAGGAGAAGGAAACTGGGGGCCTCCGACGTCGCAAACTTACAAAGAAACTTGAACTCATTTCTCCTTCATGTTTGTTTGTTCCTCTCTTCTTCCTTCATCTGCTTCATCTAGACTCTATAACATGTACTCAATCCGTGTATTGGAAGGACTTGAACCACTTGGGTGTTACACGTCATCCATGGAGGGAGAGGAATAAATGTGGTCACTGCTGGCCTCCACCATTCCTATGGTGGGCAACAACATAGAAAATAATGTATGATAGAAACTTATCATAAAGGGACAACACGGTGGACTTCAAGAGTGTTATTCTTGACGCATATACAACGGCCACTTGGGTGATCAACTTTGTGACGTTGGCCCTTCCAACTTGGACACAAGGGGGAAATATCTAGTGCACCGGTGCTTGTGATGCTACCGGTGCTTGTGATGCTACCGGTGCACCGGACCTTTGTAACACATTTTAAAATATTCAAAAAAATGTGCAAAAATGAGCACATTCACACCACTTCTATATTTGTTGTCGCAAAATTTCAAATCAAAATTCAAAACAATGCTTGAGATACAAAAATGACAAATTTAACACTAAATAGTTCATAGTATAAGTTGGGTTGTAGATTTGGTGCATTATCACATTGATGTCAAATTTATCATTTTTGTATCTCGAGCTATGTTTCGGATTTTGATTTGAAATTTTGTGACAACAAACACTGGTGTTGTCTGAATGTTCTCAATTATTTTCATATATTTTTCAACATTTTAAAAAGTGCTAGGATGTCCAGTGCACCGATAGCACCACAAGCACCGATGCATCGGATACGTTCCCTAGACAGAGGACAAATGCTCACCTTCTCACGGCCACACCAAACACATTCTACACATTTAAATTACGGACTCCTCATGGCATTTTTGAAGGAATTAAAGGGGGAGGAGGACCCACTCTGAAATACAAGAACCGCACTATATGTCTCACTTCGCCAAGGGCTAGTCCTATATGCCGTGTAGGCCATCGAATTGTGACCTAGTGTGTACCTCCTCGCTCCTCGCAACATCCACTTGGGTCAGCCCTACTAGTTCCTTTCAGGTTTTTCTTTTTCTGTGTTTTTTTCTAACTTACGTTTTTTTTATTTTATTTTTCTTTCTCTTTGATTTTTCTTTTATTATTTTATTTTGTAATTTTGTTTCCTTTACTTTTTAAATTAATGAACATATTTCAATTTTTTCAATATTTTCTAAAATCGTGAAATCACAAACATTGTTTATAAAAATGGCAAACCTTTTTTAAAATTGTGAAATTTTAGAATTAAGGAACATTTCAAAAAAAAAGGTGAATTTTTTTAAACATGTGACTCTTGAACAATGTTTTGAATCGGCGGCCATTTTTTTGAAATGATGACCATTTTTTGGAAGGTTGGGAAAAAAATAATTCACAAACATTCTTTTGTTAAAATGAAAAAATTGAACTGCATAAACATTTTTTGAATTCATGAATATTTTTGGAATAAGCAAACATTTTTTAATCAATGAACTTTAGATGTAATTTTGGAAAAAATCAAATTCATGAATATAATTTTGAATTCACGAACATTTGCTCAAATTCAGGAAAAAATAATTAATATACAAACATTTTTATTTGCTGAACTTTGTTTTCAAAACCATGCAGATATTTTAATATGCAAACATTCTATGAATCAATGAATAGTTTATGATTTCCTAAGCATTTTCTGAATTTGTACACATTTATCGCTTTTTGAACTTTTTTTAATTCAAATTTTTTCTAAATTTATACCTATTTAAAAAAATCCAAATTTATTTTTAAAAAAATAAAACAAAAATAGAAAGGCAAAAAAGGAAATAAAAAATCGGAAAGCGTCACGTCGCACACATGGGCCAGCCCAAAAGGACGCTGGTGAGCGCGGGTGACGGGTGTTCGTTTGGTTGATACTCCGCGCGCTCGTCATGAAATGGGAGGTCCTTCCCGATAGAACTTATATCTCGCCGAAGGCGAGACTTGCTTCCGTCTCACCCGAAGGGTTCACGCATAGGCTGGCTCGTTAGTGCCATCGCTAGCTCGCTCGTTCTACGTGCTGCTTTCGTCCCGTGTTTTTCTTCTACCTTTTTATTTTTTATTTTTTTCATCGGTTCTCTTATATGTTGTCATTAGTTTTCTGTTTTTAACGTTTTTCTTTGTTTCCTTCAAAGTTTTTATTGGTTTTTCTTTTTGAAAACAGTACAAACGCGAGTGCTTATACATACGCGCATATACTCATCCCTACGAACGCACATCCGCACACCCTATCCCTATGAGCACCTTTCACAGACTGACCCGTCATATCATCTTGGGATTTATGAAGTCATCGTAGATGCCTCGTTGTCGACGGGAACATCTCCTCCCACTGAAAGCGCTTCGTCGGAACTCCTTAAATAAATACAGGAATAATACGAGCATCATGATTTAAACCCTGGTGGGTGGAGATACCACTGTCCCTCTAACCATCCAAACACAGGTTAGTTCGCCTTACCGGCTTTTTCTTTCCTTCCATTTTTATTTATTTTGTTTCTTCTTTTCCTTTTGATATTTTTTATTCTATTTCTTTGTTTTAGTTTGTTTCTTTGTGCTTATTTATCGCCTTTTCATTTCTTTGTACAGTTTTTTATACACCAGGATTATTTTTTTAATACACGTTTAACATTTTCCGTATATGTAATTAACATTTTTGGCTACTTATATTTTAGATGTCTACTTTTTCCATACACAATATTCATTTTCTATATACACCAGCAACATTTTTTATACACCTTTTACATTTTGAAAATACATGGTTAACATTTTGTAAAACTTTTTTTGTCAACCTTTTCCATAAACATTGTACATTCTTTGTGTACATCAGAAAACTTTATATATACTCCCCCGGTCCTTTTTAGTTCGCATATAAGATTTGTCTAAAGTCAAATCTCGTATAGTTTGACTAATTTTATAGAAAAAATACAAACATTCACAATTTAAGCGTGTATTATTTATGTCCGATGTTTTATACACATTGTACATTTTTATATACATCAGAAAAAATTATGTACACATTTAACATTGACTAAGTACATTATTACCATTTTTTTAGCTCATAGTTTTATGTCTATTGTTTTTCCAAACACATTGTACATCATTTGATACATTTTTCATATACATTTGACACATTTTTTCTATACACATTTAACATATTTAAATACATAATTAAAAAATGAAAACTTTGTATATTTTTGTACTTTTTTCATACAGTTTGTATATTTTTGTATGCATCGAAAACAATTGTTCTGTACAGAATTGACATTTTTTAAAGGGACAATTACATTTGAGCCCCTAGTTCTGTCACACCCATGTGTTTTGCCCCTAAATTCGAAAAACCCTCGTTTCTGTCCAAGCTCATTTGCTCCTCTTATCCTTTTGCCCTTTGACTGTTTGACCACAACTTTGAAAACTTCATAACGAATTCATACTAACTCGGAAAAATGCAAATAAGATATCAAAATGTTTGAAATAACATCACCCATAAGTACATGTCATTTGCATTCATGACAGCAATGCTGAAAAGTCTATACCTCAGTTTGAGATCATATGATTTTTTTTGGATTTTCAACACTTTTGTCATGAATGCAAATGACGTGCACATATAGGTGATGTTTTTTCGAACATTTTGATATCATATATGCATTTTTCTGAGTTAGTATGAATTCGTTATGATGTTTTCAAAGTTAAAGTCAAACGGTCAAAGGGCAAAAGCATAAGAAGAGCAAACAAACTTGGGCAGAAACAAGGGTTTTTTGAATTTAGGGGCAAAACACACGGGTGTGACACAACTAGGGGCTCAAATGTAATTGTCCCTTTCTTAAACGCACGATTAACAGTTTTCCTTTTTTGTGTAAAGTGAATTATATAATAGAAAAATTCATAGTATTTCGAAATACTAGCAAAAGTAAAAAAATGATACCAAAATCTGAATAAAAAAACGTTCAAAAAGAACGATGAAAGCCGTGTCCATGCTGGGATGAGAGACGTTCGCTCAAGAACCCGACCAGATCGAACCATGGCCCATCAGCGATTTGACAAGACTCCTCCCAAGAAGTGACATTGAATGTAAGAATAATCTTAAAACCCAATAACAATAAAAAAACATGGCAAACACATATTGTACATGCAAATTTACATTTGCAGTGCATGAGAACTAAATCTTCCATATCTTGGAAACAAAAACAAAGAAAACATAACAATTATGTCCGAACCTTGGCTGTCGTTGTTTCGTTAGATTTTTTAGAATACGTTGTTTCATTAGATGAAAAGTATATATTAAATAAAAACAATTATTACAATAGTATTAGCGAACATATTTTCCCACAGGATGTTCAAAAATATAAATTTGAAATGGTGTCAAATTATGGCAAATTACCATTGTTCTTTCAACGAAATGTGTACAAAAAGGAAATTTGGGTTTGTAAAACAAACTTGTCATGTTCCAAAAAGAATTGACCATGTTGCAAAAATTATTGACAAAGGTCCAACAAGTAAAAAATTCATGGTGCAAAAATAAATTTGCCATTGTAAACAACTAAATTTGCCATCGTCCAAATGTAAATATGGCATGGTCAAAAAATATATTTTCCCGTAGTCAAATTATAAATTTTCCATCGCACAACAAATAAATTTGCCATGGTCTAAAAGATAATTTGCCATGGTAAAAAAAATAAAATTCTCGCGATCCAGGAAAAAGAATTTGACTTGATACATAAAAGTAAATTTTCCATGGTTTGTGGAAACAAATTTGCCAGGTTCCAAAAATTGGTCATCATGGTCTAACAAGTAAAAAAAGCCATGGTAAAATAAATTGGCAAAGGCCCAAATATTAAATTTGCGATGGTAAAAAAATAAGTTTGACATGATAAAAACAAGAAATTTTGCCATGATACATCAGGTAAATTTTCCATGGTCACAAAAAAAAGTTTGACATGGTACATAAGAGCAAATTTGTCGTGTTCCCACAAAGTAAATTTTTCATTGTCCAAAAAGAATTGTGTTCTCTAAAAAAGCATGGCAAGTTTTGGAAGGCACATGGGCGTTAGAAGATTTATTTATTGTATCAAAAGATGGTAAATTCTCATGGGCAAATGGCAAAATTAGGAGATCTATTCTTTGAAAGAGATGGAAAAATTTGGCACATGGCAAATTTAAGAAGATTCATTCTTTCAAAAAAGATGGCAAACTAGGAGCTCTTAAGCCATCATGTGACAAAAACAAGGAAATAACTACTAATGTCGTGGGTCAAAAATTTAGTTTCCATGGCGATAAAAAATGAAGATGTCATGGCAAACACAACTTAATTCAAACATGGAACAAAGAAACATAATTTGCCACGGGCACATAACATAACTTGACGTTGGTTGATTTCAACAAAAATAAGGAAATAGATACTAATTGTCATGGGTAAAAAGATAGTTGCCTTGGCGACAAAAAATGAAGATGCCATGGCAAACACATCTTAATTCAAGAGGGAGACAGCAACATAAATAGCCATTGGCACACAACAAATTTACCGCTGGTTGTTTTTTATGGTCAGACTAATTTGGAGAAAGAGCTAAATTGCCACGGAAAACTTAGGAAAATGTAGTGATCTAGATCATGGCAATGAGAACAAAACTAGTACTTTAATCAGGCGCGGCATAAAGATGTCACCGGATGGGACAAAGGTGCGGCCTTGCGCCACGCCGTGCACACACAGCACCGCCCGCCCATGCCCCGCGGCCCTTCCTGTCCCCTTCCTCCTTTGCGGCAGTCGCGTCCTTCCCTACATGCATCCATGTCACAGTGTTCGCAGCCACTGTCGTCCAACGCCGCTTCCCCTGCCAACAATGGCATCAGTGACATCCTCCGCTCCTTCCCCATCCCGCCATGAGCGTCGGCGGCGGCGGGTTCGCGGACTTCCCGCGGCGCGTGCATAAAGGGGGAGCTAGGTAAGTGTTGTTGTCGTCGACCCCTGTGCATGACGTCGAGGAGCGTGTGGTGCCTACGCACCGTGGCAGGCCGCGCGTCGTCGTCGTCACGGAGCTTAAGGAAGTCGCGGAGGTTGGAGGACGTTGTTGCTGCTCCACCGTCGCGCTAGGATGGTAGCACCCTCGGTGTCCCCTCCATTAGCCCACCTTCGCACGCGAGGTCACTCGGGTTAGGAGGAGAGTGCAAGTCACGGAAGGACAGAGAGGAGGGGATCTGTGCTTCTCACTATTCTCTCTCACTCTATCTGGGATATGAAGAGGGAGAAAATCTACAGGGATAGGGGAATGAATCGACGACGATGTGGTGGAGGGAAAATGGGGAGGGGGTGGATGATGACTCGTGGTATAGGGGTTATGCGTTGGACGTAACAGATGCAACCCAGCACAAACGTTTTTCATCTGATGGCATGGCATTGTCACTTGCTCTAAGATTCGTGCAAAAGATCCAATGGCAGCCAATGTGTTTGCTCCAGATTGTTCTGACATAGGGTTTTTAGTGTTTTCGAAATAAAGAGGAAGATTATTGTCATGGGGATAGGTCCTTAACAAAATATTGAATGATTAAGAGGAAAATGATATCCCAGCCCACCCAGAGTTCAAGTCATAGACTTGTCATCAATGCTCTTATTTTCATGAATTTATTTCAAGCTTTTCAAGGATATGCATTCAATGAAAGGAGACATTACTGTCGACTACAAAGACGTCTATAGCGGCTTTGACAATCTCAAAATGATTTCCCGCTAAAATGTGCATGATGTGTTTATAGAGATGAGTATATGTGTGTAGGTATGAGTGTTTGCGTCTATACTCTCTTCATCTCAAAATAAGTGTCTCGACTTTGTACTAATTTTAATACATAATTATACTAAGATTAAGACTTACTTTTAGACGGAGGGAGTATATGTTAAAAAAAATCAGTAAAATGGCTGTAAGTCTAGGAATTTTTGCGGAAAGATGGCGTAGGTGCATCTCGCTCCTGAGCCCTGAGCTGGCCGATTTGCCGCATGATAACAGTAGTAGCTACGGTGGCACCGCACAGAGGCTCATTCCGACACCCAAAATCGAGATCCCCACAACACGGCACCACCGCACACGCACCGAAATTAACATCAAAACAGTTTCGGTTGTCCCCGTCATGCATTCTTACTAGGAAACCCTGTACAACGCTGGGTTACACCTTACAGTCCAAAATCTCAGAGAGCTCCCCACGAGTTTTGCCTTCCACGGCCTTCAGTTAATACACGCATATAGGCTCAGGAGAAACTGGGAGCACCCTCTGTCCGTTCCCTTGCTTCTACTCAGCGACAAAATTTGCAGCCTCTAGGGAGCCTCTGGTAGCCCACGACATAGAAAGTAAATAGCTACAGACTCCGAAAATACCACAAGCAAAAAGAGGTGGGAAAGGATGGTAATGTGAAAACTGGGATTGCAAATGTCAAAAGGTTGGATGTTGATGTTGTGGTTAGTACTTCAACTTTCAAGCTGTGGTTGGGTCAGCCTCCTTTGAGTAGCCTGAAGCGTGGCCGCCCCCGTTGGAAGGAGTCCAATTGTTGGCAGAAGATGACAGAGTGTCCCGGTGACTTTCTTCGCAGCTCAAAACCCTGGATCGCCCAGGCCTAGAACGGATGTGTGTTCCCATTGGAAAAGGTTCCTGAGAAAAGTTTACAAAAAAAACATGGTCAGTTCAGACTCATGAAGCAGGAACATTGTTCAAAGCTAAGACAAACTCCTAGGTGCCATTTGTATAACGGGTGATGGGAGGTGAGAATGGAAATGGTGGGATGAGTTCAATCTATTGGGGTGTTTGGCATGGGATATGCAGTTTCATATACCACAGTTTGAAGTCCAATCAGAACGATGTTTTTGTAGACAGGTTGACTAATAATGTTAAAAATACAAAAAATGTACACACACAAAATTAAGTAAAGCCCATCTCATTATCGAGGGGCAATCTTGTCATGTATGCACTATATTCTCTACTCCAAACTCATAGCCCTGCCTAATGTTAACAAGATGGTTTTATTTTCCGCTCCCTAACCCACAATGCATCCCCATTGTGCATCAAACATCACCATATGTGAAGAAAATGATGAGCCTATACAGCCATATGTATCATTAAAAAGAACATAGCAACACTTGGAAATAAGAACGATGAGTCTATGCTTGAATCCTCAAGGACCTCCTTGATTCAAAGGATTTAGAATGAATTGAGGATCATGTTCCATGATTTGTAGGATTTTAATTCGTAAGATTTTTTTCTGAGTATTTCTTTCCATGTCAATACAATTCTGAAGGAAAGAAATACTCAGGAAAAATTCTGACGTAGCATAAGAAAAAAAAAATACATACTATTAACTACTCCCTCCGTTCCCAAATATTTGTCTTTCTAGAGATTTCAACAAGTGACTACATACAAAGCAAAATGAGTGAATCTACGCTCTAAAATATGTCTACATACATCCGTATGTTGCAGTCCATTTGAATGTTTAGAAAGACAAATATTTAGGAACGGAGGGAGTATGTAAGAAGGCCTACTGCCTAATTTCAGATGCAAGATAATGACCATATAATGATATAAAATTAGGTATGTGTGTGGACTTCACCGATCATGTATTGGATGGGCACACAATAAGATGGGTCATCTAGTTAGTAGTACCCAGTCAGGTGCCCTATAGAAAACAGTAATACAGCAAAGGATATGGACAATAAGAGAACATACTTGATCCCCTGCGTTTGGACCATCTGAGTGGAAAAGTATAGGGCGGCAGCGTTTATCCTCATTCATCAAACTTGAATTCTGGAAGTGCGCAATTAGAGATGATTTTCCTTGGATTCTAGCATATGCAAGTGATGCTACCTTCTCGCTATTGAATTTCTCCCACCTTTTCCCATGAAATATCTGAAAGAGACAGGCATGTATGGTGTTCATTAATCGACTGACATTAGGTAAAAAATGCTTAGTGCGCTAAACCAGAAATGGTAAAGGTACTACTGACTACCTGACATGTTATATCCAAAATCCATGCAGTTGTACAGGTAGTTATGGAAAAAGAAATGAGGAAGGAAAGTGGAGGGCGAAAAAAATTATATAAGAAACTTTATCTAATACACTGCCACCATTTAATAACTTGTAACATCTCAATCTCACCTTATAGAATGGAACAATATGCTCAGGACTTATCATATTGATGAATGCGTAGCCCACATTACATTTATTCTGAAAATGCAGATAAGCACCATTAGGTCGTTGTATGCAAGTTATGTCGAACCAAGGATAAACATGCAACAGCTGTTTACAAAGAAAAGCTCCATTCACCTTAAAGTCAATTGGAAGATAGATAAAATCATAAGTTCCCTTGTGATTTTCATCAATAGCGGTCAAAAGCATCTTAGAGGTGTACCTGAAATACCATTAAGGCAATAGAAACATCAAAACATGGCGTGACTTCAAATATAGTGACACTTGCACATGAACTAGAATAAAATCAGAAAGTCCCAGATGTATACTTGTTTGGGATGTTCTTTATCATTAATGTAGTCCGGGAATCCTCGCCGCAGACTATACGCTCAATGTCTAGCTCATACTGCCTTTTGTTATCCGATTGATTAGCACATGACTCGTTTCTTCGGCTCCTTGCACGTTCACCCGGTGAATCAAATGAAGATGGAGGGGGGCCTATATGACCCCTTCCGTGAAACATATGCCCCCTCTGCTGAGGAGATCGAGCACCAATGTGTGCAGGGGACATGGCTTGGTTCCCTCCACTCTGAGGAAACATGCCAGTGAGCTCCAACTGATGCAGATGCGGACTACCAGAGAAACCCATGCTTCCAGCACTCCCAGGATGGAAACTTGGCACTTCCATCAGCTCCCCTGCATAACCAGTTCTCCTATCCAGAATTGATGGATTGACAGCTGGTGCAGATCCAACATGATGATTCACTGGAAGTACATTTTCAAGCATGCGAGATGTTCTTGAAATTCCATGCGCTTGCATGGGAGGTCGAGATGGTATATTATTGATAAATGACCCTGAGTTCGGCCATAGCATGGGAGAAGAGGTATGATGATGGGAGTTATTTGAATTATTCCACGCTACTTGGTGGCCATGAAGGGGGCAGCTTCCAGTTCTTGAAAACCCGGGTGCTACAAGAACACAAGGCATGCCCATGTAAGCCTAATTGCATTGTCTAAACAGAATAGTTGCAACCTCAAAAATAGTATAATTTAGGTTACACCAATTACCATTAAGCTATGCTTTCGTATTATTGATATCAAAGCATATGTTCTTCCAAAATTGACATTTTCAAGAAAATGACTGGAAGGGAAAGAGATGGCAAATTAACCTAATGGAAACATCAGTAAATAAGGCACCCAAAGTAGTACCTTCCGTATGACCAGAAGAATGACCACCAAGGTTAGCAGAATCAACTTTGTAAAGATGTCTGCTCTCCATTCCTTCAGCAGTTCTAGAATTGCTCTTAACTCCAATGGGTGATATTGCGCCTAAGTTAAAAGAAATACCATTACTTTGGCCGTTGCGGAAGTCAGGAAGGGAATGTGGATTGATAGCTCCAACCCCATGAAATCCATAATTCAAGTGCCCATTAATCTGTCCACCCATCTTTCCAAGTGAATGACCATTCTCACCGACAGTCGACCGGTTGTTATGCGTTACTGCAGTTGCAATTCTAACAGGAGAGGATATGCTCTGCATAGTACTTGAGGGAACATCCAGGAAAGCTCCCTCCCTGAATTGGTGTATTGGTGGCTGAACTCTGGGACGAACCCGAGAGATCCCATGTTCAGGGCCAGCGGAAGTCATGGAAGCCATGTTGACAGAACCTTGTATTATGCCATACACAGGTTAGTAAATGTGATTAGCAGCAGAAATATGTTTCATGATTTGAAATCAAACTGCATACCGTAGTAAGTTGACGGCAGACTGTTTGCATTTCCTAGCTTGCATGCACCATACTCTTCCTGCTCCAACTCAGGAGGCCTATGCCGCATCAAACTGTTATGCAAAAACTAGCATTAGTAACACAGTTATAAGAATAGCATAATGGAAGTCAGATGCTCTTGATTTTTCCTCCAGAAATAAAGTTTAGACAAGCATAATAATCCATAGGGGGTACACTCTGCATCAAGTTCTAAAACACATGTTCCTGCACATCAGATGAACAGACTTTTACACCTACCCAATTTCCTCCAAACTCCAAAGCACACTTCCCTAAAACAACAAGTATACAACCAACTTTGAATTCAAGCGCAAATGGCGACTCTAAAAAATCATACAAAAATTCAATCACAAGTTTGTGTGTTTAATAACTAAAACACATTTTACTGAAGAGACAGGAATTGCATCAGCCCAGTGTATACTGTATATGTCCATTGACGATATGTTTACCAACTTCACAGTATATGCAAGACCATAAACACTGTTGAATTATATACTTCTTCAATTCACAGATACCCAGATAACTTTATACAAAGTTGATCGGCAAAGGTTGCCGCTACCGACTGGACAGCCATATTCTGCTGCTTCCTGAGGCTTCAGGTCTCTCGCTTCCTAATTGGTATATATAGGTCATTATGCTAGTTTTGGCTAGCTTTTATTAGTCTTCTTAGCCTTTTTGGCTTTTTGTTTGCTGGTTTTTTAGTTTTTCTGTTCATTTTTGGCTTTCATTGGTTGTACCTTGTGCCATTTCAATGCCTTCCTCTAATAAAAAATAACAGCATTCAAAAGGGTGTAGGAGAAAAGAGAACTTCATGAAGGGTAGCCGACACAAGGTGTGTAATAAGGCTCTTTGAAAAGCAAAGGCACTAGAAGCACTAAAAATGGACGGATGCGCAAAATTATGGTCACAGTATTACCGTTTACCGTCACCCGGGCAGCAGCGCTCTAATCTGATTTTCTTCCCTGCAATATCTCTCATGTTCAAAGCATAAAGTGCAGCTTCTGCTGCTCTGGTATCAAAAAACTCGACGTGTTTGTGATGGCCGTGTTGTGATGTCCCGTGAATCTGATAAACAAGGAAGTTAGTATCTGTAGTGTACTAGCTGACATAAGAGTTGGTTAGTGCACAGGCCATACCGCCTTGATTTCACCATAGCCACCAAATATATGACGAAGATCATCATTAGTTACAGACTGATCTAGGTTAATCACTCCAAGTGTGCCCTGGTTATTATCATTCTCCAAAGGGTTCTCCTATTGGAACAAAGTCAAGCATTAGAAAGTGAACATTCTTGCAAGTATAAATACATTTCCAGTGCCAATTAAGTACCAATACAACAAATAATGGCAAGCAAACATCATAGTAATATCACATTAAGTAATGTCAAAGCACCACATCATATCAAGTCAGAATGGCATTATATTAAGGAAATACCTTTGGGATGGAGTAATGTATGTCAAGTTTCCACTGCCTGAATGGCTTGCTTTGAAGCGCTTTCATGGCACGTTCTGCCGATCTTATATCATAGTAAGATATCATCACTAAACCATGATGTTTGTAGGCAGTGTAAAGTGTTCGGATGTCTCCATATTGCTACAAAGAAAATAAATGTTATCAGGTGAAATATATTGCCTTCAGAGTTAGGACAAAGTCAAGCTGGAAGATGAAACTTACCTCAAATAGGAGTTTCAATTCAGTATCCTCAACATTGGTATTAATGTTTCTAATGGAAAGGGTTCTCGAGGGGTTTTCGCCATACAGTAGGCCATTTAACCCTGTCTGACCAGTGTTGGCTCTACCGTTAAGTTTTAGCAACTTGTTATTTTCATCAGCTTCCAATTCCATTCCACCTCCAGTAGAGAATATATCGTCATCAATGTCATCCATGTTATTAGCACGGGCAGGGTGACCCACATTATAAAGAACACCTGACAATAAGTCGTCGTCATCAGGGAGGAGATTGCCAATTACTTGTGCCTCAATTTCCTGAGTTAATTCAAAAGGCTCATCATCTGCATGGTTGAGTTCCTTTTCAGCTGACTGGCCAACAAGGCCATTCTTAGGTGTTAGTCTCACTGCACATCAGCAAATGAAAAGTAGTTTAATATTAAGCACTAATATTACTGCAGATTGTCTCTTTTGTCACTTGGATTTAGCATGAAAAGCACAAGCCAGACTCCCATTTCCCAATTGGAGGTAGCATGAAAAGCTCATGCCAGATTGTCTCCTTTCTCACTTGGATGTAGCAAGAAAAGCTCAGATTTCACTGAAGTGAAACAGTCGATAAAAGCAGACAAGCTTCTTATTAATAAGCAAATAAAAATATTTTCCTTATCTTCTTTTGTTTACCCTTTCTGTTATCCACATACTATTATTTATATGAACTGAAGGGAGGAGTACCATATTGGATGGAAGCAGTTCATAGTTCAGTGTTATGGAGTGCTATAATAAATGAAATAACAACTGCAAGAGGCAAGGATCAAGGGCTTACATTTGTTGTCAAAAATGTCTGGAAGGGAGCTTGAGAAAAGTCCATTCTCATATTGGGTCATATTTAAATGTCCCTTTCTAGCATTAGGAAATAAAGCCAACGGCTTCGAAAATGAATCATGTTGTTGTAGAGGATCTTGATCAGCCCTCCAGGGGGTTGGCGGCAGGTTAACATGCCTTTGATGGCCCAACAACTTGTGCTCACCAAAGGGAGTTTTCTGGTCCATCAACTTGTATGGCTCCATAAGCCCTAACTGATGCGCAACCTTTGGGCCAATAGGCTTTGGCTTTTCGACTGGAGAAGATGCAACAGACCTACTTCCCAAAATCAATGAATCTTTTTTCTGTTTTTCAAAACAAGAAACAAATCAGCCATAAAAACGAACACAAACACTGAGAGCAAAGAGAAGTGATGAAGAAACATCAGTATTATTTAATGGAAGAATCATTGTAGGCAACATCCATGCGCATCTGTCAATAATCGATACCCAATCACCCCTGTGAGACCATGTGCCTTCCAAATCAGCTGCTTCACCTATATATAGCAAGACAGCTACCTTAAGCTACCTGGAAACAGCGATACACATCCTCCAATCTTGCTCGATCAATTGTCCCATATGAGGAACCTCGGATGCCCCCACATATCCCAACTAAACTGTAACAGTGTTCTGCTGGGTCACATTTTATTTAGTCTGAGAGAAACTACCCGAAGACTAAACTAATAAGCACCTACAAATTACACGAATGCTCAGGTATAGTCACTAACATGCTCAGGAAAACATTCCTGCCTGAAAAGTCCAACAGGCCTCTACAAAAAGAATTCGATGATGATGAAAGGAATTAACCTAGGTCTACTTGTTAGTGACACTAAGTCACCCCAAAACTGAACCAATTAGTACCCCCTGCCCCAAAGTAAGAAAGAATGCAGTCCATCATTAGACATCATTTAAGGATATCGTGCAATAATGGCTATTGCAGTTGGCTTACCACATGGGAGAAGACGATTCGGACTCCACGGGGAGGTGGAATGGGGGCATGTGGTGCCTCTGCTCCATGATTCTAGCTGGCATCCTGCTAGCACCTTGAAAGATAGACAGATACCGAGTTTCAACACCTCACGTAGCTCGACTGAAGCGGATCAAAGTATAAACGCGAGAAACTGCTAAAGAAATGCAGTCCCGAGGCCTAGATTTTGATCGACCGTGAACCTAAAATAGAACTCCCGAGACCGGGCTACGGAACACTGGAGAAATTCTGCAAAATTTAGGACCTGAACAACTCGAATTGAACGATTAAAAAAGGTTATGCAAAATTCCGTGCAGAACTGTGTACTCCGAAACTAATTAGCCATAAAACAGCGCAAAAGACGACGGGAAATTTAATGCTCCTCGTCCTCGACGAGCTCGAAAGAGCACAAGAAACTTGTGATCAAAGTAAAAAGGCAGAACAGACCAAAATACTGCCCAACCGCATCAAAGTATCCCCCGAACCCGAGCACAGATCACACAAAGCGAGAAAAATACGCACAAAATTACCCCCAAAAAATACCTCCAGGAATTCAAACACCATTTTTCCCCACAAAAACGAAACGCACCCTGAATTTGCATGAAAACCCGCAAAAAATTTGGTAGAAACGGAAGAATTTGTAGGCTCACCAGATCGGCAGTCGAGATCCCCTTCAGCTTGTCGCGGCCAGGAGCTTACCGAGACACGCAACCCGTGGCCGCACCCGGAAGAGACGGCTCCATGGCGCAAGCCAAAACGGCTCCCCCGGAGCTCACAGGAGGGCGGATCACCCAGCGCGCAGCGACGGCACAGCTAATGCCCTCAGCGGGGGGGGGGGGGGGGGGGGGGCAGGCGAGCTCAGAGAGCGAGCTCCATCCTCACGCACGCGCGCACCTAACCCTAGCGAGCGAGCGCGGCAGCGGGCACCCCTCCACTCCTCCCCATTCTTCGCTCCTCCTCCTAGGTATGCCTCCGCAACGCCTCTCAGGCGAGGGAATTCCGGCGAGCTGGTGGTGGACTGGCGGTGGTGAGACGAGACGAGACGAAGCGGAGACGAAGGCCAAAAAAATCTAATTAAGGAGCGGCGAAATGCTGTATTACTATATTATTTATTGGACTAAGTGGAAACGCGATACAGAAGGTGCGGGGCCTATATATACCGCGCCCTGTGCGGGCCCCGCCGCGGTAGGCTCACCCGCGGTGCACCCCACCGCGGCGCCGGATAGGTCCTCCGGCATTCCGTTCGTGCCGAACGGCACATGTACCCGGGCCAGTAGGCCCCACGCGTCAGTGGGCTGTGGCGGGTGCCCGAGATCGGGACCCGCACGTGGCTGCGCGTCGGCCCGGGTGGGAAGCGGCGTTTGGGCGGGGACGGAATTATTTCGCGGAGGGGTGGGGGTTGGCGCGGTGAGTTGACGCGGAGGTCACGTTCTCCGATTGTCTGGTGTGGGACAGGATAACGCTCACCAGTACGAGTTGCGTGGGGGTCGATCGGGACTGGACCGCTGGAGTTGCTGCCGCCGAACCACCGAGGATTTCGACGGCTCTTGCTGTTAGGTTGGCACGTTTAGGGCCAGTTCTTTTGCTACCTTCTAGAATAAGCTGAAATAAGCTACTCCTACCCAGCTTATTCTAGAAGTCCAAACCAAATTATTTTTTTAGAAGCCTAGTAGTTAAGATTTCATTAGTAGGCTTCTAAAAGAAAAAAATTGATTGGGTTTCTAGAATAAGCTGGGTTGGGGGCAGCTTATTCTGAAAGTCCAAAAAAGCTAGCAAAAGAACTGGCCCTTATACTGGTACCACCTTCCGTGTGTTGGAATAACTCTGCTTCCAAAAACACTGGGAAAATTCTGTTTAGTGAGGAGTATATTTGAAATCACGTTTTCAAACAAAATATACTAGCTAGTATATGAATTTTCAAACAAGCCTGAAAATGCAACATTGATTGTTATTGATTGCCTTGAAAATTACGATGTTCCTATTTACATTTTCAATACATTAAAGATAACAGATATAGGAAAAATAATTAAAATGATTCTTCTTCTCATCTTATATGGGCAAAGCATTTGATTCACGTCAAAACAATTTTATGACAGACACCTAAATCGCACCATCCGACTCTGTGAAAACCGTGAGGTACTTTAAAACTGGCGAAAGAACCCCAGATGCGACACGCGTGTTAATCCTAGTGATCAAACCCAGGCGGGCTAGCTAGCCACCGCCAAGCCAACCATCGAGTCGAGGGATCATTCTCGACAGCTCTTCCTGTTAGGTTGGCACGTTTGTACTCATGGCAACTTTCGTGTGTTGTCGAACAACGACATCACTCATAGCAACTTTTGTGTGTTGTCCAGATTTCAAATGAAAACCATCAACTCAGAGTCGATATATCTTAGTCTCCACCAATTCTACTTGTCTCCGATCCAACACAATGAACAGGTTCTATGTGTTGGCTTGTTGCACGATGCTCTTAAATTTTGAGCCTACACGCCTCATCTCTTCCCGACATCGTCCGTTCTCTTGCATTTTTCGAAAAGGGAGAGCAAGCCCTAGCCTATGCATCAAGTGATGCACACATACGTATTATTAATTATTCAACAAAGTTCTGACAAGAATATAAATCAAACAACCTAATGCCATCACCCACACCTACAAGCTCGATAATGGGGAATGCCCTCACGCCCCACCATCTAGAGCCGGGGTCATCGTCGATCCACACGCATGACGTACCAAGAGGAAACGCCCAGTGCAATAGAGTTAAAGCGTACACCTCCAGCACATGCCACCACCATCGTAATGCTTACTCACCTTCAGGAAAGAGATCTGCATTATCCTTG
Organism: Secale cereale; assembly: GCA_902687465.1. Lineage (NCBI taxonomy): Eukaryota > Viridiplantae > Streptophyta > Magnoliopsida > Poales > Poaceae > Secale > Secale cereale. Next base: position 564,200,554 of record LR738710.1, on the reverse strand, counting down.
CGAGGTCGGTCAACCGTCGATGTCGTAAGGTGTATTAGTTTTTGACAATATTTTTAGAAGAGCAAATATCAATATCTGCAGTACCAAAATTGTATCATTAGATCCGTCACGAAATGCATTTTCATATTTTATTTGTTTTGTATTTCAAATGTCGATATTTTATTCTATGATCTTGGTCAAACGTACACAAGTTTGACTTGCACCAAAATCGTTACACATTATATTCTGGAATGGATGGCTATAGTCTTTGTTGATAGACTCTTTTAGGGGGGTTATGCTCGTCGCTCAAAGAAGCAGAGAAACGATGATGGAAATGAAAGTTCATTCATCAGGACCATGTTGGTCAGGGTTCTTAGGATGCTCCTCTAGCTCGTGCTCGCAGAAATGTCACTCGTAATGATGATGAATAGTTGCTTGTGGGTAATCATGTTGAAACTCGGATTGATGATGAGATTGAGGAGGAAGAAGAGCAAGATGATACTGAGTTCATTTGTCTATTGATCATCTAAACAAGCTTCGGAAGTCTGGGTACCGGCTAGTTCATGAGGAGGATCCCTATGCATGTGGTCGTGATGAGGATGTGGACTCAAAGTTCCACAATGAGTTTTAACGTCGCACTTTTGAGGAAATTCCGAACGTGAAGCAAAATAAAATAGCTCTGCACCGCAGCTTGGACATTGAGTATGTTCGCAACACTAATATATTTCCGGAGGTGTATGATGTTTTAGGCAAGATAGACTTGCCTCTCTTTCTGTAGTCAACAAGGTGTTTAATGAGGATCTCGTACTTCAGTTCTATGCCACTTTGTATTTTGACAGGAGCTCTGACTGTTCATTTGTGTGGTGCTTAGGTGGTGCTACTCTGAGAGCTTCTATGTTTGACTTCACTGCTATCACAGGTATTCGTTCTTCTCTCGGGCTCAGGAAGGGTACTGTCTTCCAGCACAGTCATCGCAAGAAGGCGCTTGATTTTGCTTGCAAGGCAACGACCCGTATTACTGATGTTGGTAGGAGTCGTGAGATGTTGCCCAAGTACGATGCTCTTTGTTAGATCTTCCTGAAGTCCATGGCCCTCGAGATACGCTCTTCTGGTGAGTTTTGGGGAACTAATATTGATCTACTATTTATGCACATCAGGAGAAGAAGGTGGATTGAGGGAGTCCTGTATTCAAGGGTCCTCAGGCATCCGGGTCGATGAAGCTGGGCCGTATTGATGGGCCACAAAAGAAGAAGCAGAAGACTCTTCCCCGTATTTGGTCGGGACTCCTACGTAAGTAGAAAGGCAAGCGTGGAGTCTGGATGTATCAATTACTTCCTCCCCAAGTCACCCTTGTAACCCTAGGCCCTCTCTGGCGTGTATATAAGCCAGGGGGTTTAGTCAGTAGAAGGGAATCATCAACATCATAATATCCTCATAGGCTAGGCGTTAGGGTTTAGCCACTACGGTCTCGAGGTAGATCAACTCTTGTAATCATATTCATCCATATTAATATAGCAGGAAGTAGGGTATTACCTCGATCGAGAGGGCCTGAACCTGGGTAAACATCGTGTCCCCAGCCTCCTGTTACCATCGATCCTCTAAATGCATAGCTTGGGCCCCCTACCCGAGATCTGTCGGTTTTGACACAGACAATGGTGCTTTCATTGAGAGCTCCTCTATGCGCTCGCAATGAGAGATCAATGGCGCGTCTCGTCATCAGCGACGGGATCACCCTCGGAAACAACTTGGCCATCGGCCAGGTTCTCCAGCTCGGCGGGTTCGCTGTATGCGCCCGTGTGGCCTCAAGGCCGGCCGCACTCCCTGCGGTAATTGAGCACCACCCTTATATTGACTCCGGCCACTCTGATGATGCGACCTCGGCAGATCTCTCGCCCTTAAACAAGCTGTTGGATGAAGCACCACCATGAGGCTTTCATCGCCAGGAGATCAGATCGGACCTAAATCCGGTCATGATGAGATCAATCCCATCCCGATCACTCATCTAGTGGCAGCAGTTGAGGACGGAGCTGAAGAGACTCCCCCTATTGAGACGGAGACCGTCACAGTTCGGATCTTCGAACCCATCGAGCCGAACACGCCCCTGTTGGGTGGCACTCTGTGTTTTTTGAGCTCTGGGATTGACGCCTGGCCCATGGAACGATTAGATCCTGTCAAGCCCAGACCGTCCACATCGGAGGTTGTCAAAACCCCAAATACCACTTTGGGCCAGGACTCAAAATTACCAACACCCACCCACCCTGGGAAAAACTCTCCAAGTAAATCTGGACACCCGGACATAGATGATCTTGCGAACATACAGCAGCAGCCCGAGGAAACGGTCAACCACTTCTGGGCCAGATTCCTGCTTGTTAAAAACAAGATCAGGGACTGCTGCGACGACGAGGCGGTCTCCCTATTTTACCGCTATTGTACGGATGAGGGAGTCTTGAACGCCCTCAACCAACGTCGTGTTCTGAGTTTCACAGAACTATCGCATTTAGTACGAAAGTACTGCGCAATGGAAAATACTTGGAAAGCCGAGAATACACCTGTCGAACAGTCCATATCCGGACAACACACTATTAAGGCTAAACGTACATACCCTAGCAGGTCATCTGATAATATGCCTATTGGCAAGAAGAACAAACCTTTTTTAAGGCACAGGTTCGTACTGGACGAACTGCTCAATAAACCTTGCCAAATACACGCAGCCCCAAACAATATCCCAAACCATTGCCTTAGGGCATGTTGGGTACTCCAGCAAGTAGCAAAGAGCGGTGCGGCAATCCTTGCCACCGCCGTATCAGGGGAGAAATACGTTGATGTCTTTACTGTCTTCGAGACGTTATCCTCAAATAACCGCCGCAAGAGAGCGAATCGCGAACTTGCCGAGGTCTACCAAATTAGCTCTGCAAGCCCATGGAGCGACACGACAATTAGTTTTTCTGCCGAAGATGCACCCCGAGTCCTGCCGATCCAAGTAACAGCAGCTCTTGTACTAGACCCAATAGTGGATAGTTTTCGCCTCACTAAAGTACTTATGGACGGAGGAAGCAGACTGAACCTCATATATGAGGAAACGCTTGCAAAAATGCAGGTCAACAATTCCCGCATTGAGCACACTAACACAACCTTTAGAGGAATTATACCTAGCCGAGAAGCCTGGTGTTCAGGAAGCATTAAGTTCGACGTAGTATTCGGTACATCCGATAACTACATGTCGGAGGAACTGCTCTTCCACATTGTTCCCTTCAATAGCGGATACTACGCCCTTTTAGGACGGGACGTTTTTTCACGCTTTCAAGCTATACCCCATTATGGGCACATGAAGTTTAAAATGCCAGGACCCAATGGAGTAATCACATTAACAAGTGATCCGGATAGAGCACTCTGCGCCGAGAACAAAACGACATCTTTAGCCTCAGAGGCATTATCCGAAGCCCTCGCGGCCGAAGAATTAACTACTTTACGATCAACGGTGGACAATGACGATGGAATCCTTGTCAAAAGATCGAAATCTACCTCCTTCAAGCCAGCAAGTGAAATCATAAAATTCAAAGTGCACCCAACAGACCCTAACAAGACAACGTCTATCGGGGCACAGCTGGATCCGGCGGTAGACAGCGCGTTACGCGCCTTCCTTCGGGAAAGTTGAGATATATTCTCCTGGCACCCTTCAGATATGCAAGGAATCCCACGCAGGCTGGCCGAACACAGCCTCAATATTATCAAAGGGTTCAAACCAGTCAAGCAGTCATTGCAACGGTTTTCCGAACCCAAAATACAAGCAATGGGAGAGGAGCTAGCCAAGCTATTGGAAGCCGGATTCATCAGAGAAATTAACATCCGGATTGGCTAGCCAACCTAGTCATGGTGCCGAAGAAGGATAAATCATGGCGCCTCTGCGTCGACTTTACATACCTAAATAAGGCATGCCCAAAGGATCCCTTCCCTTTGCCCCGCATTGATCAAATTATCGATGCAATGGCCGGACACGACTCGTTGTGCTTCCTTGATGCTTACTCCGGATACCATCAGATAAAGATGAAAGAATCCGATCAGGCCGCAACGACATTTATCACCCCATACAGTCATTTCTATTTCAACACTATGCCCTTTGGACTTAAAAACGTAGCGCCACATATCAACGCATGATTCAAACATGCTTAGAAAAACAAATTGGCAAGATAGTGGAGGCATATGTTGATGACGTAGTCATTAAGACCAAACACGTCGAGACTTTGGTGGAAGATCTCCGCCTTACATTTGACAACCTTCGAGGATATGACATAAGGCTCAATTCGGAAAAATGTGTTTTCGGCGTTCTAGCTGGAAAGCTACTAGGGTTCATCATATCCCATAGGGGAATCGAAGCTAACCCAGCTAAAATCCGGGCCTTGTCAGAGCTCAAAACGCCATCCGATCTCAAACAAGTGCAAAAACTAGCAGGCTGCTTAGCGGCCTTAAGCCGCTTCATCTCCAGGTTAGGAGAAAAAGCATTACCACTTTATAGATTGCTACGACGCACTGACAACTTCGACTGGACGGACGCGGCCATAGCTAGATTGGAAGAAATAAAAACTCTACTACCGAGCAACCCAATCCTAGCCGCTCCCGGTGTTGGCGAACCAATGTTGTTGTATATATCAGGCTATCAGCCACTCACCAAGTAGTGAGTGCCATGCTCGTCGTCGAACGAGCTGAAGAGGGACATAAATTCCCCGTTCAAAAACCCGTATACTATGTACCCGAGGTTCTAACACCGTGCAAATCAAGGTATCCCCACTATCAGAAAATTGCCTATGCGGTCTTCATGTCATCTCGCAAACTTCGACACTACTTTCAAGAGTGTTCGATTACAGTGGCATCGGAGGTACCACTCAACGATATTATTAACAATAAAGACGCCACTGGAAGCAAAGCCAAATGGGCCATCGAGCTCTTACCGTTCGAAATATCTTATAAGCCACGCCGGACTACTGAATCCCAGATGTTGGCTGACTTTTTCGCATAATGTACCAAAGCCGAACTCACTAAAGAGTACGGCTCATACTCCCACTGGACAATGTACTTTGACGGTTCCAAAATGCTAGCCGGACTGGGGGCTGGCTTGATATTGATATCTCCAACAGGGGATACAGTCTGGTAAGTTCTACAAATTATTGATACGTCTCCAACGTATCTACTTTTCCAAACCATTTTGCCCTTGTTTTGGACTCTAACTTGCATGATTTGAATGGAACTAACCCGGACTGACGCTGTTTTCAGCAGAATTGCCATGGTGTTGTTTTTGTGCAGAAATAAAAAGTTCTCAGAATGACCTGAAAATCCACGGAGAATTATTTTGGAAAATATAAAAAATACCTGCAAGAAGATCCAGACCAGGAGGCCCACACCCTATCCACGAGGGTGGGGGTGCGCCCCCCCTAGGGCGCGCCCCCTGCCTCGTGGGCCTCCTGGTGCTCCACCGACGTATCCCCAGATCCTATATATTCACTTTCGGGGAGAAAAAAATCAAAGAGGAAGAATTATCGCGTTTTACGATACGGAGCCGCCGCCAAGCCCTAATCTCTCTCGGGAGGGCTGATCTGGAGTCCGTTCGGGGCAACGGAGAGTGGAGATCGTCGCCATCGTCATCATCAACCTTCCTCCATCACCAATTCCATGATGCTCACTGCCATGCGTGAGTAATTCCATCGTAGGCTTGCTAGACGGTGATGGGTTGGATGGGATCTATCATGTAACCGAGTTAGTTTTGTTAGGGTTTGATCCCTAGTATCCACTATATTCTGAGATTGATGTTGCTATGACTTTGCTATGCTTAATGCTTGTCACTAGGGCCCGAGTGCCATGATTTCAGATCTGAACCTATTATGTTTTCATGAATATATGTGTGTTCTTGATCCTATCTTGCAAGTCTATAGTCACCTACTATGTGTTATGATCCGGTAACCCCAAAGTGACGATAATCGGGACCACTCCCGGTGATGACCATAGTTTGAGGAGTTCATGTATTCACTATGTGTTAATGCTTTGGTCCGGTACTCTATTAAAAGGAGGCCTTAATATCCCTTAGTTTCCAATAGGACCCCACTGCCACGGGAGGGTAGGACAAAAGATGTCATGCAAGTTTTTTTTCCATAAGCACACTTGACTATATTCGGAATACATACCTACATTGCATTGATGAACTGGAGCTAGTTCTGTGTCACCCTAGGTTATAACTTCTACATGATGAATTGCATCCGACATAATTTCCCATCACCAATCCAATGCCTACGAGCTTTTCACATATTGCTTGCTGCTTATTTATTTTTCCGCTGCTACTATTACAAAAACTACAAAAACACTATCGTTACTTTTATTGCTGCTACCGCCACTATCATATTACTTTGCTACTAAACTATCTTGCTGTAGATACTAAGTTTCCAGGTGTGGTTGAATTGACAACTCAGTTGCTAATACTTAAGAGTATTCTTTGGCTCCCCTTGTGTCGAATCAATAAATTTGGGTTGAATACTTTACCATCGAAAACTGTTGCGATCCCCTACACTTGTGGGTTATCAAGACTATTTTCTGGAGCCGTTGCCGGGGAGCATAGCTCTATTCTTTAAGTCTCTTGGGATTTATATCTGTTGATCACTATGAATAATTTGAAGGACTCAAAAACCAATATCTTACCATCAACTACGAGGGGAGGTAAGGAACTGCCATCTAGCTTTGCGCTTGATTCACCCTCTATTATGAGTAAACTTGCGACACCTACTCCTGCTATTAAATCTGATATGTCGTATGGTCTTGATGATGCCACTTCTGCTATGTATGATGAAACTACTTCTATGTCTGATACTGTGTCACTAGATGAATTTCTAGATGAACAAATTGCTAAGGTTAGGGTGAATGCAAATATTGAAAGTGATGATATTTATGAAAGTGATGATGAAGCTTCTCCCAATAGATATGAATTGCATGTTATTCTTGAAGGTTATGTTATGGATGAAGAAACTGCTAGAGACTTTCTTGCTTGCAATGATAGATATGATCTTAAGAAATTATTAGCTAAGCTGAAAGAAAAGTCTTTGAATGCTAGAATAAAACATGACCTTGCTTTTGCCACTTCACCTATCTGTGTTACTGATAAGGATTATGAATTCTCTGTTGATCCTGAGTTAATTACTTTGGTTGAATCTGATCCTTTCCATGGCTATGAATCTGAAACTGTTGTGGCACATCTTACTAAGTTGAATGATATAGCCATCATGTTTACCAACGATGAAAAGATTCGTTATTACTATATCCTTAAGTTATTGCCTTTCTCGTTAAAGGGTGATGCTAAGACTTGGTTTAATTCTCTTGATCCTGGTTGTGTGCGTAGTCCCCAGGATATGATGTATTACTTCTCTGCTAAATATTTTCCCGCTCATAAGAAACAAGTTGCCTACGGGAAATATATAACTTTGTGCAAATTGAAGAAGAGAGTCTCCCACAAGCTTGGGGGATGCTTCTCCAATTACTTAATGCTTTGCCTGATCATCCTCTTGAGATGCACGATATGCTTGATGTCTTTTATAATGGACTAACCGATGCTTTCAGAGACCACCTGGATAGTTGTGCTGGCTGTGTTTTCATGGAAAGAACAGTTGATCAAGCTGAATTACTATTGAATAATATGCTGGCCAATGAAAATAATTGGACACTTCCTGAACCAGCCCCTGAGCCAACTTCGAAGAAAAGAGGTGTTCTATTTCTCAGTCCTGAAGATATGCAAGAGGCAACGAAATCTATGAAAGAAAAAGGTATTAAAGCTGAAGATGTTAAGAATTTACCACCTATTGAAGAAATACATGTTCTTGATAACCCGACACAGGTAGTAAAGGTAAATTCTCTTTATAGATTCGATGAAGGTGATATTCCTCGTTATAAGTCTGCTAGCCAATGCTTAGATGAGTTTGACAATTTTATTGTGAAACAAGAAAACTTCAGTGCTTATGTTGGTAGACAATTACAACACAATGCTTATATGATTGAACGCTTGACTGATTATATGTCTAGAGCTAAAGGTGAACTGAAACTCATTAGTAAACATGCTTCCATGGTTACCACTCAAGTAGAACAAGTACTTAAGGCTCAGAATGATTTGCTCAATGAATTAAATAGTAAGAATAATGACTATGCTGTTAGAGTTGCTACTAGAGGTGGTAAAATGACTCAGGAACCTCTATATTCTGAGGGCCACCCTAAGAGAATTGAGCAAGATTCTCAGAGAGCTAATTTAGATGCACCTAGTTCTTCTAAGAAGAAGAAAAAGAAAAATGATAGGACTTCGCATGCTTCTAGTGAACCTGTAGCTGACACACCTGAGAATCCCAATGATATATCTGTTTCTGATGCTGAGACACAATCTGGTAATGAACATGAACCTAGTGATAATATAAATGATGATGTTCATGATGATGCACAACCTAGCAATGATAATGATGTAGAGATTGAACCTGTTGTTGATCTTGATAACCCACAATCAAAGAATCAACGTTATGATAAGAGAGACTTTGTTGCTAGGAAGCACGGTAGGGAAAGAGAACCATGGGTTCAGAAACCCATGCCATTTCCTCCGAAACCATCCAAGAAAAAGGATGATGAGGATTTTGAGCGCTTTGCTTAAATGATTAGACCTATCTTTTTGCGTATGCGTTTGACTGATGTGCTTAAAACAAATCCTTATGCTAAGTATATGAAAGATATTATCACCAACAAAATAAATATACCTGAAGTAGAAATTTCCACCATGCTTGCCAATTACACTTTTAAGGGTGGAATACCTAAGAAACTAGGAGATCCGGGAGTACCTACTATACCTTGCTCCATTAAGAGAAACTATGTTAAAACTACTTTATGTGATCTTGGAGCCGGTGTTAGTGTTATGCCTCTCTCTTTATATCGTAGTCTTGACTTGAGTAAGTTGACACCTACTGAAATATCCTTGCAAATGGCTGATAAATCAACTGCTATACCTGTCGGTATTTGTGAGGATGTGCCTGTTGTGGTTGCAAATGTTACTATTCTAACGGACTTTGTTATACTTGATATTCCCGAGGACGATAGTATGTCTATTATTCTTGGAAGACCCTTTTTTAATACTGTAGGGGCTGTTATTGATTGCAACAAAGGCAATGTCACTTTTCATGTCAATGGCAATGAGAATACGGTACACTTTCCGAGGAAACAACCTCAGGTCCACAGTATCAATTATATTGGAAAACTTTCAACTATTACTATTGGAGGTTTTGAATTTCCTCTTCCTACTGTCAAGAAGACATATGACATTCTTATTGTTGGGGACATACATATCCCCATTGAGGTAACCTAGTGTTATTCGAAAATTCTCCGGTTTCATGTTATTCGGAAAGAGTTTATTAACAAGACCTGATCAACCTTGTTAATGGATACCATTTGATAAACATGGGATAGGTGAATCTAGATAGCACAAACCTTCTGTACCCTCCTTTTACTTTCTGTTAATTAGGATAAATAAAGGAAAAATAGTATTTTCTGTCTGTCTCCAGACTTGTCCGTGCAATAAAAAATACCCCGAAAATAAAAGTTCTCTGAATGCCCTGAAAATGAAATATGATTTTTCTAGAATATTTGAGAATATATGGCATAGAACACACAGTGAGGGGAGCGAGCACTTGGCCACGAGGGTCCAGGGCGCGCCCCTGCCTCGTGGGCCCCACGTGGCCCCCCTCCACTTATTCCTGCACCCACACTCTTCTTCTTCCTCCCAAAAAAAATCACCAACCAGCTCAAACCCGAGTTCTAGCTCATCTCGCTGCCATTTTCGATCTCCTTTCTCAAAGCACCATTGATATGTCTCCAACAAATCTATAATTTTTTATTGTTCCATGCTATTATTTATGAAGCCTTGGATGTTTAAAGGGCTTTATCATTCACTTTTATATCATTTTTGGGACAAACCTACTAACCCAAAGGCCTAGTCCAGATTGCTGTTTTTTGCCTGTTTCAGGGTTTTGCAGAAAAAGAATATCAAACGGAGTCCAAACGGAATGAAACTTTCGTGAGAGATATTTTTGGAGAAAATCACGCACACGTAGCTTGAGAACCACGTCAGGGGGCCAAAGGGTGGCCCACAAGGGTGGGGGGCGCCCCTTGCCTCGTGGCCCCCTCGAGCGTCCCCCGGTGCCCTCCTTCTTCCTATATAAGTCTATGTATCCCAAGACCTCCATGAACATAGAGAAAGCCCTAATTCCATCGCCGTACCTTCTGTTCCCGTGAAGATCCCATCTTGGAGCCTGTTCCGGAGCTCCACCGGAGGGGGATCTATCATGGAGTCCATCATCATCATTATCGCCCTCACCATTAGTTGTGAGTAGTTTACCTCAGACCTTCGGGTCCATAGCTAGTATCTAGATGGCTTCTTCTCTCTCTCTGGATCTCAATACCAAGTTCTTCTCGATCTTCGAGGAGATCTATTCGATGTAATCTCTTTTTGCGGTGTGTTTGTCGAGATTCGATGAATTGTGAGTTTACGATCAAGGTTATCTATGAAAGATATTTGGTTCTTCTCTGAACTTTTTATGTGTGCTCATAATATCCTTGCAAGTCTCTTCGAATTATTGGTTTGGTTTGGCCTACTAGATCTATAGTTCTTGCAATGGGAGAAGTGTTTGGCTTTGGGTTCAATCTTGCGGTGTCCTTTCCCAGTAACAGTAGGGGCAGCAAGGCACGTATTGTATTGTTGCCATCGAGGATAAAAAGATTGGGTTTACATCATATTGCTTGAGTTTATCCCTCTACATCATGTCAGCTTGCTTAAGGCGTTACTCTGTTCTTATGAACTCAATACACTAGATGCATGTTGGATAGCGGTCGATGTGTGGAGTAATAGTAGTAGATGCAGGCAGGAGTCGGTCTACTTGTCTCGGACGTGATGCCTATATACAATGATCATGCCTAGATAGTCTCATAATTATTCGCTTTTCTATCAATTGCTCGACAGTAATTTGTTTACCCGCCGTAGAATATCGCTATCATGAGAGAAGCCACTAGAGAAAACTATGCCCCCCCGGGTCTATTCTCAACATATCAATCTACATCTACTTACTTTTATCACTTTTATTTGTTGTTCTTATAAACCAAAAATACCAAAAATATAAACTATCATCTCTATCAGATCTCACTTTCGTAAGTGATCGTAAAGGGCTGCGAAGTTCTTATTTGTTTGTGCAGGTGCGATGGACTCGCGCGTGGTCTCCTACTGGATTGATACCTTGGTTCTAAAAAACTGAGGGAAATACTTACGCTACTGTGCTGCATCTCCCTTTCCTCTTCGAGGGAATACAACGCAAGCTCGAGAAGTAGGAAGAAAAATTTCTGGCGCCGTTGCCGGGGAGGCTTACGCAAAAGTCATATACCAAGTACCTATCACAAACCCTTATCCTTTGCATTACATTTATTTGCCTCTCGTTTTCCTCTCCCCACTTCATCCTTGCCGTTTTATTTGCTCTTCTTCCGCAGTGTGTTTATCGTTCGCCTGCCTCTTGTCTACTCGTGTGTTGCTTGCCTGCTTGTATTCATGTCTAGTACACCTATCATTATCACCACTCCCGAGAGCGAGGTCCTCAACTTTAAACAAAGGGAGGATGAAAACTTAAAAGATGCCTGATATAGAATTTGCAATGCTCAAAATAGATCTAATAGGAAGTTTTCCACTTCCGTGCTTCTTCGCAATTTTTATGTTGGCATAACTCCGTGGAACAGATTTATCTTAGATACCATTACCGGAGGAAATTTCTTGGGTAGCCACACCGTTGATTCTTATAATGCTATGACTGAATTATTTGGCTCACCACCTCTTATGGTTAATGGGACTGTTTTAACTTTGCAGCATGTTATGCAAAGGTTAGAAATCATTGAAAACAAAGTTGCTACGGTGGAATTGGTAGAAAACTTGGATAGAAAAATCAATAATGAAATCACCCAATATGGATCTAAGGTAGGAGTTGTTCTGAAAAATCTTAAGGAAAAGGAGCCCATAGTTAAAGAAAAGCTATATCAGGATTCTACTAGAATCAATAAGCTTGAGGATGTTATCACTAATGTGGGCTCTGCTCTTTCCGCTATGAGAACTACTCCAAATACCTCTACCACTAAATTATCTAAGTTCATGTATGTCCCTAAAGACAAGGGTGAAACATCTAGAATTGCGGATCTCAAATCCATAAGTGTTCACCCTAATTTTCTTACTTTTGCAAGAGACCGTTTTGACACTTTAGAATTTCTTGATTTCTTTCCCAAGATTTTGATTATTAATAGAGACAAAGAAGTGCCTAAGAATCATAAGTGCTTAATCGAAGAATTGCCTTCCAAGGATGGCAATACCTAGATTTATCTTGTATCGTGCCTAGCTAGGGGCGTAAAACGATAACGCCTGTTGGGAGGCAACCCAACTTTATATTATTATTTTGTTGCCGTTAGTGAATAAATATTGCATCTAGCCTCTGATTAGATGTGGTTTCATGTTTTGTTTAGTGTTTGTGCCAAGTAGAATCTTTGGTAAAACTTGTGTGAAGTTTATGTGATTTCGCTGTGAAAAACAGAATCGTTAGCGCTCGCTAAAGTAGTCTTCATATTTTACTGGAGCGTACTTTTTAGTTGATTCTTTTTGCAGATGATTGGAGACAAATTGCGCAAATTTACCAATTTAGTTTGAATTTTTGGAGTTCCAGAAGTAGGCGAAACCTGCAGATTACTACAGATTGTTTTTGACAGATTCTGTTTTTCGTGTGTTGTTTGCTTATTCCGATGCATCTATGAGTAGTATTGGAGGATATGAACCATAGAGAAGTTGGAATATGGTAGGTTTAACACCAATATAAACAAAGAATGAATTCATTGTTGTACCTTTGAGTGGTGGTTTGCTTTCTTATACTAACGGAGCTCACGAGAATTTTTGCCTAAGTTTTGTGTTGTGAAGTTTTCAAGTTTTGAGTATTGCTTTGATGGACTATGGAACAAGGAGTAGCAAAGGCCTAAGCTTGGGGATGCCCATGGCACCCCAAGTAATTCAAGATAATCAAAAGCCTAAGCTTGGGGATGCCCCGGGAAGGCATCCCCTCTTTCGTCTTCATCTATCGGTAACTATACTTTGAGCTATATTTTTATTCGCAACATGTTATGTGTTTTGCTCGGAGCGTCTCGTATAATTTGAGTCTTTGCTTGTTAGTTTTCAATCATCCTTGCTGGACACACCTATTTGAGAGAGTTAAATATGGCCTAGGAATTGTTAGAACACTCTATGTGCTTCACTTATATCTTTTGAGTTGAATAGTTTTTGCTCTAGTGCTTCGCTTATATCTTTTAGAGCACGGTGGTGGTAATATTTTGTAGAAATTGTTGAACTCTCATGCTTCACTTATATCATTTTGAGAGTCTATTAAAACAGCATGGTAATGCGTTTAGGCTAAAGAAACTAGTCTTCACATGATAAACATCCAATGTCAATGTAGTAAAAAAAATCACACTAAGTGCATTGAATAGAATGAGATGTTGGATGCTTGATAATTGTTTTGAGACATGAGGATGGTGATATTAGAGTCATGCTAGTGGAGTTATTATGAAATTGATAAATACTCATGTTAAGGTTAGTGATTCCCGTATCATGCATGTATGGTAAACCGCTATGTGACGAAGTTGGAGCATGAGGTATTTGTAAAGTGTCAACCTTTGTGTGGAGGTCGGGGGCGCGCGATGGTTAACTCCTACCAACCTCCCCCCTAGGAGCATGCGTTGATTGCTTTGTTTTGATGACTCGTAAATTTTTGCAATAAGTATATGAGTTCTTATGACTAATGTTGAGTCCATGGATTATACGCACTTTCACCCTTCCACCATTGCTAGCCTCTCTTGTACCGCGTAACTTTCGCCGGTACCATAGACCCACCATATATCCTTCCTCAAAACAGCCACCATATTGTTCCTCAAAACAGCCACCACACCTACCTATCATGGCATTTCCATAGCCATTCTGAGATATATTTCCATGCAACTTTCCACCGTTCTGTTCATATGACACACATCATATTGTCATATTGCCATTGCATGATCATGTAGTTGACATTGTATTTGTGGCAAGGACACCATGCATAATTTTTCATACATGTCACTCTTGTTTCATTGCACATCCTGGTACACCACAGGAGGCATTCATATAGAGTCATACTTTGTTGTTGTAGTATCGAGTTGTAATATCAAGTTGTAATGAAAGTGTGATGATCATCATTATTAGAGCATTGTCCCATGGGAGGAAAGGCTAAATCTATAAAGCCCCTCCGCAAAAAAAGAAAAACTAAATAAATAAGTCCAAAGAAAGAAAGAAAAAGGCCCAAAAAAAGGGAAAAAGAAAAGAAAAAGGGACAATTGCTACTATATTTTTCCACACTTGTGCTCCAAAGTAGCACTATGTTCTTCATTGGAGAGAGTCTCATGCTTAGTCACTTTTATATACTAGTGGGAATTTTCATTATAGAACTTGGCTTGTATATTCCAACGATGGGCTTCCTCAGATGCCCTAGGTCTTCGTGAGCAAGCAAGTTGGATGCACGCCCACTAGTTTCTTTTGTTGAGCTTTCATTCATACTTAGCTCTAGTGCATCCGTTGCATGGAAATCCCTACTCACTCACATTGATATCTATTGATGGGCATCTCCATAGACACTTGATACGCCTAGTTGATGTGAGACTATCTCCCTTCTTTTTGTCTTCCCCACAACCACCTCTATTCCACCCATAGTGCTATGTCTGGCTCACGCTCATGTATTGCGTGAAAGTTGAAAGGTTTGAAAAGATAGAGTATGAAAACAAGTGCTTGGCTGAAATCAAGGTTGTGCATGATATGAATATTTTTTGTGATAACGAGGGAGCATAGCCAACACTATATGATTTTGTAGGGATAACTTTGTTTAGCCATTGTATTTTGAGAAGACATGACTGCTTTGTTAGTATTGCTTGAAGTATTATTATTTCCTATGTCGATATAGACTTTTATCTTGAACCTTTCAGATCTGAACATTCATGCCACAATTAAGAGAATTACATTGAAAAACTATATTGGTTACCATTCCACATCAAAAAATCTTTCTTTATCATTTACCTACTCGAGGACGAGTAGGAATTAAGCTTGGGGATGCTTGATACGTCTCCAACGTATCTATAATTTTTTATTGTTCCATGCTATTATTTATGAAGTCTTGGATGTTTCAAAGGCTTTATCATTCACTTTTATATCATTTTTGGGACTAACCTACTAACCCAAAGGCCCAGTCCAAATTGCTGTTTTTTGCCTGTTTCAGGGTTTTGCAGAAAAAGATAATCAAACAGAGTCCAAACGGAATGAAACCTTCGCGAGAGATATTTTTGGAGAAAATCACGCACGCGGAGCTTGAGAACCACTTCAGGGGGCCAAAGGGTGGCCCACGAGGGTGGGGGGTGCGCCCCCTGCCTCGTGGCCCCCTCGAGCATCCCCCGATGCCCTCCTTCTTCCTATATAAGTCTACGTACCCCAAGACCTCCGTGAACAGAGAGAAAACTCTAATTCCACCGCCGTACCTTCTGTTCCCGTGAAGATCCCATCTTGGAGCCTGTTCCGGAGCTCCACCGGAAGGGGATCTATCACGGAGTCCTTCATCATCATCATCATCGCCCTCACCATGAGTTGTGAGTAGTTTACCTCAGACCTTCGGGTCCATAGCTAGTATCTAAATGGCTTCTTCTCTCTCTCTGGATCTCAATACCAAGTTCTCCTCGGTCTTCGAGGAGATCTATTTGATGTAATATCTTTTTGCGGTGTGTTTGTTGAGATCCGATGAATTGTGAGTTTATGATCAAGGTTTTCTATGAAAGATATTTGGTTCTTCTCTGAACTTTTTTATGTGTGCTCATAATATCCTTGCAAGTCTCTTCGAATTATTGGTTTGGTTTGGCCTACTAGATCTATAGTTCTTGCAATGGGAGAAGTGTTTGGCTTTGGGTTCAATCTTGCGGTGTCCTTTTCCAGTGACAGTAGGGGCAGCAAGGCACGTATTGTATTGTTGCCATTGAGGATAAAAATATGGGGTTTACATCATATTGCTTGATTTTATCCCTCTACATCATGTCATCTTGCTTAAGGCGTTACTCTGTTCTTATGAACTCAATAGACTAGATGCATGCTGAATAGCGGTCGATGTGTGGAGTAATAGTAGTAGATGCACACAGGAGTCGGTCTACTTGTCTCGGATGTGATGCCTATATACAATGATCATGCCTAGATAGTCTCATAATTATTCGCTTTTCTATCAATTGCTCGATAGTAATTTGTTTACCCGCCGTAGAATATCTCTATCATGAGAGAAGCCACTAAAGAAAATTATGGCCCGCGGGGTCTATTCTCAACATATCATTCTACATCTACTTTACTTTTATCGCTTTTATTTGCTGTTCTTATAAATCAAAAATACCAAAAATATAAACTATCATCTCTATCAGATCTCACTTTCATAAGTGACCGTAAAGGGATTGACAACCCCTTATCGCGTTGGCTGCGAAGTTCTTATTTGTTTGTGCAGGTGCGAGGGACTCGCGCCTGGTCTCCTACTGGATTGATACCTTGGTTCTCAAAAACTGAGGGAAATACTTACGCTACTGTGTTGCATCTCCCTTTCCTCTTCGAGGGAATACAACGCAGGCTCGAGAAGTAGCAACTTGCTACTCTCGGCGCGGCGTGGTCAACGAATGACAGCCATCAGAAGACGACTGTATGCAGTGACGGTCACAGCTAGACCCACCAGCTACATCTTCGGACGCAAGGAAGTGCCTTCATATAAGGTGCGAAAAAGTGATCCCTCTGCCTGACAGCTGGGACCCACCATCTATATCTTCGCTTAGAAGGAAGTGCGTCCTTATCCCCCCTGACAGCTGGGACCCACCCGGTCGAAGCATACGTAGCATTGTCTGTCTAGTCACGAACGTGTACGTACATACTGGTCGATCGGTGTCTCTGCAATGATGAACCGTGGCCGAACAAGCAGGGACACGTGTCGTAGTGAAGCCCCCGACGTAGCAGTTCAGGCAGACTCGTCTAAACCGTGTACACGTACATACATCCATAGGGCAAAAAATACGGCCACATACATACATATGGGCTTGGTCTTGAACGCGTACTCGCGCATACGTATGGCCAGGGCTCATGTACATGAGACTACAGCAATGGCGTTCTGTTCATCGGTAGCTAACCGGCTGGGTCGGAACGGAGAAACTGTGTCCTGTTCATCGGGAGCCAACCGGGTTGGACGGAACAGCCTAAATGGGGTCTGGCGTACAACAGAACAGAGGAAACGACCGTCTGTTCGACCGTCTACGGTCAAAACGGGGCCATGTTCATCAGCTTAGGGTCTGGAATACCGCAAAATAGAAGAAACAGACTTCTGTCCGAGCTCCTATGGTCGAAACGGGGTCCTATTAATCGGGAGGGGTCTGGCGTACCGCAAAATGGCGGAAACGAACTTCTCTTCGACCGCCTACGGTCGAAACGGGGTCCTGTTCATCGGGAGGGGTGTGACGTACTACAAAACGGGACTCCACGGGCTACTACTACTCATCCACCATCGACCTCCTGCAGCCTCCACCTACTACTGTTCATCCACCATCGACCTGCTCCAGCCTCCACCGGCTACTATTCAAACATCCCTCCATGGGGTCATGTTCATCCAACCCCCACTAGGAACTGTTCATCCAGCCCCAACCACGTCTCGACTCGTTCAACCAACCCCCACGTTCACTGTTCATCAAGAAGCAGCAGGCTCGATAGGCTTCCGTAAGCAACAACGGTCGATCGATTGTGGTTCAGTTAGCAGCAATAGCGAAGGAATCGCTCGGGTTCAGTTAACTGCCAAGGGATCGATCGCTCGGGTTCAGTAACGTAGCTAGTGCAATCGCTCGGGTTCAGTAAGCGAATGCCTCGCTCGGATTCAGTTATGGGGAACACGGCTCGCACCACGCGCGCGTACGATAGAGAAATGTGCAAACCACTGTGCATTGCTCCGCCCCGGCCACCCAACGTAACCGGGAACTCCCCAGAATTTTCCTCGCCCTCGCTTCTACCACGGTTTTTCCCGTCATGGACGGCCCAAAGAATGTCATGCAGGTGCGTCTCCGGCCCACCGAGGAAGAAAAGCCCATTTTTTTTGTCATATTTTTTGTCATAGAAGTAGGAGCCCACCACATCTATGATGATACTGGGTTTTTTCACAATTATCGTCATAGATGTGTCACAAGCATGACAGAAAAAAAAATCGTTCAGGCCAAAATGTCACGGATGTGTCCTTTTTTGTAGTGATGTTGCTATGCATTATTTCTCATTCTAGGACATCCAATAGTTGTTTGGTTGATTTGGGTCTTTTTGCCAATTGGATGTACGAGAATTCCTAAGAACCTTCTAGCTATATATCTCAACTTGTCTCAAATTATTTCTTTCTATATCACAAAACTTGAACAAGTTCCTTTTCAGACCCTCTGGGTGAGGAGCACTAGGAGCCACTGATCTGACTAGGCCTGACTTCCAAAACCCTCTAAGTGTCTTTCAGTCAGACCAACACACTCCTATTCGGTCTCACCGATTGCACTTGGACTTATATGTATTTCAATCTTGGTAGAACTGATCTAAAAATCTTGGAGTAACCGATGAGCTCTGTCACTAACAGTTATGCACTTCGGTGAGACCGAGTTGTTCGTTCGGTGCTACCAACAGCTAAAGGGTACATATATCCCCACAGATCGTACGTTGAAAATTTATTCAAACGTCTCTACCCTACCTTTGCCCCGGTCCATGGATCGTCTTCATCGTCTCCAGCGCGCCCTCGCCGCTGGATTCCATTATCGTCAATGGGAATTTTCATCGTCGTTGCCACCGTAGCCAATCTCCACCAAGTTAGGGTGAGATTCAAACCCCTAGTACTTTGCAATCCAATTCAATGCACTAGTGGATGCACCATTACTCTTGCCACCATGTGAGTTCCTATCTAGCAAACGAATCCTTAGAATTATATTCAAGTAAAAAAAATTGGTATAGGGTTCCCCAGAATTCATCTCGGACAAACCGAATTGAATTAAGTCGGGGTCACCAATTTGGCTTGGGCCATTGCACTCAGTACATGCCGGTGAAATAGAAATGTATTGATCGAAGAGACCGATTTAGGTATTTCAGCAGTACCATGCGCACTTTGGAGAGACCGACTTTCACATCCGTCCAACCAAAACAGTGAAACCTAGTTTCTATTGATGCCTCGGTACTTACGAAATTGTCAACTTGGTAGTTCCGAAATGTCTTATGTGCAGACCTAAAACTACAATTTAAACTCAAATTTTAGAAAAATCAGTTGTGTTTTCTGACGCTCATCCATTCCACTCTACTTATTCTACTTCACATGGTCATTATTCAACATGTCAGATTCAGAAGATAGTCAAAACATGTCTTTAGAGGCTAGTGTTGACTTGGAGGCAGGCATTAGTCCCGCAGAGAGTTATGACGAAGGAGAGTGATGTTCTCCTATCTTGCCAAAGGCAGCCACCAGGGCTAGAAAGAAAAAAATTCAGATGAGGAGGATGAAGACTTTCCAGCTAGAGGAGGTCACCTCAAAGAATAAGAATGATGTAGTTGCCAAGGAGTATGACAATTCTCAAAAGGAGAGGCCTAGAAATTTTATGAGATTGTAGCTATCTCAAAGCAAGTTTAATGAAAATCTATGGCCAAAGTGGTGATGGGCCTCTAACCCCTCGTTGGTTACCCCAAGTGGAATGTGTAAGATGCAGTGTTGTGGAAGTTTTTCCCTTAGCAAAGATGCCAAGGATCGAATCCCCAGAGACTCCTAGGTTCAACAAGTAGGTGTCAACTGCTAACGGCGCCGGATTAGCAATCAACGTGGACCTGCACACAGATACAAATAACTTTGCTCCCAACGAGTACAGAGAGGTTGTCAATCCCTCCGGCCTTGTAGTTCACAAAGGATTAAACGCAAATGATAGTAGTGATAGATAATGTTTGCAATAGTAAATAAAAGCGAAAAGTAAATAGCGGATGTGATCAATGATGGTAATATAGACCGGAGTCTCATGATGTTCACTAGTGATGTCTCTCTCCCAAAAGACGATAAAACAGCTATGTGAGGTAAACGAATTACAGCTGGGCAATTGACAGGACCACGAACGCAAACCAATGCTGACTACATTGCAAGAAAGGTTGAGGTTCAAAGCATGGGCGGTACGCCAAAGTAAGTAGACCGAAATCCATCAATATCTACTACTAATCATCCACCTTGAGATATCTATCCAGAACATCTCGTTGGTATTAAGTTGTGAGCCCCACCCATAGTGTAAACTCAAAGCAACAGACAACTGCATTAAAAGAACTTTGCGTAAAGTAAACAATCCTTGCACCCGCGGGCACAAGCACCATTGTTTTCCCCCTTGTGGCAACATCACATCCCCTAGACTCATGTTTCTGTCACTCAAGCTAGTCATCGAGGGGCATGAACCCACAATCGAGCATAACGTTCCCTCTTGGAGTCACTACCTATTACTTGGACAAAGCAATAAATAACAACGGAGAACATGCAAGAATTACTTACGAACATAAATATAAAAGAGGTAGATCAAATATATTACTCAATCACAATCTGAACATAATCTCATAATCCATCGGATCCCAGCAAACTCATCATAGCAACAGCATAAGGATTACATATGTGCCTCGATCATGTAGGGCAGCTCACGAGGACTAATTAGTGAAGCACAAGAACGGGAGGAGAACATCACATAGCTACTGGTCATGGACTCATGGTCTAAGGGAGACTACTCACAACTCATCCGGGAGGCGTCCATGGTGGTGGAGAGGCTCCCGATGGTGATCCTCCCCTCCGGCAGGGTGCCGAGAAGAGTTCTCCTAGTGCTCCCGATCTTGGAAGCGGCGGCGGTGGCGGAACAGAGATGAGATCGCGAAAAAGAGTTTCCGTCCCGAGGGTTTTGAAGGACGCTCTAAATATATGCCGAAGGGGGGCACCAGACGGGGCTCGGGGGGCCCAGGCGCCTCCCCGGTGCGGC
>LR738710.1:564105518-564179150 GCA_902687465.1 Secale cereale | reverse complement strand
TTCTCGTTTTTGATAGATCTCAACTTGAGGACATCCATACCGGGACAACATAGAAAATAGATGATGGACTCCTCTTTAATGCATAAGCATATTCTCATAAGAGATTGAGGATTAATGTCCAAGCTAAAACTTCCACCATGATACATGGCTTTGGTTGGCGGCCCAATGTTCTTCTCTAACAATATGCATACTCATTCAACCCATGGCAAATCACCCTTACTTCAGACAAGACGAACATGCATAGCAACTCACATGATATTCAACAAAAGTGTGACAGTTGATGGCGTCCCCAGAAACATGGTTACCGCTCAGCAAGCAACTTATAAGAAATAAGATACATAGGCAACATATTCTTTACCACAATAGTTTTTATGCTACTTTCCCATGAGCTATGTATTGCAAAGTTAGTCTGCTTAGTACAGGTGGAGGTTAGCAAAAGACTGGGAGCGACCAACTAAGAGAGCAATGACGGTCATAATCATGCAGAGCGACAAAGCAATATTGAATCAGGCATGGTAGTTATATCGCTACTCAGAAATAAAAGATCATCAAGGCTTGACATACTTTCTTTACAGTCTTAAATATGCGTGAGCATACGCCAAGTCAATCAAAATAAATTCTCGAAGGAAGATATTACTAAACCATACCACATCATAGGTACACAAATCATGTTGGTACTCCAATAACACATTGGGAATCCCCCAGCTATTTGAGACTAACCATAAGAAAACCTGAACTACTAAGCGCCATTATGCACGTAGCATCTTTATCATAGACATATTAACCAATGCAACGGAAGCAAACTCTCTTAATAAGGTAAGCATGATAATTAAAGAGAGTTCAAGCAACCAACTAAACAAAAGCTCTTTGAAAAGATAAGCATGAATACTAAGAGCAGAGCATGATAGTAGCTATTAAAAGACAAAGAACACACACAACAAAGATAAACATGAAAATTCTATGTTATGTTCTAGGTAGAAGTGGAGCGTGTTTCTCTCCCACATAAAGAACGCTGAGTTCCGACTCGTTATTGAAAGCTAAAAAGAAAACTAAAAGCAAGACGCTCCAAGCGTAGCACTTAACACATGAAGTGATAAAAATATAGCGGAACGAAAGACGAACTGATAATGTTGATGGAGAAGGGGATGCACGGGGGCATCCCCAAGCTTAGACGCTTGAGTCTCCTTGAATATTTCTTGGGGGTGCATGGGGGCATCCCCAAGCTTGAGCGCTTGACACTCCTGAATCTTTTTATCATCTTCCCTCGCATACTTGAAAACTCCCTTCATACATAACTCATCATAATCTGATTAGCGAGGTTAGTACCCTTAATAAAATAATTATACCTTGCTGGAAATAAAGATATTCTTGAAGGTCTACTGTTTCTCAAGATTGCCAAAAGTTTTTTGCAAAGAAAAAGCAAGCTCTTGGTTTGCAAAATGAAGGAAAAGCAAAACAGGACAGAATCTGTGAACAACAGAACAACAGGTAGTAATTGATTTGTTCGGGGCACTTCTGCAACTCAAATAAAAAAACTCAGAACAGACGCACGAAATACAATTATATAGAGAACGCTGTCGAAAAAATTCAGACCAAAAAGATGATCTGGTGATTTATACGAATTTTTCTATCCAAGGACATAATCTGTTTCCTGGACAGCACCTCACAACTTTTGAACTTTCTAGCAATCAGAGGCTATACTTGGCACAAATATGAAAAGCAAAGATACAATGATGATGCTACTGTAGTAAACAACATCAAGACACAACAAAAGCAAAATATAAAAATTTATTCATGTGGGCTGCCTCCCAAAAGCTCTTTCTTTTATGCCTTTAAGGTAGGCATAATGCATAAAGGAATCAATAACCATCATAATAATCGGAGTTATAAATTGAGTCATATGGTTCCTCAACAAGTTCACTCTTGTTCCTTCTAGGAAAGGGGTACACACCTTTTGCCTTCCCGCGTAAGCGGATTTGTCCCTTACCTATATCGATGAAGCCTTTTACCGCTCGGAGGAAGTCCCTTCCAAGCACTATATTTCCTTGGTTTAGCTCCATGATGAAGAAATCAACAATTGCAATCCCTTTAAGGAATTTAACTGGCACATCTTTTATTCTTCCCTGGATTTCAGAAATATCTCCATTAGTGTGTTCATGATAAGATGGTAGTATATCCATGTTAAATTTTAAAGAACCATGAACAGTTTTTGGCATAGTAGAAACCATAGATCCAATATCACAATAAGCAAGGAAGTCTTGATTAGAGATGTTAATCCTAACAAGAGGCTCCCAATCATTATCTATTTCCAAAATATCTCTCTTATTGGGTTTGGGTTTCTCTACCTTCATTAAGTCTAGAGCATCCATTCTCTTTTCAATAGTAGCAAGTCTATCTATGACAGTATCAAAATTATGATCATAAACAAAGTAACTAGATAGACCATGTATAATTTCAAGAGCTCTAGCTTCATCACACTCTAGGAAATCTCCATCGGCTATAATGTCAAGAGAGTGTTTACACCATTTAAAAAAGACCCTGGTAAAAATTCCTAAGCACAATTTTTATAGGTATCCAAGGCATAATTCTCCTATGTGCATCAGAAATTCTGTCCCATGCCTTCTTCATATTTTCTCCATCCCTTTGATGGAAATCTAGAACTTCTGATTCCCTCAAAGCACCATATCCTAACATGTTTAGCTAAACAGATAGGACTACTAACAGGAAGGCAATTTTTTTTTTAATTTTTGATAAAGGATGGTAAAGCAAAAACTGAAAGGTAAACTAACAAGACTAAAAAGCAAAGGTAAAAGATAGCGTGCAACTCCCCTATCCTGAAGAGTGGAGTCCCCGGCAACGGCGCCAGAAAAACTCCTTGATGGGCCTCTAACCCCTCGTTGGTTACCCAAGTGGAAGGTGTAAGATGCAGTGTTGTGGAAGTTTTTCCCTTAGCAAAGATGCCAAGGATCGAATCCCCAGAGACTCCTAGGTTCAACAAGTAGGTGTCAACTGCTAACGGCGCCGGATTAGCAATCAACGTGGACCTGCACACAGATACAAATAACTTTGCTCCCAACGAGTACAGAGAGGTTGTCAATCCCTCCGGCCTTGTAGTTCACAAAGGATTAAACGCAAATGATAGTAGTGATAGATAATGTTTGCAATAGTAAATAAAAGCGAAAAGTAAATAGCGGATGTGATCAATGATGGTAATATAGACCGGAGTCTCATGATGTTCACTAGTGATGTCTCTCTCCCAAAAGACGATAAAACAGCTATGTGAGGTAAACGAATTACAGCTGGGCAATTGACAGGACCACGAACGCAAACCAATGCTGACTACATTGCAAGAAAGGTTGAGGTTCAAAGTATGGGCGGTACGCCAAAGTAAGTAGACCGAAATCCATCAATATCTACTACTAATCATCCACCTTGAGATATCTATCCAGAACATCTCGCTGGTATTAAGTTGCGAGCCCCACCCATAGTGTAAACTCAAAGCAACAGACAACTGCATTAAAAGAACTTTGCGTAAAGTAAACAATCCTTGCACCCGCGGGCACAAGCACCGTTGTTTTCCCCCTTGTGGCAACAGCACATCCCCTAGACTCATGTTTCTGTCACTCAAGCTAGTCATCGAGGGGCATGAACCCACAATCGAGCATAACGTTCCCTCTTGGAGTCACTACCTATTACTTGGACAAAGCAATAAATAACAACGGAGAACATGCAAGAATTACTTACGAACATAAATATAAAAGAGGTAGATCAAATATATTACTCAATCACAATCTGAACATAATCTCATAATCCATCGGATCCCAGCAAACTCATCATAGCAACAGCATAAGGATTACATATGTGCCTCGATCATGTAGGGCAGCTCACGAGGACTAATTAGTGAAGCACAAGAACGGGAGGAGAACATCACATAGCTACTGGTCATGGACTCATGGTCTAAGGGAGACTACTCACAACTCATCCGGGAGGCGTCCATGGTGGTGGAGAGGCTCCCGATGGTGATCCTCCCCTCCGGCAGGGTGCCGGGAAGAGTTCTCCTGGTGCTCCCGATCTTGGAAGCGGCGGTGGCGGCGGAACAAAGATGAGATCGCGAAAAAGAGTTTCCGTCCCGAGGGTTTCGAAGGACGCTCTAAATATATGCCGAAGGGGGGCACCAGACGGAGCTCGGGGGGCCCAGGCGCCCCCCCGGCGCGGCCCAGGGGGGGGGGGGGCGCCACCAGGGCGCCTGGAGCCCTGGTGCCCCCCCGGCTGTCCTTCGGGCGCACGGTAGGTTCTGGAACGCTGATTTTTTATATAATTTTTCTGGATTTTTCCTGGCAGTTCTCGTAACGTGAAAACCTGAAATACAAAAACAGTCGAAAACAGAAACTGGCACTGGGGTGCACTGGATTAGTAGGTTACTCCAAATATGATCAAAAGTGTATGGAAGTGTATGAATATCATAGCAATATCACCCAAAAGTGGCATGGAGCAAGCAGAAATTATAGATACGTTTTGGACATATCAAGTGGCCGTCAAGAAAAGAGAGAGAAAGAAGACTGCTCATGTGGTGTTCAAGCAAACATCAATGAGGAGAGAGGATGCACCAGATGCAAATGAGCCACCTCCCAAGCAGCAAAAGTTGATGGTTGATGTTATGCCCAAGAAGGCACCCACAACTTCCAAATCCAAGACTGCAGGTGCCACCAGGCCCAAGGGCAAGACTACAAGAAATATATCTGCTGCTGAGAAGAACAAGACCCTAATGTGTGAGAGAGCCGATGATGATGAATGAAGCCATAGTGCTCATAAAGCTGAGAGCAAAATTGCTAGATCATGATGATTCTCACCCAGTTGCTGAGAACATTAAGGAAAGGAAGGACGGTCTAAGGAAGTGTACGGAAATTGATCCCTATGCTACCAGAAGGAGGATACTAAACTACTGCTTCCACACCAAACAACAACAAGATTTTTATTAAATGGTGCTGCTTGACAAGAAGCCGATTGTGAGTGACATGAGATGGGTTGACTGGAAGTACATCGACGAGAATGAGAATCATTTTCCTCATGTAATGAGAGGTTCAGAATGGTTAGTGTTGACATGTTCATAGGGGAGAAGATGGCTGATTGGAACGATGAGATGATTATGCACTTCTACTCCACTACACGCTTCTACCCTGATGGCAAGGTTGTCTGGCTGACTCAGTGTAAGGGCATATTTCTCCCTAAGTAGTTTTGGTGATTGATGACAATGCATTTGCGGACTAATCGTGTGCTCTAAGCTCTTTCAGATATATCTCACCTAGGCAAAAGACGATTGTGAGCCCCTCGGATTCTATGGAATACGGTGTTTCCTTTTTGCTCTCTTTCGGTGGGTTTGAGTAATAGGAAAGCCATACTATTAAGAGGGGGTCCGCTTCGGAAAGGTTTTGGTGGAATCAACACGTACACATCTATTCTCTCGCACCACCTTTCCTTTGCTTCTCTGGAGCTCCGACTGTTTCTTCTCGTATATGCAAACCATGGCTTCCTACTAGTACAACTGCCTGGCAAGCGGTAGTACCGCTCATGTAAGCGGTAGTACCGCACAGCCACACGGTAGTACTGCCTCTGGACACGGTAGTACCGCACCAGCGGTAGTACCGCATCCCGAGGACGGTAGTACCGTGTATCTGGCCCGGCACTGCACCAAGTACGAAAGTAGGTGCGGAAGTAATTTTTTACTTCCGCATCCTACGCGGTAGTACCGCTTGAGTCAAGCGGTAGTACCGTGCCGTGTTTTTGCTACTACCGTATTTCTACGGATGTAGCTACGGATGTATTTTATTTCATCGCAACTTACGTGCGGTAGTACCGTGCTCTGCGGGCAGAAATGTGGGATAACGGTTGGATTTGTTCTCCCACTATATATAGGGAGTCTTCTTCCCCAAGAAGACTCACCTCTTCCACCCCGAAGCTCCATTGTTGCTCAAAGCTCCATTTACGCCCAATCTCTCTCCCTAGCCAATCAAACTTGTTGATTTCCTTGGGAGAGCTTGAGGAGGCATTGATCTACACTTCCACCAAGAGATATTTGATCCCCCCACTAATCCTTACGGATCTTGTTACTCTTGGGTGTTTGAGCACCCTAGACAGTTGAGGTCACCTCGAAGCCATACTCCATTGTGGTGAAGCTTCGTGGTGTCGTTGGGAGCCTCCAATTCGGTTGTGGAGATAGCCCCAACCTTGTTTGTAAAGGTTCGGTTGCCGCCTTCAAGGGCACCACTAGTGGAATCACGGCACCTTGCATTGTGTGAGGGCGCGAGGAGAATACAGTGGCCCTAGTGGCTTCTTGGGGAGCATTGTGCCTCCACACCGCTCCAACGGAGATGTACTTCCCCTCAAAGGGAAGGAACTTCGGCAACACATCCTCGTCTTCACCGGTTCCACTTGTGGTTAATTCTTCCCTTTACTTGTGTAAGCTTTACTTGTTTATCTTATATAGCTTGCTTGTGAGGTTGTTATCTTTACTTCCTATTAGTTGTCATCGTAGTAGCTTATCTAGACAACTTACTTTGACGCTTAATTTAAAGTGGTTAAGAAAAGCTAAAAATTGTTAGTTGCCTATTCACCCCCCTCTAGTCAACCATATCGATCCTTTCAATTGGTATCAGAGCCTCGTCTCTTTTTAAGGACTTTATCGTCCAAAGAGTATGGGTGACAACGTAGTCGATACGGAGGAACATTTCGATGGAACTCCGTCCTTGCCTACGTCCGATGGGGGAGCCTCGACCTCTCATGAGGAGTTCAATGTGGCTATGACCACATTAAAAGAATCACTAGCGACTGAGGTCAAAGGCATGTTTAAAGATTTAATTGAAGGGCTTAAATTATCCACCACACCGTTGGAGGTGGTTCGTCCCGCCACCATCGTGTCAGAGGCTACTCCCGACAAGGGAGAAGCTAGTAGTGGACAAGCCCCGGTTACTAAGAATGGGAATGGCGTCTTTGCCCACTCCGCTCCTCCTACTCACTATGGAGGACCCGTTCCCACACCGCATTTAAATTCCGTTGGGCCTCCTCCTAAGTTTATAAAAATTCCGATTTTGCTACTTGGATGTTTCGCTTTAAATGTCATTTAAATAATTGCTCTACTAATCTTCGGAGAATCATTGAGCAAGGTTTTTATCCACGTGATCCCGACAACATGACTCCGAGAGAAACAGCGGATCATCAATTCAACGAGTCCGTTCTTTGCATACTTCAAGATGCAATCCCTCCCGAAGACATTGCACATCTTCGACCCTTCACTGTGGCCAAGGAAGCTTGGGAGCATGTTGGCACCATGTACAAGGGGAGCTCTAGCATTCAACGCTCAAACTATGAAGTTGTGCAAGATGAAGCCGATGAGTTTGCTATGATCGAAGAAGAAGATCCTCGTGAACTTTATCGGAGATTAACCACTCTTGCGGTTTCTCTTCGAGATCATGGGAGCAAGGACATGAATGACAATTGGATCAAGCACAAGTTTCTCAAGGCCATGATGCCTTATCATAAGGCCATGTCCTCTGTCATCCGTCAAAGACCGGACTTCCACCACTTGTCATCAAATGAAGTGTTGGATGAGTTCGTTGCTATGGGGATCTTTGATAAGACCGCCGACAATGCAGTTCTAAGAGCTCAACAATCAAAGAAGC
Source organism: Secale cereale (assembly GCA_902687465.1). Classification (NCBI taxonomy): domain Eukaryota; kingdom Viridiplantae; phylum Streptophyta; class Magnoliopsida; order Poales; family Poaceae; genus Secale; species Secale cereale. The sequence goes on along the minus strand of LR738710.1, from coordinate 564,171,474 downwards.
CTAACCTCGCCTTCAAGGCCAATGCTTGTGTGGAAGAAGAGGAGGAGGATGATGAGAGTAGCCCCGAGGACACCAAATATGCCTATCATGAGCACATGGCTCTTGCTTCATGGCAATTTTGGGGCAACAAAAAGAACACAAGACCCAACTTCAACAAGAACAACTCAAGTGGCAACAAGGGCAAGCAACGAGTGAGGACTTGCTTCAATTGTGGGAATGTGAGCCACTTTGTTGTTGATTGCCCATATGAGAAAAGAGAAGACTTTGGAGGCAAGCTTATCCGGAAGGACAAGGCCAAGTCTTATCCCAACAAGAACAACTTCAAAAAGAAGACCCCTCCTAAAGGATTGGTGGCCCAAGAAGAATATGTTGAGGATGATGATAATGATGAAGATGATGAGGTGGTTACCATGGCCACAATCGCTATTGCTACTACTCCGCGCTCATCTCTCTTCGACTCGCCTAATGAGAACATCACCGCCAAGTGTCTCATGGCCAAGGCCACCAACAAGGTAACCCCAAACATCAATACTACCATCCCTTCTAATCCTTCATTGACGGATTTTATTGATGAGAGTGAGGGAACTAAGGAGGGAGAGAATGAATTTGAGTTGTTCATGAGCAAACTTAAGGGCAAACCCAAGAAGCACTTTGTTGCTCTCTTGGAACAACTCGGTGAGGCCAATGACATGATCGAGGCTCACGAGGAGACCATTGCTAAAATGGAAGGACATAGTCGAGACTATGCCGATGAGATATCGGATCTCTCTAATGCCCTAGAGGAAGAGCGTGGTCTTTGTTTGGCTCTTGAGGAGTCACACAACGATGATCATGCTAAATTAAAGAAAGATCATGATCATGCTTTAGTTGTCTCTCGTATGCTTAATTCCGAGAAGGCAAAACTTGAGGTTGACCATGCTAAACTCAAGGAGGAGTTTGTTATACTCGACAAGGCTCACAAGGCCTTGAAGGGTATGCATCCTTCTCTCAAGGAGTCTCATGATAAACTCCAAGTTTCGCTAACCAAGGAAAAGGCTATCTTTCCTCGCATGGTGTTAATTGATAATGCAAATGCTACTAACCCATGTTGCGAGCATGTGCATCTTGTTGAAGAAAATGCCAAGTTAAAGAAGCAACTTGAGAAAGGCCTTGTGACATGCATACAAGGTGAGAAGAACCTCAACAACCTTTTGAGCAATCAAAAGGAGGTTGTGGCAAAGGAAGGAATTGGGTTTGTTCCTAAGCCCAAGAAGAAGAAGAATGACAAGACCAAGCTACCTCCCCCTCTCCGACAAACTTTTGTGAAAGAGGGAGAGGGCGCCTCTAAGAAGAAGAAAACTGTGAAAGGTGGTGGTGTCAAGAAAAACTCCACCATACCATCAAACATGGCCGGCGACTTTAATCCTTCATATGTTTTATGTCATGCAAGTGATGGTCATGTGTTTGCTAAATTTGTTGGTTCATCCTATGAGTATATTGAATGGTCTATTTGGGTTCCTAAGACCCTTGTTACTAACCTCAAAGGACCCATTACCAAATGGGTACCTAAAAAGCATTGATCTCTTGTAGGAGTTTGCTTCCGGTGGGGGATCATGGTTGCTCGATAGTGGAGCCACAAATCATATGACCGGAAGCAAATACTTGGTGGTGGACGTGCATCTAGGTTCATCTATGGCCACCAACGTCGAATGGGGTGATGCTTCATCTTCTAAGGTATTAGGGCTTGGCAAGGTGGTTGTCTCTCATGATCTCATGATCAAGAAAGTCATGCTTGTTGAGTCCCTTGCATACAATCTACTTTCTGTTCGCCAACTTGCACTCATGGGCTTTGCTACATCCTTTGATATTGATACCGTGGCCCTCTTGTGGAGCAAGACTCTTAAAGTAGCCTATGTTGGGCATGTCGAGAATGGTGTTTATGTGGTTAACTTATCGAAGCAACCCACTAAGATCGCGACATGCCTAATGGCTAAAGTTGATGTGGGATGGCTTTGGCATCGCCGTTTGGCCCATGTCAATATGGATCTTTGCAAAGTCTTCTCAAGGGGGACCATGTCTGTGGACTAACAAATGTTAGCTTTGCCAAAGATCGTGCGTGCAGGGCTTGCATTGAAGGAAAGCTACATGAGACGGCTCACCCTCCCACGACTATCATCTATTCAAAAAGACCCCTAGAGCTCCTTCACATGGACCTCTTTGGGCCTCCATCTTTTGATAGTCTTGGGGGTAGAAAGTATTGCTTGGTGATTGTGGATGATTATTCAAGATACACCTGGGTATACTTCTTCAAGAAGAAGAGTGAGACCCAACAAACTGACATTTGCAAATGAAGCTCAACGGCAACATGAAGCAAATATTTTGATGATCCGAAGTGACAACGGCACCGAGTTCAAGAACTACACCTTGGATGAGTTTCTTAGTGATGAGGGGATCAAACATCAATATGCAGCACCCTATACCCCTCAACAAAACGGTGTAGCGGAGAGAAAGAACCGGACTCTAATGGATGCGACAAGGACCATGATGGCGGAATTCAAATCTCCATACAACTTTTGGGCCGAAGCCATCAACACCGCGTGTCATGCATCCAATCGGCTCTATCTCCGCAAAGGCTTGAACAAAACTCCATATGAGATACTTACCGGTAACAAGCCCAATCTCAAGTACTTCCGGGTGTTCGGGTGTAAGTGTTTCATCCTCAAGAAAGGTGTTCGCTTGTCTAAATTTGAATCTAGAGCTCATGAGGGCATATTTGTTGGTTATGCTACAAACTCTCATGCTTACCGTGTCCTCAACAAGTCCAATGGACTCATTGAGGAGACGAGTAACGTAGAGTTTGATGAAAATAACGGCTCCCAAGTGGAGCAAAGTGGTACTTGTGATGTAGGTGATGAAATTCCTCCTCAAGCCATAAGAAGAATGGGTGTTGGATATATCCTACCCATTGAGGAACCCCTTGTGGCCGAAGGAGAAGGACAATGTTCCACTCAAGTGGAACCATCACCAACCCAAGACCCACACGCTTCCGAAGAACAAAATGAAGGCCCTCAACCGGACGAACAAGGCCAAGTGCAAGATCAATCACAAGATGGTGGGGAGCCACCAAATGATGCACAAGGCCAAGTTCTCTCCTCCAAGCAATATCAAGGTCAAGAGGAAGCTCAAGATCAAGATCTAGCTCCTGACGTCGCTCAAGATGATCAACTCAGTGCTCCTCAGTTATCTCTTGAAGAGCAATTGGAGCGTCGTGCTGCAAAAGTTGCCTCCAGGCTTGCTTCCAGAGAACATCACATGGAGAATATTCTAGGAAGCATCAAAAGGGGGGTAAGCACTCGTAGACAATTAGCAAACTATTGTGCTCATCAAGCTTTTGTCTCCTGTGTTGAACCTCAGAAGGTATATGAGGCGCTCGAAGACCCTGATTGGCTTAATGCCATGCATGAAGAACTCTATAACTTCGAGCGCAACAAAGTGTGGCGTCTGGTGCCAAGGACAAAGGAGAACCATAATGTCATTGGAACCAAGTGGATCTTTAATAACAAGCAAGATGCTCATGGCATTGTCATCCGCAACAAGGCGCGTCTGGTGGCTCAAGGCTACTCCCAAGTCGAGGGTATCTACTACGGTGAAACCTTTGCCCCCGTTGCTCGCCTTGAATCCATTCGTTTGTTGCTTGCCTATGCTTCTCATCATAACTTTAAGCTACAACAAATAGATGTGAAATGTGCATTTCTTAATGGTCCTATTAATGGGTTGGTATATGTCAAACAACCCCCGGGGTTTGAGGATCCCAAGTTCCCCAACCACGTGTATCAACTCGATAAGGCTCTCTATGGCCTTAAACAAGCCCCACGTGCATGGTATGAGCATCTTACCGAGTTGTTACAAGATCGTGGGTTTGAAATTGGGAAAATCGACCCCACTCTTTTTACTAAGAAGGTCAAAGGGGAGTTGTTTGTCTGCCAACTATATGTTGATGATATTATCTTTGGTTCTCCTAACAAAGCTTTCAATGATGAGTTCGCCGCACTCATGACCACATATTTTGAGATGTCCATGATGGGAGAGTTGAAGTACTTCCTTGGGTTTGAGATCAAACAAAGAAGAGAAGGAATCTTCATCAAACAAACCAAGTATACTCAAGACATGCTCAAGAGGTTCAATCTAAGTGATGTCAAGCCGGCTACTACTCCAATGCCAACCAAGTGCCAACTAGACATTGATCCCAATGGTAAAGAGGTGGATCAAAAGGTATATCGTTCTATGATTGGATCCTTGCTTTACCTTTGTGCATCTAGGCCGGATATTATGTTGAGTGTGGGAATTTGTGCACGGTTTCAAGCCTCACCTAAGGAAAGTCACTTTGTGGCAGTCAAGCGAATCTTTCGATATTTGGCTCATACCCCAAACTTTGGCTTATGGTGCCCAAGAGGAGCAAATTTCAACCTTGTAGGTTTCTCTGATTAGGACTGGGCGAGAGAAAAAGTGGATAGGAAGTCCACTTCCGGAGGGTGCCAATTTCTTGGTTGCTCTGTCATTAGTTGGTATTCCAAAAAGCAAAGTTGTGTCTCTCTCTCGTCCACCGAAGCTGAGTATGTGGCAGCTGGCAGTTGTTGTGCTCAACTCTTATGGATGAGGCAAACTTTGAAGGATTACAGTGTCACTTGTGACAAAGTGCCTCTTTGGTGTGACAATGAAAGTGCCATCAAGATTTCTCTCAACCCGGTGCAACACTTCAAGACGAAGCATATAGAAATTCGGTATCACTTCATCCGGGATCATATACGGCAAGGAGAGATCGAGCTTCACTATGTCAACACTCATGATAACCTTGCAGATATCTTCACGAAGCCTTTGGATGAAGCAAGATTTCGCGAGTTAAGGCATGAGCTAAATATCATCGATTTGAGCAATGTGGCTTGAGACTTTGCACACACACCTCCCACTCAATATAGTTATCTTGTCTAGATGTAGGCATGGACATAGGGGGAGTATTGTTCTCTCAATGAGCTATTCCTCCCCCCATTATGCATAAATTGATCAAGTCTTTGTCATTTGCCATAATTAGATGGTATAAGTGCTTCAAGACAAGTATTGGTCATGGGCCCAAGGATAGTTCTTTGCGGTGCCATACCAAATAACTCAACCATAGGTGGCCTCGACCACCGACCTCCTCGTTGGAGTAGTGTTTTGCCTTGCGTGTGCGTTTCTTTGTTTTTCTTCTCTCCTTTGCTAAAAGCCTATTGTCGAAACGTGCAAGTTCTTGAAGGGGCGGTACTACCGTGAGCTGTCACGGTACTATCGCAAAAGAGACTACGGTACTACCTCAAGTCCAGCACGGCAGTATTTTTTTACTGCCGCTGGTCGAGCGGTACTACCACTCCGTGTGCGGTACTTCCGCCCGGGTGGTACTACCGCGATGACAGCGGTACTACCACACTTATCTGAATGGGTGGGGGTTATAAGCGGGCAGGGGGAGTTCCAACTCCCCCATACCCATTCATCTCCTAATCCCCACGCCGTCTCTCTCTCTCCCTCTCAAGAGCCCTGCCGGAGGACCTCACCGGATCTCCTTCCTAGGCCACTCTCCTCGCATTCCGACTGGTGGGATCGTTCCCCACCTCGACCTCTTGCCATGGATGAAGGTTTCTCCCCAAATCCCCTCTTCGTTTTGCCTAGTTGTTGTTTTTAGGGTTTGGGGAGATGCATGTTGCTCTAGCGTTCTTCTTGTTCTTATCCATGGAAGATTAGAGTGCAGGAGAGTGTTTTTGCACTAGAAATGCTAGTATGTATGTTGCTACCAAGTTACTATGATCAGCCGTAGTACCGTTCATCGTTTTACGCGTTCTAGTCTAGATCCGTTCTTTTCAGATCTGACCCCAGCGGTACTACCGCTGGCTAACCGCGGTACTACCGCTCTGTCGCGTAAACGGTACTACCGCTCCACAGAGCGATACTACCGTAACTACGCGGAAGTAAAATTTTACTACCGCATACTGTGCGGTACTACCGCAAACCCCAAGCGGTACTACCACTCCCTAAGCGGTACTAATTTTTTACTTCCGTGTTCGTACGTGGAAGTAAACTTTTACTACCGCATAATGTGCGGTACTACCGCAACCCTCAAGCGGTACTACCGCTCACTAAGCGGTACTAATTTTTTACATCCGTGTTCGTCAGGCAGTACTACCGCTTGTTTCATAGTTCCTTCGTAACACTTACGTACTATCCTTTCTACTCGTTTCATGTGCTTTTTGTGGCTTTTGCATTGATTCTCTTTGTGTTTCCGTCGTGTTCTTGTGTTTGTGTCTTAGGTGGTGGCTCCGGTTCCGATGTTCGTTGTACCAATCCCGTTCATGACACCGGGTCCAAGCGTCTGCGCACCCCCAAGGATGTGCCAGAGGGCTCCAATCCCCAACGCAAGTTCAAGACCGCCGCCAACAAGCATAAGGAATCATCTATGACCATGGAAGAAATGCCACCTAATGAGTTCATGGCAAGGAGGAAGCTCAATCCTTATGGAGAACCCCGGGCTCAGTTTCATGGTGATGAACTATTTTGGACCAAGCAACAGTATCGCATCTACACAGAGGTGCTCAAGAGCAAGCACAACCTGTATGTGGATGCTCATTGGGTGGACATGGCCCACATGCGGAGGGCCGATAACCTGGCCTACTTTGCCGAGGCTCTGGATCTGGTAGAGCAGTTTGGGATTGAGCACTTCATGACCTTTCAGAATGATTTTGACCCTGAAATCATTGCTCAGTTTTATGCTTCGGTACACTTTCACACCAAGGAAGATCGCCCAATGACTTGGATGACAAATGGTCACAAGATGACTGCGACTTGGAAGGAATTCATGGATCTTATTCAGATTGCTGACGAGGGACTCCACAACCCAATGGGAGCACGGCCTCATGCCAACCCAGAAGCTGCCAACAAAGACCGTCTGTTACCGTTCTATGTGGAGAAGACTCTTGCGAGTGGCAAGAAGACATGGGTGTTGAACCCCTTTTTGGACATCATGCATAGGATCTTCCGCAACACCCTGTTTCCTCGAGTTGGGGACAAGGACAAGATTCACTCCTACCTCGTTGATATGCTGCTGATGTGTGAGGCGGCTCGCACAGCTCAGTCTCCACCACTTGACATATCCCATATCATGTGGTGTGAGCTTCGCTTTGCGATCTACACTTGCAAGGTGCCCATCTATGGTCCGTTTCTATTTCTGCTCATCTCCAAGACTTGGGAGAAACTTTACCCTGATGAGGAGTTCGAGGCTGAGTGTATCCGTCATGACCCCATCCGTCTTCGCATCAAGACTCGTTGGGCCAACACTGCCACTCGTGCACAAGCTGCTGCAGCACAGATGGGTACTGACGAGGAGCCTGTGGAGGAGGAGCCCACTGAGGAGAGTCCTGGAGGATATGCTCCTCCTTCGTCTGAGCCCTCTTGGGCTAAGAAGCTGAAGAAGAAGATGAAGGCCCTTTTCTGCATGCAAGCTCAAGGTCAGTACACGGCTCATGTCACTCACAAGGAGTCTCGCCAGCGTGACAAGAAGATCATGAGGATCTTTGGTGAGCATGTGTCCAATGGATCCGAGGAGAACATCACCCCTGAGGCAGAATGGATGGCCCATCAGGGGTACAAGTGGTCTGAGTCTGACGAGGAGCAGCAGGAGTCCGATGGAGAGCATGATGACTGAGATCTTCTGCGAGGGCTACCACCTCTCTTAGTTGTCCTCTTTCCCTTTGTGGTGTCTTGATGCCAAAGGGGGAGAGAGTGGGATTTGCGTCTTGTGCCGTTCTTTTTGCTTTCCGTTGGTCGAACTCTATTTGCCTGTTTGTTTTTGTGTCGTGTGCGTGAGACTATCGTATGGTGTAAGACATATGCTCCTCTACCGTTAAACTCGTTGTTATGTCTCTACTATATTATGTCATGAGCAGTTAGTTTACTTCCCCTTGTTTATGTGCTCACCCCATCCTCCTTTCTATTGTGCATAGACTCTTATTCTTTATATGCAAGGAGTATATTATCTGTAGAATATAGGGGGAGCTTTGATCCTAGTATGTGTGTTGTGCAGTCCAAAGCACTATCTTTTGTATGCACACATCTAGGGGGAGCTTGCCTATATTCTAGCGTCTATTAGGATTGCATACTTTATTATATATTCTTGTGCAAATCCCGTATTGTCATCAATCCACCAAAAAGGGGGAGATTGTAAGGGCATATTTCTCCCTAAGTAGTTTTGGTGATTGATGACAATGCATTTGCGGACTAATCGTGTGCTCTAAGCTCTTTCAAATATATCTCACCTAGGCACAAGACGATTGTGAGCCCCTCAGATTCTATGGAAGACGGTGTTTCCTTTTTGCTCTCTTTCGGTGGTTTTGAGTAATAGGAAAGCCGTACTATTAAGAGGGGTTCCGCTTCGGAAAGGTTTGGGTGGAATCAACACGTACACATCTATACTCTCGCACCACCTTTCCTTTGCTTCTCTCGAGCTCCGGCCGTTTCTTCTTGTATATGCAAACCATGGCTTCCTACTAGTACAACTGCCTGGCAAGCGGTAGTACCGCTCATGTAAGCGGTAGTACCGCACAGCCACACGGTAGTACCGCCTCTGGACACCGTAGTACCGCACCAGCGGTAGTACCGCATCCCGAGGACGGTAGTACCGTGTATCTGGCCCGGCACTGCACCAAGTACGGAAGTAGGTGCGGAAGTAATTTTTTACTTCCGCAACCTACGCGGTAGTACCGCTTGAGTCAAGCGGTAGTACCGTGCCGTGTTTTTGCTACTACCGTATTTCTACGGATGTAGCTACGGATGTATTTTATTTCATCCGTGCTTGTCCTCAGCCTGCTTGTCTCTGCCTTGCGGTAGTACCGCAAGGACGAGCGGTAGTACCGCTCAGGCAGTACTACCGCCCGTATGCCTTCGCAACAGAGTGCATTCTAGGCTAGTACTGCTCCAGCGGTAGTATCGCTGGCCAAGCGGTAGTACCGCAACTTACGTGCGGTAGTACCGCGCTCTGCGGGCAGAAATGTGGGATAATGGTTGGATTTGTTCTCCCACTATATATAGGGAGTCTTCTTCCCCAAGAAGACTCACCTCTTCCACCCCAAAGCTCCATTGTTGCTCAAAGCTCCATTTCCGCCCGATCTCTCTCCCTAGCCAATCAAACTTGTTGATTTCCTCGGGAGAGCTTGAGGAGGCATCGATCTACACTTCCGCCAAGAGATATTTGATTCCCCCCACTAATCCTTGCGGATCTTGTTACTCTTGGGTGTTTGAGCACCCTAGACGGTTGAGGTCACCTCGAAGCCATACTCCATTATGGTGAAGCTTCGTGGTGTCGTTGGGAGCCTCCAATTCAGTTGTGGAGATAGCCCCAACCTTGTTTGTAAAGGTTCGTTTGCCGCCTTTAAGGGCACCACTAGTGGAATCACGGCACCTTGCATTGTGTGAGGGTGGAGGAGAATACGGTGGCCCTAGTGGCTTCTTGGGGAGCATTGTGCCTCCACACCGCTCCAACGGAGACGTACTTCCCCTCAAAGGGAAGGAACTTCAGCAACACATCCTTGTCTTCACCGGTTCCACTTGTGGTTAATTCTTCCCTTTACTTGTGCTAGCTTTACTTGTTTATCTTATATAGCTTGCTTGTGAGGTTGTTATCTTTACTTCCTATTAGTTGTCATCGTAGTAGCTTATCTAGACAACTTACTTTGACGCTTAATTTAAAGTGGTTAAGAAAAGCTAAAAATTGTTAGTTGCCTATTCACCCCCCCTCTAGTCAGCCATATCGATCCTTTCACTCAGGGAGTCAGATATCAGTCCAACATTAATGAGTGGGCAGAGTTGATAGGTGCTTCAGAGGCTGATGAGAATGACATGGACGTATATGCCAAGCCTAAGATGGATCACAACACAATGCAAAACATGTATACTCCTATCCTTGAGGACGAGCTCGAGAGTGACAAGCTTGGATCTATATATCATCTATTGGCTGGACTTGCTACCTCCAACACTATCATGAGGCACATATTTTGATGCTCAAATCTGGAGATGATAAGATGATCAGAGGACACTCCATCAACATGCCGCATCTCATTGATACAACTCAGAAGTTTAAAGTGATGGATTTGATTGTAGAAACAATCAAGAGGACTTTTGCGGATCAAAAGCAATCATGTGGCTTCACACCACACATTCAGATGCTCATCAACTCCAAAGTTGGTAGAAAGACATATCTACTTGATTGTCTGCATCTGCCGCTACAGCCGGAGTTTGATGACCACATTGTGACGATGGATCCCTCCCATCCCACCTCGGCTGTAGCACACACATGGATTGAGGCAGTGGCAAAATCCAAGGCTACAAGAGCTGCCACTAGCTCTTCCATAGCTCCAGTTCCGAAGACCAAAGCTGATCAAATCCTATATCTTCTCCATGCTACTCAAAGGATTGAGTGGAGTCTGGCCAACCTCGTGAAAAATCAAGAGAGCTTCAAGAGGATTATAGAGACCAAGTTCCATGACCTAGATGTTAAGGTCACTGAGGTGCAAACCACAATTGAAGGTCTGGAGGAGGAGGTGGATGAGGCAAAGTTGCATTCTAGCAGTGCCGATGAGCACCTGGACACATGTCTTGCAACGACCATTCGGTCTCAAACGATGCCCAAGTTAGCAGCCTTGCCGGTCACCGACACCAGAGTTGTAGTCTCAGCTCCAGCTACCGCACCATCGGTTGCTCCTACAGTTCCTCCAGTCGTCTCTACTCACCCAGCTCAGCGGACATAAACAGAGAACTTTGCAGACACACTTCTTTCAAGTCCAACCACGTCTACGCATACCGGAGGTGCAAGTCAGAGGACTTCACCACCAGGAGTTGCTGGAGATCGAGCCCAGAGCGACATTTAGCTCTTTACTTATTTGAACCTCTTGGTACTTGTTGCCAAAGGGGGAGAATTAGTATAGATCATTAGGGCTTCAAGAGAGAGTGCTTTGTTTTCCTCGTTTGATTTCTGTGAGTTTCATGATACTTTTGTTTGATGCCTGTATGAGACTACGTTACTTCGGTACTTGATCATATTGTACTTCAATGACATTCATGTTTATCTACCTATCTATCTACCCATATGCTTCTTGTATGATCATTCACTTGTTTGCTTGATAATGAGTGCTTGTTACATTTTAACCATACCAATTTGAGCGCTCCACCAAGATGTATGTGGCAAGGAAGAGTGACCCATGATCCTAATCCATTGTGCATTTGCATTCAAATGGAATCTTTAACAATGCACAAATTTTGGGGGAGCTCCTACTTATCACATACTTCTCAAGGCGATGATGTTTTTTATTGATTATATAATTTGTCGAAGCTTTGATCTATATGTTTTCATCAATTACCAAAAAGGGGGAAATTGAAAGTGCAACTAATCCCCAAGTGGTTTTGGAAATTCACAACAACATATATGTCATTGAACTAATGCATATTCAAGATATATTTCAGATAAGTTCAATGATTGGCATGGAAAGGACATGAGAATATGGACCACTCAAAATGCTAAGGACATGGATTGGCAAAGCTTCAAGATCTACATTTTTGTTAAGTGATCCCATATCACACTAAGTCCATAGCAAAGCCAATACTATTAAAAGGGGATGAGGTTTTAAGCATGACTCAGTTGCTCAAGTGCTTGAAGATATTGCTCCGAAAACCCTACCACTTTCTCCAAATCATATATGTCCAAACTCTAAAACGCCAACTCGGTCTCACCGAAAACATCCAATCCGGACTCACTGAGTTGATCCTGTACTATTCCAGAGCCAAACCCTAGAGTTTTGGTCTCACCGAGATGACGATCGTTCCCACCGATTTGCACTGACCATGTTTCTGTAACCCAGTTACTTCACTTCGGCATTACCAAGTTGAACAGTTCGGAATTACCGAAACATAGTCCCACTTAGGTCATCACATATTGGTCTCACCGAGACTCTCACTTCGGTCCCACCAAATAGCCGAACGTTCAAATCTTTTACACATGTCGGTCTCAACGAGTTTTTGGTTCGGTGCCACCAAGTTGATTCAAAAGGTTGTAATGGTTGGATTTTGGGTGAAGGCTATTGATACCCCTCCACCCCACCTACTCCATAAGAGAGCCATTAGAACAAAACTACACTTCCACCATTCATTTTTCTCCGAGAGAGAACCGCATAGTCATGTGTTGAGATCAAGAGATTCCAATCCAACCATTTGAACCTTTACTTCTGGCCTCCTAAGTTGCTTTCCAATCCTTCTCCTACCCAAGCCAAATCTGTGAGAGAGTGGTTGAGTGTTAAGGAGACTATCTTTTGAAGAACAAGAGCAAGGAGTTCATCATCAACTACACCATCTATTATCTTTTGGAGAGTGGTGTCTCCTAGATTGATTAGGTGTCACTTGGGAGCCTCCAATATAGTTGAACCAAGGAGTTTGTTAGGGCAAGGAGACCGCCTACTTCATGAGGATCTACCCCCAAGTGAGGCTAGTCCTTCGTGGACGTAAGCCATGGTCGAATAGACAAGGTTGCTTCTTCGTGGACCCTTCATGGGTGGAGCCCTCTGTGGACTCGCGCAGTAGTTACCCTCAGTGGGTTGAAGTCTCCATCAATGTGGACGTATGATAGCACCACCTATCAGAACCACGCCAAAAATCACTGTGTCTTCATTGTGTTTGATTTATCCGATCCCTCCTTTACGTTCATGGGCAAAGTCTTTTTTTTCCACTACTATACTCTTATACTTGCATGTGAAGGGTGTTAATTGACTTGGTAGAATTGCTAAAACTTGCCTATAACTAAAATTGGGAAAATCATAAGTTTTTATTTGGTCAAGTAGTCTAATCACCCCTCCCTCCAGGCATACTTTCGATCCTACACCCCCCTTGATGAGTACATATTCTAAATATGCTATGAAACCATATCACACAAGCAAGATTTCTCCCCTATATAAATAGCCAAGTGCAACAAGAAGGATACAAAAGAAATTAGCAAGTTGCAAATGCTAGTTTGTGAAAAAAAGTACTATGGATACAACGGTGCCAGGGATTGCACTAGAGTTGCTGTGAGAGCAATATATATGTGTGAGGCATGGGTAAACTCAAAGAGGGGCACTCGCAACCTCCTCCTCCTATGTAATGTAGCCAAGGCACATGTTGGGTTAGACCGTGGCAATACTATCAACATCCTCACGCCTCTTGGGCTCCGCCACTCTGGTCTCATGTTTCCTAGCTTCCTTCTCCTCTCGCCACATCTTCTTGCTGCTATTGATGTCCATGACACTACTCCTGGCACTGGATTGACATAACTTGAACAAAATTTTAAAATCATGGAAAAGCATGTTCTTCTCCTTCATACTGAAGGAAGCCGAGGAAGCAATGATACGTGCAAACCCAGTGGGATCCTCTAAAGTGGCACCTCGAGAGGAGGAACCACCAATCTCAATAGTAGGAGCTAAAGCAAGCGCCTTCTTATGCTTGGGAAGCCCACCAAATGAAGCAGACCAGTATGCACCTGAGGCTTGTAGTTGGTGTACCTGACAAGCAATGAAATGAGGAACTTGCATAGAAGCTTCTCACAGTCAACAATCTTGGCCTCAATGAGAGCCTGAATGAAAGGTGCAAAAAAAATGACTTCTTATCAAACGCATAAGTCCTCATCTCTTCAAACATGAAATCGAGAACATCCATGTCGGTGTCAAAACCGGTAGATCTCGGGTAGGGGGGCCCAAGCTATGCGTTTAGAGGATCGATGGTAACAGGAGGCTGGGGACACGATGTTTACTCAGGTTCAGGCCCTCTCGATCGAGGTAATACCCTACTTCCTGCTATATTGATATGGATGAATATGATTACAAGAGTTGATCTACCTCGAGATCGTAGTGGCTAAACCCTAACGCCTAGCCTATGAGAATATTATGATGTTGATGATCCCCTCTATAGACTAAACCCCCTGGCTTATATACACGCCAGAGAGGGCCTAGGGTTACAAGGGTGACTTGGGGAGGAAGTAATTGATACATCCGGACTCCACGCTTGTCTTTCTACATACATAGGAGTCCTGACCGAATACGGGGAGAGTATTTTGCTTCTTCTTTTGTGGCCCATCAATACGGCCCAACTTCATCGACCCGGACGCCTGAGGACCCCTGAATACAGGACACCCTCCGTAGCCCTCGGACTTGCCATCAAGGACGAGATTGTGTCCGGCTTCATGTCTTCGGTCTTGCAAGGTGAGTCCTTCTGGATGATAGTTCGGCTTCTTTTAATGTTGTATTCCATCGATTCCTCGCCGTTGTTGCCTTGGTTCGACGTCTCCAACGAATGCGAGCCGTCTGGGTATTTTTCCAATTACCCCCTGACTGTGTAGGGAAGGCGCCTATATAAGAGATTAGACCTCAGTTGCCTTTCCATTTCATTCCACGCGGAAGAAACCCTAGTGCCTGCAAAAAATCCTCAAACATGGCCAGCGCCCCAAGCTCTTCCTCGCGCCCACACGACCCTCGAGCAGGTGATTGGAAAGGTTGCTCCGTATCCCATGCGCACCTGAGAACACTTCAAGCACGGGGATATCTCCCTCTTGAGGATCTAGTCCCCGTCCGGGCCGGACTAACTTCCATCGACAATCAAGCCCTGGCCGAGAGCTTTCCCAACCCCTCCGATGGAGAGCGGGTATGTTTTGTCCCTTTCCTTTTAAGAGGTGCAGGTTTCCCCGTCCACCCCTTCCTTAGGGGACTCCTGGAGTTCTATGGTATTCAATTGCACGATCTCACGCTGGGGTCTATCCTGCATATTACGGGATTCGTCGCTTTATGCGAACTATTCCTGGGCTGCGAGCCTCATTTTGAGTTGTGGCGGAAGTTCTTCTGCCTTGTCCATCGCTCGGAAAAGGGATCTATATTTGAGGTTGGAGGCGCCGAAGTATGGCACATAGCAGGGATAGGCTATCTGCCCGGTACTCCAAAGAAGGCATCCAAAGAGTGGCCTTCGGAGTGGTTTTATATTGAGGACGTCGCCCTGCCGGATCCAGTTCGGCAAGGCCTCCCTAAATATTCGAGCGCTCCGCCAAAGAATCTTTTCAACTGGTGTCCCCGTAGTCCCTCGAAAGAAGAGAGAGTGGAGGTTAGCAGACTGGCTGGTAAGATCAGATTGCTCGCCAGTTCATGGTTGTCTATAATTGAAGTGATGGCGATTTCAATAAAGCGATGCGTGCAGCCGCTCCAAGCTAGAGGATTTCCAATGTAGCATTATAATGGCCTGAATGACACCTCACACTGCTTATGCCCGGGTCTGGATGACCCTGCTGCTCTAGCCATCATCCTGGAGGGTCTTTATAAGGGAGAGAAGCAAGACTTCCTTCGTTTAAACTGTCGGGAGGGTTTTTCTATGTACAATCCTCCTGATTGGGTAAGTCTCTCTCGTGACCGCTATGTTTGGCCATTTTTCTTTGTTATGATGTATTGACCGAACTAAATTCGGTTTTTCCCAAGAGGAGTGGAGGAAGGTGATCGAGGGGATTAATAGTCCCGCCCCAGAGCCAGAGGACCGATTCCAAAATGCGGGCCCCGGATATGATGAAGACCCGGACATAGGCATAGAGCTAGAAGAGGGAGTCTTCTATCAAGCCTGCTGTGGGCGCACCATGGTGGCTATTGTAGCCGATTACCCTGGCCTCGTTCCTTCTTCCCACGTAAGTACCCATGACATATCTCATCAAAGAGAAGATTCCCAGTGCGCCTTACCCACCGCACTTTTCCATGCTCGAAAGGGGCGGTGCTCCTCATGCCGAACTGTGCAAAGACTGTCATCCCAGAGGGCGGCGCCTGCATCGGGTGAGGCCTTGAAGCGAAAGAGGACCGTGAACACCAGCAAACCTTCAAAGAGGTATGTTTGTATTGATACACGTTGGGTGGTGAAGTCGGTATTACAACTTTCCGCTTTGTTTTTTAGGAGGAACACATGCTAGACTATTTCCGGAATTTCTGCAGATCAAGTTCCAGCCAATCCGGCATCCGGCCCGTCAAGGGTTAATGCGGATTCAGTGCTGGATTGTCCCCTCCAAGAGGATTCGGATGGAATGTCAGTTACTAATTCCGAAGTGGAGGCTGCGATGGTTCACCGGCGGTGGAAAGCAGCCATGCGTGACCCAGCCTTTTCTGAGGAGGCGTTTAATGCCCTCAGCTCTGCAGATGCCTATATCCGAGCCGCTCAAGACGGACTCGCTGGAGCCACTCACCAGCTTACAAAAGATATGCGGTTAAGTGTACGTTTTGATGTTCCCATGCCAGTAGCCCCCGAGACTTAAAGCAGTTGGTACAACTGATTTGAGGACCATTGTGTTTTTGTAGGTGCTTCAAGAAAAGAATAGCATTATCCAAAGAGCTGGAAGAGTGCCGTACCCAGCTAACGACTGTCACCACCAAATCAGAAAATTCGAAGAAATCCGGAAAGGATGCTGGTGCTAAGAACAATGGTGTCCGGACAGTATGATATTTGTGCTAATCACTGAGTCATTAAGTACATACTAATTGTAATACAGCAACAGGGCCGAGCGACCAAATGGAGAGGGAGCTAAGGGCTGCTTTGGCGGGGGGGGGGGGGAATTTGCCGAAGGGGAAACAGCTGCTGGTAAGCACGTATTGACGCAAGCCATAGATAAAAGAAACAAAGCGCAAGATAAAAATGTTAGGCTAGAACAGGAGCTAAAGGACGTAAGAGCCCAACTCTCAAGTGCCTTTGAAGAGAACCAGGGGCTAAAAGGCGGCATGTTCAGCATGCCCCTTATACCTAGCTCTCCTTATAGTCCCTTATTTTGAAAGTTTGTCATAAAACTTTTCCTGCAGGTTTGTTAACTGGGCAACCCGAAAGGGAAGTGTTCGGTTTTGAGGGTGATGTGCTGCAAGAGCTTTCCAGGGTCCATGAGCAAGCTTGGAAGGCCATGAACAATATGGACAAGGATTTATGGCCGGGCGATTCCCTTCCAGAAACTATGGAGGAATTGGCGGACTTGTTGAAAGGGGCTCGACGCCGCTTCGAACTATGGAAAGCGTCAACATGCCGCATGGGTGCTCGAGAAGCCTGGGCCATGGTGAAGACACGCTACACCTGTCTTGATCCGAATCATATGGCCTGCGTGGGACCTAGAGGATCCGATGGGCAAGAAATCCCCTTGAACTTGGTATATGACCAAGTAGAGACAGATGCCAAGTTTTCCCAACAGGACTGTAGACTAGACAACCTTATAGAGGGAATATAGAAAGAGTAGTCATTTGATTCTATGTATCAATGTACTTTTACCATCAAACTTATCTCTGGCCGAAATTATAAAAAGTTTGTCATGGCCGACCTTCTGCTTTAACCTCCATAAACCCAAAGGCTGGAGTGTTTCCGAATACTATATCTGTGGTGAACACGTGATATGTTCAGAAACCGGGCAATCCGGTCATAATTGCTTGAACAGACAAACTGTTTTTGGGGAGTTATGTTATATTACTGCTTAACGTAAGAAACATCTTCCAGAGAGAATAGTTCCATTAGGGGTTCCTTTCCCTGGGTCAGCGTGCATACATATGCAGGCCTAGGCTTTTGATACTATAAAACAGGATTGCAGGATGCCATATCTTGTGGTAGTTTAAAATATATGCG
Organism: Secale cereale; assembly: GCA_902687465.1. Classification (NCBI taxonomy): domain Eukaryota; kingdom Viridiplantae; phylum Streptophyta; class Magnoliopsida; order Poales; family Poaceae; genus Secale; species Secale cereale. Next base: position 564,153,789 of record LR738710.1, on the reverse strand, counting down.
TTTAAAAGCGGTATGTCGTGTATCCGCCAACCGATTATTCCCTTAAGAGCGCTAGCTTTTGGCTTCACCCAGTCTGAGGTAGATGTCCGGATTACCCGACTGTATCAATCGTAGAGGTGCTCCCTTTACTCCCTAGCCGAACAATCGGAAACGCAGGGGTAAGCATAGGAGCCAGACAACCCAGCTTGGCTGGAACTTAAGTCATATTGGTGCATATAATGGCAAGGAAGGACTATAAAAACAGACGACATTTTAAGAAAGATGCTTTTAGGTAGTGGGTTTGTCAAAGAAGCCCCCAAGTATATTTGAGGTAGATACATTCAAAGATGTACTTATCTTGTGGTAGTTCTGGTGAGCCGGATACTTACCAATAAGAGAAAAGGTAAACAAAAGGAGAAAGAGAAAAATAAAAGATAAGAGATAAGACCTAACTTAAAAGGAGGTTTTTTTTTGCTACCGAACCATCCATAGAATCTTCGGAGCCTGGCAGCGTTCCACGGGTTCGGCTCAAGGCGGTTGTCTTGTGCATTCCAAAGGCGATATGCTCCACCGGTGAGTACTTCGTTGATAATGAAGGGCCCCTCCCATTTTGGTTTGAGCTTGTCCTTCTTCTTCTCTGGGAGGCGTAAAACGAGTTCGCCAACGTTGTATGTCTTGGCCCGCACTTCTCTGCTCTGGTATCGCCTGGCCTGTTGTTGATAAAATGCGGAACGGGCTTGCGCTGTATCGTGCTCCTCTTCAAGTCCATCTAGGTCGTCCATCCGATCTAGCTCGGCTTCTCTCTCCTCGTACATGCGCACTCGAGGTGAGTCATTAAAAATGTCACAGGGCAGAACAGCCTCTACGCCGTACACCCTGAATAAAGGTGTGTATCCGGTCGTCCGATTGGGTGTGGTCCGCAGCCCCCAGAGTACGGAGTCAAGGTCTTCAACCCAGTGTTTATCAGACTCCCGTAGGGAGCGCACCAGTCGGGGTTTAATGCCGCTCATTATCAGACCATTGGCCTTTTTGATTTGACCGTTTGTTTGAGGATGGTACACAGAAGCATAATCAAGTTTAATACCTAACTTTGCGCACCATTTTTACCTCATCAGCTGTAAAGTTGGTGTCATTATCAGTGATAATACTGTGCGGGACACCATAACGGTGTACTTCCACGGATATAAAATCTATCACTAGCCCTTCCTCAGCTATTTTTACTAGCTTGGCTTCTATCCATTTAGTGAATTTATCTACCATCACCAGCAGGTACTTCTTTTTATGGCTTCCCCCTTTAAGAGGTCCAACCGTATCGAGCCCCCAGACCACAAAAGGCCAAGTAATGGGGATTGTTCTCAAAGCGGTGGGAGGCATGTGACTTTGATTTGCAAAGAGCTGGCAGCCAACGCAGTGTTGGACTAAGGTATGGGCATCTGCTCGGGCAGTGGGGCAGAAAAAGCCAGCTCGAAAAGCTTTGCCTATGAGCGCCCGGGCTGTGGCATGGTGGCCGCCCATTCCAGCGTGTATTTCAGTGAGAATTTTCCTTCCCTCCTCTTCGGAGATGCACCTTTGTAGAACACCAGTTGTGCTTTTCTTATATAGTTCACCTTCATGAACTTTGTAGGCTTTAGAACGCCAGACTATGCGGCGGGCCTCATTTTGGTCATTGGGGAGCTCCTGCCTTTTAAGGTAAGCTAGGAAGGGCTCTGTCCAGGAGGCTATGACAACCATGATCTCATGAGCCGAAGAAGTTATCTCCATATCCGGGTCTCCGATGACGTCTGGGTTAAGTTCGGCCGGGGGTGTGTTCGGATCCGGATTTGTATCGCCCCCCCGTCCTGCCATGTTATTGATGGCTTAAATAGCCTTTCCATGAAGGTGTTAGGCGGGATGGGGTCGCGTTTAGCGCCCATATGAGCGAGTATGTCGACGCCATGGTTATTATCCTGGTCTACGTGATGGAATTCCAACCCCTCAAATCTAGCCGATATTTTCAATATAGCATTGCGATAAGCTGCCATTTTTGAATCCTTCGCATCAAAATCTCCGTTTATTTGGGAGATAGCGAGGTTCGAGTCTCCACGTACCTTGAGGCGTTGTATGCCCATGGATACAACTAGGCGGATACCATGCAATAGGGCCTCATATTCGACCGCATTGTTCGAGTCTGTGTACATAATTGATAACCCACAAGTGTAGGGGATCACAACAGTTTTCGAGGGTAAAGTATTCAACCCAAATTTATTGATTCGACACAAGGGGAGCCAAAGAATACTCTTAAGTATTAGCAGCTGAGTTGTCAATTCAACCACACCTGGAAACTTAGTATCCGCAGCAAGATAGTTTAGTAGCAAAGTAATATTATAGTGGCGGTAGTAGCAATAAAAGTAACGATAGTGTTTTTGTAGTTTTTGTAATAGTAGCAGCGGAAAAGTAAAGAAGCAGCAAGCAATATGTGAAAAGCTCATAGGCATTGGAACGGTGATGGGAAATTATGTCGGATGCAATTCATCATGTAGAAGTTATAACCTAGGATGACACATAACTAGATCCAGTTCATCACTGCAATGTAGGCATGTATTCCGAATATAGTCATACGTGCTTATGGAAAAGAACTTGCATGACATCTTTTGTCCTACCCTCCCGTGGCAGCGGGGTCCTATTGGAAACTAAGGTATATTAAGGCCTCCTTTTAATAGAGTACCGGACCAAAGCATTAACACATAGTGAATACATGAAGTCCTCAAACTATTGTCATCACCGAGAGTGGTCCCGATTATTGTCACTTCGGGGTTGCCGGATTATAACACATAGTAGGTGACTATAGACTTGCAAGATAGGATCAAGAACACACATATATTCATGAAAACATAATAGGTTGAAATCTAAAATCATGGCACTCGGGCCCTAGTGACAAGCATTAAGCATAGCAAAGTCATAGCAACATCAATCTCAAAACATAATGGATACTAGGGATCAAACCCTAACAAAACTAACTCGATTACATGATAGATCCCATCCAACCCATCACCGTCCAGCAAACCTACGATGGAATTACTCACGCACGGCTGTGAGCATCATGGAATTGGTGATGGAGGAAGGTTGATGATGACGATGGCGACGATCTCCACTCTCCGTTGCCCCGAACAGACTCCAGATCAGCCCTCCCGAGAGAGATTAGGGCTTGGCGGCGGCTCCGTATCGTAAAACGCGATAATTCTTCCTCTCTGATGTTTCTCTCCCCGAAAGTGAATATATAAGATCTGGGGATACATCGGTGGAGCACCAGGGGGCCCACGAGGCAGGGGGCGCGCCCCCACCCTCATGGACAGGGTGTGGGCCCCCTGGTCTGGATCTTCTTGCAGATATTTTTTATATTTTCCAAAATAAATCTCCGTGGAGTTTCAGGTCATTCCGAGAACTTTTTATTTCTGCACAAAAACAACACCATGGCAATTCTGCTGAAAACAGCGTCAGTCCGGGTTAGTTCCATTCAAATCATGCAAGTTAGAGTCCATAACAAGGGCAAAAGTGTTTGGAAAAGTAGATACGTTGGAGATGTATCAACTCCCCCAAGCTTAAACCTTTGCTTGTCCTCAAGCAATTCAGTTGATAAACTGTAAGTGATAAAGAAAAACTTTGACGAACTCTGTTTGCTCTTGTTGTTGTAAATATGTAAGCCAACATTCAGGTTTTCAGCAAGATCATGAACTAACCACATTCACAATAACTTTCAGGTCTCAAGTCTACTCATATCAATGACATAATCAACTAGCGAGCAATAATAATAAACCTCGGATGACAACACTTTCTCAAAACAATCATGATATGACATAACAAGATGGTATCTTGCTAGCCCTTTCTGAGACCGCAAAACATAAATGCAGAGCACCTTTAAAGATCAAGGACTGACTAGACATTGTAATTCATGGTAAAAGAGATCCAGTCATGATCATACTCAATGCAAATTAATAGTAATACATGCAAAATGATAGAGGTGCTCTCCTACTGGTGCTCTTTGATAAGAGGATGATGACTCTGCATAAAAGTAAATAGATAGGCCCTTCGCAGAGGGAAGCAGGGATTTGTAGAGGTGCCAGAGCTCGACTTTTAAATAGAGATGAATAACATTTTGAGCGGTATACTTTCATTGTCAACATAACAACCAAGAATCTCGATATCTCCCATGCTACGCACATTATAGGCGGTTCCCAAACATAATGGTAAAGTTTATACTCCCTCAACCACCAAGAAGCACACTCCACGGCTAGCCCGAAACAACGGGTACCGTCCAAACCAGCAACAGCCCTGGGGGAGTTTTGTTTAATTATTATGATTTTGAGCATGGGACTGGGCATCCCGGTTACCAGCCATTTTCTCATGAATGATGAGCGGAGTCCACTCATCGTGAGAATAACCCACCTAGCATGGAAGATATAGACAATCCTAGTTGATACATGAGCTGTTCGAGCATACAAAACAGAATTTCATTTGAAGGTTTAGAGGTTGGCACATACAAATTTACTTGGAACGGCAGGTAAATACCGCATATAGGAAGGTATGGTGGACTCATTGGGATAACTTTGGGGTTTATGGAAGTGGATGCACTAGCATTATTCCCGCTTAGTACAGGTGAAGGCTAGAAAGAGACTGAGAAGCGACCAGCTAGCGAGCAACAACGGTCATGAACATGCATTAAAATTAATCAACAATGAATGCAAGCATGAGTAGGATATAAATCACCATGAACATAAATATCGTGGAGGCTATGTTGATTTGTTTCAACTACATGCATGAACATGTGCCAAGTCAGATCACTTAAATCGTTCAAAGAAGGATACCACCCCATCATACCACATCACATCCATTTCAATATCATGTTGGCACGCAAGATAGACCATTATAAACTCTCAGCTAATTAAGCATGGCATAAGCAGCTATGATCTCTAATTGTCATTGCAAGCATGTTTCATTCATAACAAACTGAATCAGGAACGATGAACTATCATATTTACAAAAACAAGAGAGGTCGAGTTCATACCAGCTTTTCTCATCTCAATTAGTTCATAATATGTCATCCTTATTACCTTTCACTCGCACGACCGAACGGTGTGGATAATAATAATAGTGCACGTGCATTGGACTAAGCTGGAATCTGCAGACATTTAATACAAGAGAGAAGACAAGGTAATATGGCTCAAGGTTAAATCAACAATAAAGCATATGAGAGCCACTAAGCAATTTCATTCATGGTCTTCTACTCTTAACCCCCAAGGAAAAGAAAAGAAACTATTTACATGAGAAAGCTCCCAACAAGCAAAAAAAGAATGGGAAATCTTTTTGGTTTTTCTTTTAGTTACTACTACAAGGAAAGAAAGTAAACTAGCTAGAAGTTACGGCTAATATTTTTTGTTTCACTTAAGGTTTTTCTAACACACAAGAAAAAGGCTAAGAAAAAGAAATTGAAACTAAACATGGATGGTACAGTGAAAGAGTGTGAGCACCGACAACTAGAATAAGTGTGAACATGAATGTAAAGTCGGTGAGAAACACGTACTCCCCCAAGCTTAGGCTTTTGGCCTAAGTTGGTCTATGGCCACGGACCGAAGCTACTCCCTCTAGTGTACTGAGATGTGTCCTCTGGGTGCCACTGGTTGGCAAGCTCATCCAGCTCCCAGCCATAAACAGACTGACGGTAAGGATCGAGTGGTGGCTCCGGCTCAGGTTCTGAAGCTTGTGCCCGGCCCTGGTACTTGTAGAAGGCATCTGATGTAACAAGATATGTGCATGTAGACAAATCAAACAGAGATGGTGCAGGCAAGGTAACAATTTCACAATATTTTTCATCAAACCTTAATTTATAATTAAGCAACCTATCCTTGTCTTTAACAATAAAATCATGTGCTACCATGCTCTTGTAGTCTAGATAAACTGGGGCAAGCAATTTTTCTTCCTTCTCATGATGCCTGATAGGTATTCTAAAATATTCAGCAAGGCGAGAAGCAAAGATGCCTCCAAAGACGGGCCCCTTTGAGCGGTTCAGACTCAGTCGTTTAGCAATGATGGCACCCAAGCTAAAAGTTGTGTCTTGAAACAAAGCATGGCGTAATATGACAATATCAGGGGCACTAAGATTCCCACTGTTCCCGCGACCAATTAAACATCTGCTAGCAAATAAAGCAAAGTAGCGTAGAACAGGGAAGTGTATACTAGTGATCCTTGCCCTTGAGACTTGTCTAGTTTCCCCTAAAGGTATCATGTCGATAAACCCTTCAACGTCTTCATGACGTGGTTCATCAAGTCTACCTCCAAAGGGTATCTTACATACTTCACAAAATTCTAAGAGTGATATTTCCTTAATCTCATCATATAAACGAAACTCCACTGTAGGTGGTATTTTCTTAGCATGAAAATGAAAACTTTGCGTGAAAATATTGGTGAGTAAGAGATACTGTTCACGCTGGTCGTGGAGGAAGTCGGTGAGGCCTGCATTATTTTCCAACCAATAAAAGTCTTCATAAATACCGGCAAACATCATGAAATCATTACAAGGCCATTCGCACGGTCGAACTTCCGCCATGCGAGGAAGATTATATTTGGGCTTCTTATTTTCTTCCTTCCTTTTCTCCTCTGAGCTCTTATTGGAGGAGCCCCTCAACAATCTCTTTATCATTTTCCTTTTCTGAAAATTTCTGAAATTTTTAGTAACTCAAAATAAAAGTTAACCAAACTGAACAAGATTGATATCAACAACTCCTACTAGTGCCTAGAGACTATATCATGCATTAGAACTACTTGGGACCAAGAAAATTTAACATGCAAGCTCAAGAACAAGGTCACCATAGCAGCAAAAATTTGCAATAAATAAAGCACTAGAACAAAAACTAACTGGACCAATGGAGGAGTCACATACCAAGGAACAATCTCCCCAAACAGTTTGGTGAATGGTTGCTACTTCTCGAGCTTGCGTTGTATTCCCTCGAAGAGCAAAGGGAGATGCAGCATAGTAGCGTAAGTATTTCCCTCGGGTTTTGAGAACCAAGGAATCAATCCAGTAGGAGACCACGCGCGAGTCCCTCGCACCTGCACAAACAAATAAGAACTTCGCAGCCAATGCGATAAGGGGTTGTCAATCCCTTTACGGTCACTTACGAAAGTGAGATCTGATAGACATGATAGTTTATATTTTTGGTATTTTTGGTTTATAAGAACAGCAAATAAAAGCGATAAAAGTAAAGTAGATGTAGATTGATATTTTGAGAATAGACCCGGGGGCCATAGTTTTCTCTAGTGGCTTCTCTCATGATAGCGATATTCTACGATGGGTAAACAAATTACTGTCGAGCAATTGATAGAAAAGCGAATAATTATGAGACTATCTAGGCATGATCATGGTATATAGGCATCACGTCCGAGACAAGTAGACGGACTCCTGCCTGCATCTATTACTATTACTCCACACATCGACCGCTATCCAGCATGCATCTAGTGTATTGAGTTCATAAGAACAGAGTAATGCCTTAAGCAAGATGACATGATGTAGAGGGATAAACTCAAGCAATATGATGTAAACCCCATCTTTTTATCCTCGATGGCAACAATACAATACGTGCCTTGCTGCCCCTACTGTCACTGGGAAAGGACACCACAAGATTGAACCCAAAGCCAAGGACTTCTCCCATTCCAAGAACTATAGATCTAGTAGGCCAAACCAAACCAATAATTCAAAGAGAATTGCAAGGATATTACGAGCACACATAAAAAGTTCAGAGAAGAACCAAATATATTTCATAGATAACCTTGATCATAAACTCACAATTCATCGGATCTCGACAAACACACCGCAAAAAGAGATTACATCGAATAGATCTCCTCGAAGACCGAGGAGAACTTTGTATTGAGATCCAGAGAGAGAGAGAGAGAAGAAGCCATCTAGATACTAGCTATGGACCCGAAGGTCTGAGGTAAACTACTCACAACTCATGGTGAGGGCGATGATGATGATGATGATGAAGGACTCCGTGATAGGTCCCTCTCCGGTGGAGCTCCGGAATAGGCTCCAAGATGGGATCTTCACGGGAACAGAAGGTACGTTGGTGGAATTAGGGTTTTCTCTCTGTTCACGGAGGTCTTGGGGTATGTAGACTTATATAGGAAGAAGGAGGGCACCGGGGGACGCTCGAGGGGGCCACGAGGCAGGGGGGCGCGCCCTGGGAAGGGGGGCGCGCCCCCCACCCTCGTGTGCCACCCTTTGGCCCCCTGACGTGGTTCTCAAGCTCCGCGCGCGTGATTTTCTCCAAAAATATCTCTCACGAATGTTTCATTCCATTTGGAATCTGTTTGATATTCTTTTTCCGCAAAACCCTAAAACAGGCAAAAAACAGCAATCTCGACTGGGCCTTTGGGTTAGTAGGTTAGTCCCAAAAATGATATAAAAGTGAATGATAAAGCCCTTTAAACATCCAAGACTTCATAAATAATAGCATGGAACAATAAAAAATTATAGATACGTTGGAGACGTATCAAGCATCCACAAGCTTAATTCCTGCTCGTCCTTGAGTAGGTAAATGATAAAGAAAGAATTTTTGATGTGGAATGCTAACCAATATAGTTTTTCAATGTAATTATCTTAATTGTGGCATGAATGTTCAGATCTTAAAGAGTCAAGATAAAAGTCTATATCGACATAAGAAATAATAATACTTCAAGCAATACTAACAAAGCAATCATGTCTTTTCAAAATACTATGGCTAAAGAAAGTTATCCCTACAAAATCATATAGTGTTGGCTATGCTCCCTCGTTATCACACAAAATATTCATATCATGCACAACCCCGATTTAAGCCAAGCACTTGTTTTCATACTCTATCTTTTCAAAACTTCCAACTTTCACACAATACATGAGCGTGATCCATGGACATAGCACTATGGGTGGAATAGAGGTGGTTGTGGAGAAGACAAAAAGAAGGGAGATAGTCTCACATCAACTAGGCGTATCAACGGGCTATGGAGATGCCCATCAATAGATATCAATGTGAGTGAGTAGGGATTGCCATGCAATGGATGCACTAGAGCTAAGTATGAATGAAAGCTCAACAAAAGAAACTAGTGGGTGTGCATCCAACTTGCTTGCTCACGAAGACCTAGGGCATTTGAGGAAGCCCATCGTTGGAATATACAAGCCAAGTTCTATAGTGAAAATTCCCACTAGTATATAAAAGTGACTAAACATGAGACTCTCTACAATGAAGAACATAGTGCTACTTTGAAGCACAAGTGTGGAAAAATATAGTAGTAATTGTCCGTTTTTATTTTCCTTTTCCCTTTTTTTGGGCCTTTTTCTTTCTTTCTGTGGCCTTTTTTTTCTTTTTTTTGCGGAGGGGCTTTATAGATTTAGCCTTTCCTCCCATGGGACAATGCTCTAATAATGATGATCATCACACTTTCATTACAACTTGATATTACAACTCGATACTACAACAACAAAGTATGACTCTATATGAATGCCTCCGACGGTGTACCGGGATGTGCAATGAAACAAGAGTGACATGTATGAAAAATTATGCATGGTGGCTTTGCCACAAATACGATGTCAACTACATGATCATGCAATGGCAATATGACAATATGATGCGTGTCATATGAACGGAACGGTGGAAAGTTGCATGGCAATATATCTCGGAATGGCTATGGAAATGCCATGATAGGTAGGTGAGGAACAATATGGTGGCTGTTTTGAGGAAGGATATATAGTGGGTTTATGGTACCGGCGAAAGTTGCGCGGTACAAGAGAGGCTAGCAATGGTGGAAGGGTGAAAGTGCGTATAATCCATGGACTCAACATTAGTCATAAGAACTCATATACTTATTGCAAAAAATTTACGAGTCATCAAAACAAAGCAATAAACGCATGCTCCTAGGGGGAGGTTGGTAGGATTTAACCATAGCGCGCCCCCGACCTCCACACAAAGGTTGACACTTTACAAATACCTCATGCTCTAACTTCGTCACATAGCGGTTTACCATACGTGCACGATACGGGAATCACTAACCTTAACACAAGTATTTATCAATTTCAATAACTCCACTATCATGACTCTAATATCACTATCCTCATGTCTCAAAACAATTATCAAGCATCCAACATCTTATTCTATTCAATGCACTTAGTGTGATTTTTTTACTACATTGACATTGGATGTTTATCATGTGAAGACTAGTTTCTTTAGCCTAAACACATTACCATGCTGTTTTAATAGACTCTAAAAAGGATATAAGTGAAGCATGAGAGTTCAAAAATTTCTACAAAATATTACCACCACCGTGCTCTAAAAGATATAAGTGAAGCACTAGAGCAAAAACTATTCAACTCAAAAGATATAAGTGAAGCACATAGAGTGTTCTAACAATTCCTAGGCCATATTTAACTCTCTCAAATAGGTGTGTCCAGCAAGGATGATTGTGTCAAACTAACAAGCCAAGACTCAAATTATACAAGACACTCGAAGAAAAACACATAACATGTTGCGAATAAAAATATAGCTCCAAGTATAGTTACCGATGGATGAAGATGAAAGAGGGGATGCCTTCCCGGGGCATCCCCAAGCTTAGGGTTTTGGTTATCTTGAATTACTTGGGGTGCCATGGGCATACCCAAGCTTAGGCCTTTGCTACTCCTTGTTCCATAGTCCATCAAAGCAATACTCAAAACTTCAAAACTTCACAACACAAAACTTAGACAAAAATTCTTGTGAGCTCCGTTAGTATAAGAAAGCAAACCACCACTCAAAGGTACAACAATGAATTCATTCTTTGTTTATATTGGTGTTAAACCTACTGTATTCCAACTTCTATATGGTTCATATCCTCCAATACTACTCATATATGCATCGGAATAAGCAAACAACACACAAAAAACAGAATCTGTCAAAAACAGGACAGTCTGTAGTAATCTGCAGGTTTCACCTACTTCTGGAACTCCAAAAAATTCAAACTAAATTGGTAAATTTGTGAAATTTGTCTACCAATAATATGCAAAAATAATCAACTTAAAATCATGCTCCAGTAAAATCTGAAGACTACTTTAGTAAGCGCTAACGATTCTGTTTTTCACAGCAAGATCAAATAAACTTCACACAAGTTTTACCAAAGGTTCTACTTGGCACAGACGCTAAACAAAACATGAAACCACATCTAATCAGAGGCTAGATGCAATATTTATTCACTAACAGCAACAAAAACAAAAAACATGAAGTTGGGTTGCCTCCCAACAAGCGCTATCGTTTTACGCCCCTAGCTAGGCATGATACAAGATAGATCTAGGTATTGCCATCCTTGGAAGGCAATCCATAAGTGGCTCTCATGATAGATTCATATGGTAATTTGATTTTCTTTCTAGGAAAGTGTTCCATGCATTTGCTTAATGGAAATTGGAATCTAGTATTTCCTTCCTTCGTATCAATAATTGCACCAATCGTTCTAAGGAAAGGTCTACCAAGAATAATAGGACATGAAGGATTGCAATATATATCAAGAACAATGAAATCTACGGGCACATAATTCCTATTGGCAACAATAAGAACATCATTAATTCTTCCCATAGGTTTCTTAATAGTGGAATCCTCAAGATGCAAATTTAAAGAACAATCATCAAGCTCATGGAACCCTAGCAAATCACACAAAGTTTTTGGGATAGTGGAGACACTTGCACCCAAATCACACAAAGCATAGCATTCATGATCTTTTATTTTTATTTTAATAGTAGGTTCCCACTCATCATAAAACTTTCTAGGGATAGAAACTTCTAACTCAAGTTTTTCTTCATAAGATTGCATCAAAGCATCAACTATGTGTTTGGTGAAAGATTTATTTTGACTATAAGCATGCGGATAATTTAGCACGGATTGCAACAAGGAAATACAATCAATCAAAGAGCAATTGTCGTAATTGAATCCCTTGAAATCCAAAGTTGTGGGTTCATCACTGATGTCTACACACGCTTCTATTCTTGTAGACTATGTTGGGCCTCCAAGCGCAGAGGTTTGTAGGACAGCAGCAATTTCCCTCAAGTGGATGACCTAAGGTTTATCGAACTCAGGGAAGTAGAGGTTGAAGATGGTCTCTCTCAAGCAACCCTGCAACTAAGATACAAGAAGTCTCTTGTGTCCCCAACACACCTAATACAATTAGGAGTTGTATAGGTGCACTAGTTCGGCGAAGAGATGGTAAAATATGGATGATAGGAGTGGCAAAGCAAAGTAATATAAATCTGTAATAAAAAGTGCAGCAAGCAAACAAGTGGTAAACATGAGCACAATTGGTATTGCAATGGTGGAAACAAGGCCTAGGCTTCATACTTTCACTAGTGGCAACTCCCAACAACATTAACATAGTCTAATCACATGATATTTCCCATAAAACATGCAATGGAGACGCACCCGGAGGTCATTCCTTTGTGGTCAAGAGAGGACGAGAATTATGTAGGGCTACAAAAGCACACCTCAAAGTTCGTAGTTCTCAATCTATGGATTTCCCAATGTCACCGCGGCCATCCAAAGAGAGTACCACAATCACCACAACATATCTCAAGGATAGTCAAAGACAAGCACCAAGAAACTCTCAATCTTCAATCAACACACAAAAGAGGAAATCACTCATGAAAATATTCTTCTAATCCATGTCCAATAGACCGCTGTCACCTTGGTCTCGGGGATTATACTAGATAAAGACAAGTGAGTACATCAATCCAATACATAGAGGAAGGGGAAATATCATGGGATCACCCTAGATTAACATAGCCTATAATCACAACGAAGATCACATCATGGGAGAGAGAATTGACCACGTAGCTACTGGTAGAAACCTCAGCCCCGAGGAGGAACTACTCCCGCATCATGGAGGGAGGAAGCAACGTTGATGGAGATGGATCCGGGGGCACTTCCCCGTCCCGGCAGGATGCCGGCACAGGAATTCTGGTCCCCCGAAACTTGGTGGCGATGGCGGCGGAGATCGGAATTGCTTCTGGAGAAAAGGGTTCTAGAATCAGGGTTTCCGCGACGGGAGAATAAATAGGAGGCCAAGTAGGGCACCAGAGGAGGTGGGAGCCCCCCAGGCGGCCCCCCGGCGCGGCCAGGGGCGGGACCGCGCCATCAGGGCGCCTGGGGCCCCTCTAGCCCCCCTCTGGCCCCACTTCTGGCACATGGAAGCTTCTGGAGCGCTGATTTTTTATATATTTTTCCCGGAATTTTTCTGGCAATTTAAGTAATGGGAAAACCTGAAATACAAAAACAGCAGAAAACAGAAACTGGCACTGGGGTGCACTGAGTTAATAGGTTAGTCCAAATATGATCAAAAGTGTATGAAAGTGTATCAAAAGCATAGCAATATCACCCAAAACATGCATAGAGCAAGCAGAAATTATATATACGTTTGGGATGTATCAACATCCCCAAGCTTAATTCCTGCTCGTCCTCGAGTAGGTAAATGATAACAAGCACAATTTCCGTGGTGACATGCTACCAAAGAGTCTTTCACAATCACATGACAAATGCTTATTGAGATAATGAATCTTTAGTAATTAAGTTACCTCATGAGAATATCACAAAGAACTGAAAGTTTACAATATGATACTGAAACACCCAATAGATTTGTAGTGAGCATGGTGTGCAAACATGACAAAGTGATACCTCGCTTGCCCCCTTTAGTGAAGCAAAACATAAATGCAGGAGCACCTCCAAAGTTTAAGTGACGACTAGATACAATGATTTCAGAATAAGCGATATCACAATCATGCAGAAGACAATGGTACTTTGGGACAATGCACATTACACTCAGAATGACAATCATGCTCTCAATAGTTGGTGCTTTGAAGAAAGAAGGTGGAGACTCTCGAACCGTGGATTTTGATGGCAAGGTTGAAAACCCGTGGCTGGAAGCAAAGACTAAACAAGTACCAGAGCTCGTGGTTTTAAAAACAGAGATAAAAAGCTTTTGGGAGGTGCATAATTCGTCAACGAATGCTAGTAGATAACCCAATTACTTCTTATGCTGGACAAGTTTCGAGGAACGGCTCCCACGCGGGGATGATCACATCCCCTTAATCTCCTTTGTTTATCACTGCTAGAGTTTTCTGATTTCTCATGAACAAAGCGTGAAGGAGGGTTTGTTTGTTGCTATTATCTTTTGTGAGTTGGGCGCACTCATGCCAGTCCCTCCTCGTATTAGGGGTTTGCAGATTAGACATGCAATCCCGGGGTAAAAAATTTCCAACATAAGAAGATCATGAATTACCTACTACTTCCTTATGAGCTAAAACAGAGGCACAAAAGAGAAATGCTTTTGAATAATTTTGAGATGGTACAAGAAAGTCTTCGTTAGGAATGGAAAGTAAATACCATATATAGTAAGGTATGGTGGACTCATATGGCATAACTGGTTTCAAGGATTTTGGATGCACAAGCAGTCAGTCCGCTTAGTACAGGTGAAGGCTAGCAAAAGACTGAGAGCGACCAACTAAGAGAGCAATGACGGCCATAATCATGCAGAGCGACAAAGCAACATTGAATCGGGCATGGAAGTTATATCACTACTCAGAAATTAAAGATCATCAAGGCTTGATAGACTTTCTTTACAGTCTTAAATATGCGTGAGCATATGCCAAGTCAATCAAAATAAATTCTTGGAGGAAGATATCACTAAACCATACCACATCATAGGCAAACAAATCATGCTGGTACTTCAATAACACATTAAGAACCCCCAGCTATTTGAGACTAACCATAAGAAAACATGAACTACTAAGCACCATTATGCACATAGCATTTTTATCATAGACATATCAACCAGTGCCACAGAAGCCAACTCTCTTAACAAGATAAGCATGATAACTCAAGAGAGTTCCAGAAGCAACAACCTAAACAAAAGCTCTTAAAAAGATAAGCATGAAAACTAAGAGCTAAGCATGACAACAGCTATGAAAAGATAAAGAACACACACAAGAAGATACACATGCAAGCCTATGTTGTGTTCTATAGTGGAGTGGAGCGTGTTTCTCTCCCAAACAACGAAGGCTAGGACCCAACTTGTTAAGAACAGCAAGTAAAACTAAATAAACTAAAAAGAAAAGAGCAAGACGCTCCAAGCATAGCACATAACGCATGAAGTGATAAAAATATAGTGGAACGAAGGACGAACTGATAATTGTTGATGGAGAAGGGGATGCACGGGGGCATCCCCAAGCTTAGATGCTTGAGTCTCCTTGGATATTTCTTGGGGGTGCATGGGGGCATCCCTAAGCTTGAGCGTTTGACACTCCTGAATCTTCTTTTATCATCTTCCCTCGCACACTTGAAAACTCCCTTCATACATAACTCATCATAATCTAATTAGAGAGGTTAGTACCCACAGTAAAATAATTTTTCTATACTGTAAACAAAGATATTCTTGAAGGTCCACTGTTTCTCAAGATCGCCAAAATTTTTTTGCAAAGAAAAAACAAGCTTAAGGTCTACAAAACGAAGAAAAGGCAAAACAGGGCAGAATCTGTGAAAAACAGACCAGCAGGTAGTAAATAATTTTTTTGGGGTACTTCTGCAACTCAAATCAAAAAACTCAGAACGGACGCTCGAAAGCCAATTGTATAGAGCATGCTGTCAAAAAAATTCAGATCAAAAATTTAGATCTGGTGATTTTATTCGAATTTTTCTTTCCAAGGACAGAATCTGTTTTCTGGATAGCATGTCAAAACTTTTGAACTTTCTTGCAATCAGAGGCTAAAATTGGCACAAAGCTGAAAAATAAAGATACAATGATGTTGCTACAGTAGTAACAAACATCAAGACCACTAAAAACTGAAAGAACAAACTGAAAGCAAAGATAACAAGGGTTGTCTCCCTAGAGCTCTTTCTTTATAGCCATAAAGATAGGCTTAAGACTTTAATGATGCTCTCGTAGGAATAAGAGTTGAAGAACAAAAGAGAGCATCAAGAAGCAAATACCAAACACATTTAAGCCTAACATGCTTCCTATGCATAGGAATATTGCAATAGAATAATTCATTGAAGCACAAAGCAATAAGCATAGGAAGACAAAACAGGTGCAGCTTCAAAACCTTCAACATAAAGAGAGGGAACTTGATATTATTGAAATATCTATAAGCATATGTTCCCTTCTCATAATAATTTTCAGTGGGATCAGGAATAAACTCAACAATATAAGCATCACATAAAGCATTAATACCATGATCCACATGCAAAAAGGTACTCTTACTCTCCACATAAGCATAATCTTTCTCATTGGTAATAGTGGGAGTAGGACTATCATAAACAACTTGAACACTATAGATTAATTGTGTATTAGGAATATGGTGTTCAACAAGGGAGTAATTCCCTCCATGATTATGACAAGTTTCATAAGGATAATTTCTCCTTATGTCATAGGTACCTTTATAATCACTATAGATTGGAGTTATAACATCATCATAGTAGAGAAGAGCATTATCATTGCTAGCAACTATATTTGTAAACATGTTGTCTTTATTCTTACTAGCAAAAGAATTATCAATTATCACATCACTAGTGGGTAAAGTATTTGCAATCCTATCATCCCCAAGCTTAGAGCTTTCCATATCATCACTTTCAGAGTTGGTACCAAAAAGATTTTCAAGATCATAAGTAGCATTATCATCATTTTCCCAATCACAATAAGTAACATGCATATCATAATCAAAATCATCTTCAATAGTACCTACGGACGTATCATCAAGATGATAATTAAGGCAATAAACTTCACCTTCTTCTTTAAACTTACAACCGTTAGGATAAAAGTTGATGGGAGGAATATGCTCAGGCCAGGTTGATACCCATTCTTCTTCCTTCTTGCTCCTCTTCCTCCTCCTCTTCTTTTTCTTCTTCTTCACCTTAGGAGGGAGTGGTTGGAGATGAAGCTTCTCCACATATCCTGGTTTATCATTAGAAACAATAGGGGAAACTTGGGAGAAACTCTCCTTTTTATTAGCAGAAATATAAGAGACATTTTTATACTTTGGTAAAGTTCCCTCCTTTCTAATCTTACTTATGTAATCATTTTTATGGCAATTAACAACACAATAGAGATGGCAATTTTGCAAAGTGTTTTTTATTCCTATGGCATTAACATCTAGCCAAGAAGTATTTTCTGATAACTCTTCACACATAAAAAATAACATAAGCTCATCATAAAGATCAGGGGTGATCATGTTATCACACAACTGGTTAACAGTTATGTTTTGAAAGTGCATGCATTGAAAATTAAAGTGACCCTCTATACAGCAAAGTTCACAAGCAAAAGGATAAAGGTCACACAATTCTCTAGCAATTTCATTTAAATCTTTGACCCAAGTGATTGTTCTTTCATGCTTATGTTGCTTACAATACTTCTCTTCTTCAATCATAGGCCTTTCACAAGGTCTATCCACTCCACAAAAATTAACATGCTTATATAAAACTTCATTTTTAGGAATTGGATCATGCATGTTGCAATCATCATGAACAATTTCATTTTCTTTGCAAATCTCTTTAAAAGGTTCATGATGCTTGATCCAATCCTCCTTAGGCATATTAAGATGTGAAGCAAAAGATTTTAGGAAATCAACAAGGAGTTGAGAATCAAGCCCAAACTTAGCACTAAACTTATTAAAACTTGTAGTTTCAACAAAGGACTTAATGCAATCATACTCATAAATTATAGCTGACTCTTTACCTTTGTCGATCTCCCAATCTTCAGTGTTGCGTTGAATTCTTTCAAGGAGTTCCCATTTAGTATCAATCTTTTCGTTTGTGAAAGAACCCATAGAGGAAGCATCAAGCAAATCTTTATCCCGTCGAGAGAGCCTCGCATAGAAATTAGTAATAATCATATCTTTGGGGAGCCCATGGTTAGGACATTTTAGCATTAACGTTTTCAGTCTCCCCAAGCTTGAATATGCTCTCTCCGTCATGAGGATAGAAATTATAAACATAATTCCTATTCTCATGGACTTCATGAAGAGGATAAAACTTGGAGTAAAAGAGAGACTGGATCTCTTCCCAATCCAGCAGGTGAGAGTCATCTAGTAGCCTATACCATTCCAATGCTTTTCCTTTCAGTGACAAGGCAAATAATTTTCTCATGACTCCATCTCTTGTCAAACCTGAAATCTTAAACAACTCACAAAGTTCTGTAAGTTTCAACAAATGAATACTAGGATTGACTGTCCCATCATAACAATCATTCCTAATTATTTCAATTATCCCAAGTGGTATTTGGAACGGGATACATTCAATAGGTGGAGGAGACTTCTCTACCACGGGTGTGGTAAAGCGGCCTTCCCCAAGCAGCGAACTAAGAGTGTGGTTTTCCATAAACATAACTAGTGAAACTAAAAACAAGAAACGAAAAGATTTAATTGCAAGATCTAAAGATATACCTACAAACACTTACTTCCCCGGCAACGGCGCCAGAAATAGCTTGATATCTACACACGCTTCTATTCTTGTAGACTATGTTGGGCCTCCAAGCGCAGAGGTTTGTAGGACAGCAGTAATTTCCCTCAAGTGGATGACCTAAGGTTTATCGAACTCAGGGAAGTAGAGGTTGAAGATGGTCTCTCTCAAGCAACCCTGCAACTAAGATACAAGAAGTCTCTTGTGTCCCCAACACACCTAATACAACTAGGAGTTGTATAGGTGCACTAGTTCGGCGAAGAGATGGTAAAATATGGATGATAGGAGTGGCAAAGCAAAGTAATATAAATCTGTAATAAAAAGTGCAGCAAGCAAACAAGTGGTAAACGTGAGCACAATTGGTATTGCAATGGTGAAACAAGGCCTAGGATTCATACTTTCACTAGTGGCAACTCCCAACAACATTAACATAGTCTAATCACATGATATTTCCCATAAAACATGCAATGGAGACGCACCCGGAGGTCATTCCTTTGTGGTCAAGAGAGGACGAGAATTATGTAGGGCTACAAAAGCACACCTCAAAGTTCGTAGTTCTCAATCTATGGATTTCCCAATGTCACCGCGGCCATCCAAAGAGAGTACCACAATCACTACAACATATCTCAAGGATAGTCAAAGACAAGCACCAAGAAACTCTCAATCTTCAATCAACACACAAAAGAGGAAATCACTCATGAAAATATTCTTCTAATCCATGTCCAATAGACCGCTGTCACCTTGGTCTCGGGGATTATACTAGATAAAGACAAGTGAGTACATCAATCCAATACATAGAGGAAGGGGAAATATCATGGGATCACCCTAGATTAACATAGCCTATAATCACAACGAAGATCACATAATGGGAGAGAGAATTGACCACATAGCTACTGGTAGAAACCTCAGCCCCGAGGAGGAACTACTCCCGCATCATGGAGGGAGGAAGCAACGTCGATGGAGATGGATCCGGGGGCACTTCCCCGTCCCGGCAGGATGACGGCATAGGAATTCTGGTCCCCCGAAACTTGGTGGCGATGGCGGCGGAGATCGGAATTGCTTCTGGAGAAAAGGGTTCTGGAATCAGGGTTTCCGCGACGGGAGAACAAATAGGAGGCCAAGTAGGGCACCAGAGGAGGTGGGAGCCCCCAGGCGGCCCCCCGGCGCGGCCAGGGGTGGGGCCGCGCCATCAGGGCGCCTGGGGCCCCTCTGGCCCCCCTCTGGCCCCACTTCTGGCACATGGAAGCTTCTGGAGCGCAGATTTTTTATATATTTTTCCCGGAATTTTTCTGGCAATTTAAGTAATGGGAAAACCTGAAATACAAAAACAGCAGAAAACAGAAACTGGCACTCGGGTGCACTGAGTTAATAGGTTAGTCCAAATATGATCAAAAGTGTATGAAAGTGTATCAAAAGCATAGCAATATCACCCAAAACATGCATGGAGCAAGCATAAATTATAGATACGTTTGGGACGTATCAATCACCAAGCAGAGTTTTAATTTCTTCACTCCCACTTTTAACAATTTTAGCATCAAGATCTAAAAACACCGAATCACTGGGACACCTTAAGGTAGAATCATCTCCAATCCTATCTTCATCAAGATTTATACTAGAAAACAAGGATCTAATAGGAGACACATCAATAACTTTCAGTTCTTCATCTTTATTTTCATGATAACTAGAAGAACACGCTTTAATATAATCTTCTATTTTAGCACGCATCCTAGCGGTTCTTTCTTTGCATTCATCAATGGAAATTCTCATGGCTTTGAGAGACTCATTGATATCATGCTTAGGTGGGATAGATCTAAGTTTCAAAGAATCGACATCAAGAGTAATTCTATCCACACTTCTAGCCAATTCATCAACCTTAAGCAATTTCTCTTCAAGCAAAGCATTGAAATTCTTTTGCGAGACCATAAACTCCTTAACACTAGTTTCAAATTCATAAGGCAACTTTCCATAAGAGTTGTTGTAGGAATTACCATAATTATTAGAGGAATTACTAGGAAAAGGCATAGGATTGAAATTACCTCTATAAGCATTGTTACCAAAATTATTCCTACCAACAAAATTCACATCCAAAGATTCATTGTTATTCTCAATCAAAGTGGACAAAGGCATATCATTAGGATCAGAGGAAGCACTCTTAGCAGCAAATAATTTCATAAGTTCATCCATCTTCCCACTCAAAACACTAATTTCTTCGATAGCATGCACTTTTTTACTAGTAGATCTTTTGGTGTGCCATTGAGAATAATTAACCATAATATTATCTAGGAGTTTGGTAGCTTCTCCTAAGGTAGTTTCCATGAAAGTGCCTCCGGCGGCCAAATCTAGAAGATTTCTAGAAGCAAAATTCAAGCCAGCATAAAAATTCTGAATAATCATCCATAGATTCAAACCATGTGTAGGACAATTACGTATCATTAATTTCATTCTCTCCCAAGCTTGTGCAACATGCTCATGATCTAGTTGCTTAAAATTCATAATATCGTTTCTAAGAGAGATGATCTTAGCAGGAGGGAAATACTTAGAGATAAAAGCATCTTTGCACTTATTCCACGAATCAATACTATTTCTAGGCAAAGAGGAAAACCAAGTTTTAGCATGATCTCTAAGTGAAAACGGAAATAACTTCGATTTAACAATATCGTTATCCGTATCCCTTTTCTTTTGCATATCACACAAATCAACAAAGTTGTTTAGATGGGTAGCGACATCTTCACTAGGAAGGCCGGAGAATTGATCTTTCAGGACAAGATTCAACAAAGCAGCATTGATCTCACAAGATTCAGCATCGGTAATAGGAGCAATCAGAGTGCTAATAAAATAGTTATTGTTAGTATTGGAGAAGTCACACAATTTGGTATTGTTCTGAGCCATAGTGACAAGCAAGCAATCCAACACACGAGCAGACAAGAAGCAAGCGAACGATAAACACACGGCAGAAGAAGGGCAAATAAAACGGCAAGGGTGAAGTGGGGGAGAGGAAAACGAGAGGCAAATAACTGTAATGCGAAGGATAAGGGTTTGTGATAGGTACTTGGTATATGACTTTTGTGTAAGCCTCCCCGGCAACGACGCTAGAAATTCTTCTTGCTACTTCTTGAGCTTGCGTTGTATTCCCTCAAAGAGGAAAGGGAGATGCAGCATAGTAGCATAAGTATTTCCCTCAGTTTTTGAGAACCAAGGTATCAATCCAGTAGGAGACCACGCGCGAGTCCCTCGCACCTGCACAAACAAATAAGAACTTCGCAGCCAACGTGATAAGGGGTTGTCAATCCCTTTACGGTCACTTACGAAAGTGAGATCTGATAGAGATGATAGTGATTGATATGTTGAGAATAGACACGGGGGTCCATAGTTTTCTCTAGTGGCTTCTCTCATGCTAGCGATATTCTACGGCGGGTAAACAAATTACTGTCGAGCAATTGATAGAAAAGCGAATAATTATGAGTCTGTCTAGGCTTGATCATTGTATATAGGCATCACGTCCGAGACAAGTAGACCGATTCCTACCTGCATCTACTACTATTACTCCACACATCAACCGCTATCCAACATGCATCTAGTGTATTGAGTTCATAAGAACAGAGTAACGCCTTAAGCAAGATGACATGATGTAGTGGGATAAACTCAAGCAATGTGATATAAACCCCATCATTATATCTTCGATAGCAACAATACAATACGTGCCTTGCTGCCCCTACTGTCAATGGGAAAGGACACCGCAAGATTGAACCCAAAGCCAAACACTTCTCCCATTGCAAGAACTATAGATCTAGTAGGCCAAACCAAACCAATAATTCGAAGAGACTTGCAAGGATATTATGAGCACACATAAAAAGTTCAGAGAAGAACCAAATATCTTTCATAGATAACCTTGATCATAAACTCACAATTCATCGGATCTAGACAAACACACCGTAAAAAGAGATTACATCGAATAGATCTCCTCGAAGACCGAGGAGAACTTGGTATTGAGATCCAAAGAGAGAGAAGAAGCCATCTAGATACTAGCTATGGACCCGAAGGTCTGAGGTTAACTACTCACAACTCGTGGTGAGAGCAATGATGATGATGATGAAGGACTCTGTGATAGATCCCCCTCCGGTGGAGCTCCGGAACAGGCTCCAAGATGGGATCTTCACGGGAACAGAAGGTACGGCGGTGGAATTAGGGTTTTCTCTCTGTTCACGAAGGTCTTGGGGTACATAGACTTATATAGGAAGAAGGAGGGCACCGAGGAACGCTCGAGGGGTCCACGAGGCAGGGGGCGCGCCCTGGGAAGGGGGACGTGCCCCCCACACTCGTGGGCCACCCTTTGGCCCCCTGACGTGGTTCTTAAGCTCCGCGTGCGTGATTTTCTCCAAAAATATCTCTCGCGAAGGTTTCATTACATTTGGACTCTGTTTGATATTCTTTTTCTGCAAAACCCTGAAACAGGCAAAAAACAACAATCTGGACTAGGCCTTTGGGTTAGTAGGTTAGTCCCAAAAATGATATAAAAGTGAATGGTAAAGGCCATTAAACATCCAAGACTTCATAAATAATAGCATGGAACAATAAAAAATTATAGATACATTGGAGACATTTCACAAGGCCGTGCACGACAGCGAGGCCTATGAAGAGAACGATATGGAGCCGAGGAAGATGCGACAGTGGATGCCCACGCGAAGGGGAGTATGAGGGTTGACTGGTTCAGCTCCGGTGTGAGGCTACCGTCACTGCGGAATAATAGGGGGTGTGGGTGAGTAGAGGGATGGCTTAGCCAATGGTTGGAGTAGGAGGGGCAGTGAGGCCTGGGCGGCAGCACAGCCGGGCACGGGAGGCAGGAGCACGCGGTCCCGCTGGTGCTGGTTTGGGCGGCTGCATCAAGAAAATTAGAGGTTGAAGAAGCGGAAGAACCATTGGATTCACATCCAACGGTCAATGCTAATAGAATCGTTTGTTGACTAAGTTGACAAAGTCCTGCATATGCGTCAATAGAGTAGGGACACAAGTTAGCCTCCAAATATGATGGGCCCCAGTTGTCAAGGGGAGCAATCCTTATTTTTTTCTTAAAAAGGAGGCACTTCCTTGCGTGCGAAGATATAGCTGGTGGGTCCCAGCTTTCACGGGGTTCATTTTTTTGCGTAATAAGGTGGCACTTGCTTGCGTGCGGCCATGGACCATGTGGCTCCTATTCCGATGGTTGACGTTTGTTGACCGCGCCGCGTCGAGAGCATCGACACGGTGGATGACGGCGAGGCGAAGGAAGGGAACGACCCGGAGCCAAAGAAGCCACAGTAGTGAATGCCCACACTGAGGGGTGTACGAGGGCTGTGACTGGTTCGGCTGCGGGGTGAGGCTGGCGTCGCCGGAGAATAACAGGAGGTGCGGGTGGGTAGAGGGATGGGCTGGCTAGCGGTGGCAGTAGGGTCGGCCGGTGAGGCGTGCGTGGCAGCCACAGCCGGCCACGGGAGGAGGGAGCAAGGTGTCCCGCCAGCACTGGCTTGGGCGACTGGAGTAAGAAGATCAGAGATTGAAGAAACACGACGGCCGTTGGATGGACATCCAACAGTCACTCTCTCGTGTGTTACTAAGTTGGCACAGCCTTGCGTACACGTCAACCTTTTTTTAGGAAAGCGTATGCGTCAACCTATAGTAGGCGCACAAGTTAGCCTCAAATCTGTGGAAACATAGCATACAGCTCATCCGCCATTGTTTCTAATAATTTACAGCCCATTTGCTGATTCTTTAGGATTTTTTGGAGCCCGTATTCTTTTTGTTAGCATTTACAGCCCATATTGTGGCCACGGTAAGAAAATTATACGAAATTTTGCATAGTTCGGTGCGGTCCGAACTGTTTTTAATCCCAAAATTTTGAGTCACATTCAAACTAATTTGAAAAATAAATATACATCCATATAAAATTGAAATAATTGTCCACGCATAATAATCAATGAAATGAAAAATCTTGAAATGAAAAAAATGAAACTAATTGCTGATTTGATGTGTTTAAAAAAAGTCACATTCAAACTAATTTGAAAAATAAATTTATATCAATATAAAATCCAAATAATTGTCCATGCATAAAAATCAATGAAATTTAAAAGCTCGAAATGCAAAAAAAGAAATTTGAAACTAATTGCCGGTTTGCTGTGTTTAAAAAATGTACAACTCATTTCTCATTACTGATAGCACATTTTCTGGCCGAGCCGAATGAAACTCTCCTCGTGTTGAAAGATTTGCAGCCCAACAGGGCTGACAAAAGCAAGTAGGCCTCGGTTGGGTATTCTGCAAAATAACAAAAAGTCAGGACTA
The DNA here is from genome assembly GCA_902687465.1 of Secale cereale. Taxonomy (NCBI): domain Eukaryota; kingdom Viridiplantae; phylum Streptophyta; class Magnoliopsida; order Poales; family Poaceae; genus Secale; species Secale cereale. The sequence goes on along the minus strand of LR738710.1, from coordinate 564,129,040 downwards.
GCCATTTTCAGAAAGAAATAAAAACTACTGTGTTGGTTTGTGGTAAACATTGAATAAAGGCTGGCTAGACAGGCCAAAGTGCCCCGCACAGCCCAGTTGACACCCTGCTCCATATTAAAAACAAAAAGAATTGGCTGAGCTGTTGGGTCCCTGGTGTCAGTCGCTCGTCGTGAAATTCTCTCGTTTATTGACTACGTTGACAATGGCATGGGACCCATATGTCAGGAATCCATTAGGATGAACCATTTTTGTTGCAAAATAAGGAGGTAATTGCTTGCGTACTGCCATGACCCTGGTGGGTCCGTGCTGTCATCCTCTCCACGTACAAACATCTCCTGATTGTGTACACGTCAACCTACTAGGCCCACAAGTCAGCCTCTAAACACGTGGCGGACAAATACAACCCATTTTAAAAAATAATAGCCCATTCTATACGTTCACACGAAAAGTTCAACATTCAGAGCAAAGTAATAGGTCTGATCAGATATAGAGTACTGAACTTCCAGTTGACAACCATCATAGCCAAGTTAACTATCTACTCCCACAATACTCTAGTGTACAAGTACTAACTCACTCCTAGATAAGTAGACGATGTCGACCGCCATCTGCGGTACACACTAAATGCTAGCACCGACATCCTCCTCCTCGCCTCGGACTTGCCGGAGGTGCGACAGGGCGCGTTGCTCGCGTGCGTTGGCCCTTTCCATGCCAGCGTCGTCCACCGCAGCTCTAACTTCTAAGCGGGAATCCCACTTGATGAGCTAGTAGTAATATTCGGCGTCGCGCACGCGTGTGTGTCCGACAGCCTCTAGGGCTATTTGTTGGGCGCCAGCCTCCAAGTAGCCGGCCTAGTTGTGGGCGCTCTACTTCCGACTTAGAGCGGTGGTGCGCTGCTGCACCCCATTGGCAGCGCAAATCGGCGATAAACTGCTCCTCCGCCAGGCAGTCACCCTCCAACAAGTCCTTGTGCTCCGCATTGCCATCTAAAGACCGATAGAATGCCTCCTTTCTCTGACTTCCTTCCCGTGAATAACCGAACACTAGCTTTGGCGGTGAGCACCTCTGATGTTGCCTATTGCGGACAATCGGGGGCATGACGGACGTGGCGAGAGCGAGGGCAAGTGGCAAGCGACGTCGGGCCGGTGGGGGTAGGATAGGCTGATAGGGCGAGTTGGGTGACGGTTCTCCCGAAGAACGTCGGGAACCAGTAATTATAGGCGGAAGGTAGGTGAAGCAGCGTGCCGTGGTAAACATGACAGTTTTCGGGATTCAATGCATAAGCAGGCATGGCTTAGCGCGCCAGCTTACCGTGGAAAACTGGAAAAACTGATGTGCCATCCCGTCCCGTCAGTGGTGCGTCTCGTTCGTGCTGGGTCACACATTGGCATGACGGTCAAACGAGTTCACTCGAATCATCCAGATGAGGTACTTTCTCCTTGTCAACAATTATTCCACCAATCATCATCTACCTTGGTTGGTTAGATTTTTGAATTGAGCCCTGCAAACCAAAAGGAGGTAGTACGTGCATGATACGCTATTTATTTGTGTAGGATCGAGTATGTCGGATAGTGTACGTGTAGGATCGCATTAGTTGATGAACGTTCACTGGGGGATAAGGTAATTGCGAACGTTTTTGCTGGCAGTTTCTTTAGATTCGCATGTCATTTTCTTCAGAACAGCATGTCAGTTTCTTCAGAGATAGGCATTTTTATTCAAAAAAAACTGCCACCTTTGGATCTTGCGTCGCAACTAAAACTACCAGGAGCGTATTAGTAGGTTAGCTAGTGATCGATCAGTAACTTGTAAACACTGAGCAAACAAAGATAAGGAACTTCTAGTAACTTGTAAACACTGAGCACACAGAAAAAATGATCATGTTGTGCACACTAAAACATCCGATCCATTCGAAATGTTCACACGAGACTCACATGCGTGGCTTTGTATTATGTTCGCATTAATAGCCCAAATTGACAACCAACTAGTACCATTCCCATACATAATATAAACATGTTAATGCATCTCAATGACTCATAGATCATATACAATATGTAGCTCCTAAAGCAAAGATCAAGAAAAAACATCTGTTCTTGCTACTGACATGGATGCTTCTCTGGGCCAACATTCAGTAGAAAGTGAAAGACAATTTTGATCATGAAATTTAAAATTTCCACTTGCAAACGTAAGTGGTTTCACCAACAGATGGAACCATGAGAGTGAACCACACATGATGGAGGAACATCCACTAAAATATGAGTTGGTCGTCTGTCGATCACATGAAGAAACTATTTTAGGAATACAACTTTAACGTTGGCAAAATGATACCCATTGGACAATCAGAACAAAGCAAGAAACTATTTTAGGAATACAACATTAACGTTGGCAAAATGATACCCATTGGACAATCAGAACAAAGCAATGAAGCACCTAGTGTTGGCCAATAAATAGTACATTACTACTTTTGTGCAGTCCATGAAGTGACTACCCATTCTTTCTGTGTCTATTTTCAAATGGCACTGCATGCAGTGACTATACTATTCTCTTGTGCAGTTCCAAAAAAAATTGAAGTCACTTTGTTCGCCAAATAGCAATGAGCATACATCTATTTGCACAAATATCAACCAACTAGTTAACATATACCACACATTGTATTTCTTGTTTAAACATGCCTCTGCTAGTCGTTTTCCCTTAGCATGTGTCATGTTTTGCACTGGACAATTTGATATTGTCATGTTTTTTCCTAGACAATTTTGTACTGAATTGCTAGTCCAGAGCAGAAATATAGTGCTTATTCTTCATCAGACCAAGGATATCCATGTTCGCAGCGATGGAAGAGGTGAAATCGATACAACCAAAATTGAGCATCCAATCATTGAATCATGTCCTGCACCTCCAATGTTGGTCCACCCTGCCAATAAACTCACATGCACACCACTAATATTACTATCTAATGACAGTACAAAAAGAGTAGCAAGGTAGTAGCAAACCATGTACCTTCGTAATGAATATCTCATAGTGTCACCAATTGGATATAACGGTTTGGAAGAAAACATGCTCATAATGTTGAACCATTTGGACTTTTTGTGCAATTCCACTAAAATCGAGCGTCCCAGTTTGCACAGATATTGAAAGTGTGATTACTATAAAAGTGCACGAGTTGAAGCATAGACTCACAAATATAAGCATTCCAATTTCTTAATGGAAAAAGGTAGCAAGACTATTTCTAAACACCTGTTTGAAGGAATAAATAAGGCAAGACTAGCTGATGTTAGGAAGGCATACATAGTATTTTCTGAAAAATGAACCATTCCCGACCTTTACTCTTCTTTTAAGCATATTTTGTGCAGTTCAACTAAAATAAAATGCCATCACCGCCTTGACAATTCAGTCACACTGTAAAAAAAGAAATGACTTACCATTACATCATGATGTCAGGTATGTAATCGACAGGCATTAGAGACAAACATGCAGTCCTCCTCCGATAACATAATGAACATTAATTTTAACAAAGGTGTGACTAACTTTACCAGGAGTATTTGAGTGAACTCTACACCCTTTGTTCCTTAATAAAAGACATTTTCGCAGTTCAATTTAAAGTACCCAGACGTCTAGTATTTAGAAATATGATAATCCCCAAGTGCAAGGAATCATCGCAGCAATTTCCAAAGGTGAAAGTGATAAGTATGGAGTGTCGAACCCACAAGGAGCTAAAGGTAAGATCAATATTCTCTCAAGTCCTATCTACCACTGATACGACTCTACGTACATCGAACGTTTGAGAACTAAAATATAAAAATATGTGTTGTTAATATAAAGTTAGAATATATTACTATATAATATAAATAGTGAGTGTGGAATAATAATGGATCAGTGTGCGGAATTGTCCTAGGCAATTGTTAACAAGATCGGTAATCATTATTGCAATTTCATATGAGGGAGAGGCATAAGCTAATGTTGACACCAGATTTTGGCACGGTCAATAACTTAATTAATATGACCTCAAATGGAGAAGTGATCTACATAAAAAAGTTTCATATTATCCATATGAACATCTTTGAAGTTTGGGCCATCGCCATCCAATCTCATCTCGAAGGCCGAAGTTGTGTTCGAAATACTGAGATTTTGTATTCAGAACACTATTCGGCTGATAACACCACCAAGACTGCCTCATATGGAAAAACTTTCTACATGAATTGTCTTCGTCTCGTTGAAAACCGTTGATTTTGATATAAAAATCGTCCCAATCCGAATTCGTATGCAAAAGTTACAGCCATCCGAATGCAGGCCTGTCATGGTGCCATAAGTGGCGCGCCCCACCAGCCACGTGTCTGATGGGTAGCGCGAATAACAATCTGTTTTGCGTGACCATTTTGGCCTAGAAGATGGCTTCAAATTAAAAAACGTTCAACATGAAAGTTGTTCGTATCGTCGAAGCGGTCGAGATTGCTTTTGGGCTCTTTTCCATCTGAGGTCGTTTACCACCTCAAACATTACCCGCAAGGTGCAGCTAGTTTAAACCGAACAATTTTGGAAAGTTCGGACAAAACCAATCCGAATTTGGCTAGGGTTTTGGACGTGAATCCAAGCCTTTTCCTTGCACGGGAAGTCCAGCCGCCTCTTATATACCTAAGGTGTGATGGCCCATTGAATAACACACAATCGAACAAATCATTTACCACTTTTTATCTTTTATCTTTTCTCCTTAACCCTAGTTCTTCTTCCTCGTTCTTCGTATGTTCTTCTTGTTGCAGGGCAACGAACCTCGAGGCCCTAGGGGCGATCAGGTCGACCTAGGGCAGCCCATAGCCGCCGCAAGCCCTGACGGGGTCCCTCCCGGGCAAACGGGGCTTCGGGTCTACAAAAGCGCCCGCCGGATTGCTTGTGTACCGCGCTTCCGGACGGGTCTCCTTCGATGTGAGATGCGGTGCATCACCCCCGGCGTCGAGGGTACACGGTGATGTGTTCGATTGCGAACACACTTTTTGGCGACTCCGCTGGGGACAAAGCTTTGAACGGTCTCCAGCCCGTTCTTGCTACGAAGAGATCGTCATCAAGTTGCTACATTCCACAAAGGTAATATGAATACCCAATTCCCCTTTGTAGATGCAAATAATCCATATGTTGTTGCTAGATCACCTAATGAACATAATGTATCGGCTAGCCCTAGTTTTATCAATCATGCATCTAATTATGCGCAAGGGCCGATGCAAAATAATCTTCATGCTTTAAATTCTTGTGATTTTAGTAACATACTACATTTGTATCCAAACTCTCATGCATCGGCAACCCCACAAATCCATATGCCGATGAACAACATGATGGGTTTGGTTAATCAGTTTGAAACACCTCATGTTAAAATTTCCAATAGCATACAAGAAAGTGTTTCACCCTTTTATTCATCAGCAACTAATTTGCAATATGTGAATTCCACCCTGCCGGTGGATGGGAGAATTGGCCATGCTAATACTAGCTATTCGGCATGTTACAATCAACCGTCATATGCTACGGCTACGCCTCATGTTAGTAATTTTTCGGCACCATATACAACTATAGATTTTCATAATTCGGCTCCACCCCTTCATGGTCATAGCCAAATAAGTGAATTTTTTCCAGTAGGGCACATGACGTCATCTAATATTGTAGCATATAATGCATGCTCTATGCAATTCAAGAATTTCGGCAACACTCATGAATCATTGCCGAAAGAATCTGAAAGTATTGTGGAGCAATCCCTTCCAGAAGCGGTTGCAGCTGCTTTAAAAAAGAGCTTGACACAAAATAAGAGGATTAGTGCTCTTTGCCTTGAACAATATGAAAAGGGGTTATATCCTGATTATGCTGCAATAAAGGCTAGAGTTTTGCAAGAAGATGAAACTTCATCAATTGATAGAATTGGCAAGAGAGCATATTGTTATACACCACTGCATACACCTCCACCTAGTGCCGCAACATATTATACACCCTCTACAAAGTTGCAGAATTTCGGCAATACTAACAGTTCATTGCCGAAAGATCCTAAAAGCATTGGGGGGCAAACTGATCTAGAGCGGGATGAAATTGGGAGGGGAGTTAAAGCTTTGCGCGATAAGGTGCAAGTACTTCGCCAAGACAGAATTGATAGGGAATTGACTCAAAGGAAAAAAAGCTTTGCCAATTGATATAACGAGTGAAAAGAATGATGATTCGGAAACTAAAAGTGCTTCGGTTGAAAAAGCTAAATCAAGTAGTATATATTTTGAATCCATCAAATCCAAAGAGGCAAACAATGTTGAGAAAGGGCATGGAAAGTATAGCAAGACAGCCATACTTGATTTTTTAGAAGTTAATGGTACCTACTTCCTTCCCTGCGAGTTTCGTGCCATAGAAATTGACGAGCTTGAAGAACAAGAACAAGTAGCTGAAGAAAGTTTGGTGGACAAAGATCTTCAAACTAATGATACATGAAATCAAGAAAAAGATGATGACAAGGCATTGGGGAGTTATCCGAAGGCGGAGCAAGATATTCTTCAAGTCACACCACCATCATGCTCTCCCAACATATTTGAAGAGGTATGTCTAGCAATTAATTTACCTGTTTTCAGATTTGGTCATGACCTAGTTGTTGATGCATATATTAGAAAAATCTTCATTAGAAATACTGAGAGACCAATGAAGAAGGGTAATTTATTTGTTAGCAATCAGATTTTCAGAAAGCATATCGGTCAACATATTGCACCATTCAGAAAGATCGATAGCGAAAAATTATTGCAGCCAAGGCTTTCCCCATTGCTTTATCTAAAGCTCATATCTAATTGGGTAGCTTTGCTTATTTCTTACTTGGCTTACGCATGGCCTCAATTGAGACATGTATGTTATAACTACTTTGATTTCAGAAATTTAAAGCCAAGGTTATACTTTGTTGAGAAAATCGATGATGGTATAATTTCCTTTTCAAAGTCATCGAAGATAGAGTGCAAAACACAATGCATAGCCGAATGGGGTAATGCAAAATCTGAGCCATTCGTTTGCTTAACTTCAAAGCCGTTCTCACAGCAAGATCGGCTAGAGAATAAAGAGTTTACCTTCAATTCAAACATGTGTGATCAAATATTTGATTTGTTGCTGAAAAATAATTACATAAGAATTCTTGATCACCATGTCAATCCATCAATTCAAGGACGAATGTATTGTAGGTTGCATCATTTGTTCAGACATAATTTTGAGGATTGCAATATGTTTCGTCAAATAGTTAAATCGGCCGTTGAAAAAGGATGATTGAAATTTGTTAAAACACCAAGAGATGGCCAGTCTATTTCGATTGGTCCCGATGGCAAAAACTTTTTGTATCGGCTCCTTCAAGCCGATCCATTTAGAGAGAAGGTAAAAACTGCAGGTGACGGGATCAAGCTTTCAAGAAAAGAAGTTGTTGAAGAGCATAATGAACATAATCTTGAGGGCGAAAATTCCATTGAAATTACAATGAAGACACCAAGGGCTGGGGGGCAACAAGGAAATCCAATGATCGATGAGAGCAAACCAAAAGAAAGCAAAAGCCGAAATAAGCGCAAGTGTAAGATATCAAAAATCACTTTCACTGAACTATTTTATAAATATCAAAAGAAGAGTGAAGAGAAGAATGCTTATCGGCCAAATCATGCAAAGAAACCAACATCACCCCAAGGCGCAAATATGAGGATCGGTATTGGCAAAGTGAGAATCTTCATGCAACATATTCATATCCTTATTTTGGGCCGCCAATGCCAATGTCGTGGATGCCTCCCTACACTCATGTAGATTCATATTCATCACGAGGCAGGTATGATACAAGGGCACATTCTCCATCTTATTTTAAACCATCTCACCAATATTATGCAGCTCCGAGAAGATCAACATTTGAACAATCACATGTTAAAGACCATTTCAATCATAAGGAATCGGTCCGGAGCTCAAGCAAGAAGAAAGAGGTGGTCAAGCAAGTCTACCGTGTTAAAAAAGATGGACGTAAGAGTGTAGCTTCAGATTTGATCTCAAATGAAAAGGATCCAATTAAAGTATTGACATTGGCTACTAAAGGCAATAAGGCAAATCGATCAAGTGCCAAATCTGAAGATAAGAAGTTGAGAGTGCACAAGGTAAAACAAGAATTGCCATTACTTCAAACAAAATCACAGTCAAGGTGCCCAATCGGCTTATCGTATTGGCAAAAGAAGAAATTAAAGAATCTTAGTGCACAAGAGCTGAGAAAGAAGAACATGGCATGGGTTCCCAAGAGGATCAATCAAAACAAAATGACGTGCATGCTTCTATTGCAACAAGTGTTACAAAAGTGAATAAAGAGAAGGATGGAAGCCAAAAACAATTAAGCCGAAAGTTTGCATTGCCCCATCAAAATCTTCGGTTAGCGCATCATCCATATTCTTCAACCATGCCATTGATGCCTTTGCCATGGAATTCATCATCAGGTATGTTCAATTAACCTTCGTGGATTTATTTCAATCCATGGACGCGACATAATTTTCTGCATCATGAGAGGGTATTACCAAATCTTTATACATTTTATTAAGCTACATTTTTTCTTGCTAATCCAAAGAGCCGAAATATTTTATTGCTATTTCATTTGTTTATTTTGGCTATACATGACTTGGTGGATGAATTCTATTTGGACCACATGGTAATGGCCAATATTTATCTATCGTCCTAAGAGTATGTCAATGCATGGCCGGTGTAGTATTCTAACATCGTCCTTAGTTTGATTGGAGAGCGAGACAAGGTATGTGCTCATGGAAGTTCATATGTATGCCTATATTTTGATTGAATGGAGTTGAGACATCATTGAATGTACGTTGCATAGACCAATTCATAGTTGCAGAATTGGCTAGTGGGCTTATACTTTGTTTGGATATGATTTGGCTTATGCATCTTTGAGATCTATAAGAGGCCAAAGCATAACTGATTTTATTACTGAACATCGGATTAATGACATGCATAATATTGATGTTAGCCTTGTCTCTCTAGTACTATGGAGATTATGTTTTGATTGTTCAATTCGTAGCAATGGCCAAAGTGTTGGTGTTGTTTATGTATCTCCTTGTGGTACTATATTTTTGAAGCCTCATGCCGCTTAGAATGTTTTTATGCATGATTAATCAAAGCCGAATTTGCATTGTTATTCAGATTGACTCTTTTACTTGCTATAGGTGCTATACATATTGAGGCTTTCGGTGATTCGTTATGAGTAGTGCAACAAACATCCAAGGGTTATCAATGTTTTGACGGATCACTTATAGTTTATCTTGAGATATGTCTAGATGCAAAATTGACCTTGGGTTGCTTTAAAATTGTTCATATTTCTAGGCATGACAATTCAAGAAAAGTTGGCACAGCAAGCATCTGGCTACTATGTTAATCATGGTATATTGAATTTCTATCAATAGCCGATGCTTAGTCTCGTCAATAATATAGGTGAGGCCGAACCGAAGTCCACAGCTTCGGCCACTAATGAAATTTTTATGCAGGCGAAGTAAGGATTGGGGGAAGTTCATTCTTGATTATCTGCAAAATCCTAGCGAAAGGGTGAACAATATGGTTCGGGGGATGGTTTTGATCTATGGAACCTTATCACCAGATTGTTATAGAAGTTGAGAAGTTTTCACCCAAGTTTGCATCAAAAGGTTCAAACAAGCAATGGTCGATATATACTTATCGTCCTAAAAACAGGAAAAATGGCCGATGGAGTGTTGACATCGTCCTTAGAACAAGCTATGTGCAAATTATTTTTGGCATCCAAGTTTTGCCAAAAAACAGGGGGGCATGTGTTGACACCAGATTTTGGCAGAGTCAATAACTTAATTAATATAACCTCAAATGGAGAAGTGATCTACATAAAAAAGTTTCATATTGTCCATATGAACATCTTTGAAGTTTGGGCCATCGCCATCCAATCTCATCTCAAAGGCCGAAGTTGTGTTCGAAATACTAAGATTTTGTATTCAGAACACTATTCGGCTGATAACACCACCGATACTGCCTCATATGGAAAAACTTTCTACATTAATTGTCTTCGTCTCATCGAAACGGTTAATTTTTATATAAAAATCGTCCCAATCCGAGTTCGTACGCAAAATTTACAGCCATCCAAATGCAGCCCTGTCACGATGCCATAAGTGGCACGCCCCACCAGCCACGTGTGTGATGGGTAGCGCGAATAACAGCCTGTTTTGCGTGACCGTTTTGGCCTAGAAGACGGCCTCAAATCAAAAAACGTTCAACATGAAAGTTGTTCGTCTCGTCGAAACAGTCAATACTGCTTTTGGGATATTTTCCATCTGAAGTTGTTTACCACCTCAAAAATTACCCGCAAGGTGCAGCCAGTTTAAACCGAACAGTTTTGGAAAGTTCGGACAAAATCAATCCGAATTTGGCTAGGGTTTTGGACGTGAATCCAAGCCTTTTCCTTGCACGGGAAGTCCAGCCGCCTCTTATATACCTAAGAGGTGATGGCCGATTGAACAACACATAATCGAACAAATTATTTACCACTTTTTATCTTTTATCTTTTCTCCTTAACCCTACTTCTTCTTCTTCCTCGTTCTTCGTCTGTTCTTCTTGTTGCAGGGCGGCGAACCTCGAGTCCCTAGGGGCGATCAGGTCGACCTAGGGCAGCCCATAGCCACCGCGCGCCCTGACGGGGTCCCTTCCAGGCAAGCGGGGCTTCGGGTCTACAAAAGCGCCCGCCGAATTGCTTGCGTACCGCGCTTCCGGACGGGTCTCCTTCGACGTGAGCTGCAGTGCATGACCCCCGGCGTTGAGGGTACACAGTGACGTGTTCGGGTGCGAACAACTAACATATTTTGTCTACTTGGATCATATGCACTTATGATTGGAACTCTAGCAAGCATCCGCAACTACTAAAGATCGTTAAAGTAAAACTCAACCATAGCATTAAAGTATCAAGTCCCCTTTATCTCACTCGAGCAACCCACTATAAGCGAATCATAAACATATTGCAACACCCTATATCGGGAATCCTTCACATGTGCGCGGAACGGAAGGCACCATAGGACAACATCAAAATAAAACATACAACTCAAATCAATCTAGATCATCAATCAACCCAAAAGACAAAAGAAATCTACTCAAAACAGTCTCCCCCTTGTGCTTACTCCTCCATGGCCTCCCCCCTAGATGGGGAGCGGCTCTCCCTCTGGTCCTTGGCCTCCATGGTGATGATGGCCCCTCCTGCTTCCTCCTCCATGGCCTCCGGTGATGATGGCTCCCTCCAGCAGGGTGCCAAAGAGGGCCTAGATTGATTTTTCGTGGCTACAGAGGCTTGCGGCGGCAGAACTCCCCATGTAGGTTTCTTTCTCGGGTTTTTTTGGATTTATAGGATTTTTTGGCGTCGGTTTCACGTCAGGGGGGTCCACGAGGCAGCGGCAAGACAGGGGGCGCGCGCTAGGGGGTGGGCACGCCCTCCACCCTTGTCGTTGCCTCGGGACTCTTCTAGTCCAACTCTTGTGCTTCGGGGGCTTCTTCTGGTCCATAAAAAATCATCGTAAATTTTCAGTCCATTCCGAGATTTTTTTTTTCTGCACAAAAAATGAGACCACGATAGTTCTGCTGAGAACAACATTAGTCTGGGTTAGTTCTAATAAAATCATACCAAAACCATATAATTTTTTTGTAAACATGGCATGAATACTTCATAAATTATAGAAATGTTGGAGAACTATCAAAAAACAGGTAGTAGTTTCCTTGAGCACATATCTGGGAAAGCTGGCCACACCTTATATATGTCCATACGCTAATGCAACACCATTCGAATAGTAGAAATATACACTAATCCAGTGGCTAGTGCAACAGTAGAGTAGTTTTTGTATTACGGGGTACAGTAGAATGGTTTTACTGAACATATTTCCATAAGCTAGCACTGGAAGATTTCTAGAAGCATTCACAATACAAAATGTAAAGGTAACAAGTTTCAGCATTGGTATACTAGTTGTGCAACAATATTAAACCTAATACAAAAGTCTGAAGGTAACTAGCATTATTAACTAATGCTAGTATAATTTTTTTGCAAACCATGTACCTTCAAGGTAAATATCATTTCGAACTCAAGAGGACCTCAAAATTGCTATGCCAATCTTGATAATAGATGAAACATAAAAACTTGATCAACCAAATCAAGAAAAAAGTCGGAGGAGGAGGTGCCCACGCTTGACCTTTCCTCTTCTCTTCATAATTTTTTGTGCAGTTTAACCAAAATAAAATGACATCAGCGCCTTGGCATTTTGGTGACACTATACAAAAAAATTGACTTATCTCATGAAAGTGAGGTATGTAATCTATTAGCATTAACGGTGCAAAAATCTAAAGGTAGTAACAAGTTTCATCGTCGGTATACTGGTTGTGCAACATCATTAGAATGCCTTAGTTGAAAAATCTTTAATAAATCCACAATCAACAACTAACCCTAAGATAATCTAGTGACATTAAATGTCATTGCTTAAATTTATCAGTGGAATTAGACTGAGTGCGTCATTAGTTAGCAGTAGCATTGCTTGACTTTACCAGTGGGGTTATACTAATAGCAAAAAAGTGGCAATAAGAGCATGGGAGGCCCATTCAGATAGTGGGCGCACCAGTACGATGTACCTCCGCGGACACATAGAGCGGTGAGGGAGGGATGGTTGCCCAGAGCAACTAATATCCACACAACATATGTTGATTACATCCTGTTTTTGCTCTCTTTAGCCACCTTTTTCCTATGTGAGGACAACAAACCGATCGACCTGGTCATTCTTTATTGCATTGTAATGCCTTTCTACCCTTTTTCAACCAATAGACATGAGACTTGTTCCTTAGCTACTGATTGCTACTTCTCGAGCTTGCGTTCTATTCCCTCGAAGAGGAAAGGATGATGCATCACAGTAGCGTAAGTATTTCCCTTAGTTTTAGAGAACCAAGGTATCAATCCAGTAGGAGACCACGCGCGAGTCCCTCGCACCTGCACAAACAAATAAGAACTTCGTAGCCAACGCGATAAGGGGTTGTCAATCCCTTTCCGGTCACTTACGAAAGTGAGATCTGATAGAGATGATAGTTTGATATTTTTGGTATTTCTGGATATAAGAATAGAAAGTAAAAGCAGAAAAGCAAAGTAGATTGTAGATTGAAATGTTAGTTTGATATAAGGGGTTGTCAATCCCTTTACGGTCACTTACGAAAGTGAGATCTGATAGAGATGATAGTTTGATATTTTTGGTATTTCTGGATATAAGAATAGAAAGTAAAAGCAGAAAAGCAAAGTAGATTGTAGATTGAAATGTTGCGAATAGACCCGGGGCCATAGTGTTCTCTAGTGGCTTCTCTCATGATAGCGATATTCTATGGCGGGTAAACAAATTACTGTTGAGCAATTGATAGAAAAGCGAATAATTATGAGACTATCAAGGCATGATCATTATATATAGGCATCACGTCCGAGACAAGTATACCAAAATGATTCTGCATCTACTACTATTACTCCACACATCGACCGCTATCCGGCATGCATCTAGAGTATTAAGTTCATAAGAACAGAGTAATGCCTTAAGCAACATGACATGATGTAGAGGGATAAACTCAAACATAGTGATATAAACCCCATCTTTTTATCCTCGATGGCAACAATACAATACGTGCCTTGCTTCCCCTACTATCACTGGGAAAGGACACCACAATATTGAACCCAAAGCCAAGCACTTCTCCCATTGCAAGAACTATAGATCTAGTAGGCCAAACCAAACCAATAATTTGAAGAGACTTGCAAGGATATTATAATCATACATAAAGAGTTCAGAAAAGAACCAAATAATTCTCATAGATAATCTTGATCATAAACCCACAATTCATCGGACCTCGACAAACACACCGCAAAAAGAGATTACATCGAATAGATCTCCTCGAAGACCGAGGAGAACTTGGTATCGAGATCCAAAGAGAAAGAAGAAGCCATCTAGATACTAGCTATGGACCCGAAAGTCTGTGGTAAACTACTCACAACTCATGGTGAGGCGATGATGATGATGTAGAAGCACTCCGTGGTAGATTCCCCCTCTCGCGGAGCTCCAGAATAGGCGCCAAGTTGGGATCTCACGGGAACATAAGGTTGCGGTGGTGGAACTAAGGTTTTCTCTGTTGTTCTGATGGTTTCGGGGTACGTAGGTATATATAGGAGGAAGGAGGGCACCAGGGGCTAGACGGGGTGCCCACGAGGCAGGGGCGCGCCCTGTAGGGGGGACGCGCCCCCACCCTCGTGGACGCCACGTCAGCCCTATTCCGTGGTTCTCAAGTCTCCCGTGCGTATTTTGCTCCAAAAATATCTCTCCTGAAGTTTCATTCCGTCCGGACTCCGTTTGATATTCCTTTTATGTAAAACCCTAAAATAGGCAAAAAAAACAATAATCTGGACTAGGCCTTTGGGTTAGTAGATTCCCCCTCTGGCGGAGCTCCGGAATAGGCCCCAAGATGGGATCTCATGGGAACAGAAGGTTGCGGCGGTGGAACTAGGGTTTTCTCTGTTGTTCTGATGGTTTCGGGGTACTTAGGTATATATAGGAGGAAGGAGGGCACCAGGGGCCAGACGGGGTGCCCACGAGGTAGGGGGCGCGTGCCCCCCACCCTCGTGGACGCCATGTCAGCCCTTTTCCGTGGTTCTCAAGTCTCCCATGTGTATTTTGCTCCAAAAATATCTCTCCAGAAGTTTCATTCCGTTTGGACTCCGTTTGATATTCCTTTTGTGTAAAACCCTGAAATAGGCAAAAAACAGCAATCTGGACTGGGCCTTTGGGTTAGTAGGCTAGTCCCAAAAAAATTATAAAAGTGTATAACAAAGGCCATTAAACATCCAAAACATCATAAATAATGGCATGGAACAATAAAAAATTATAGATACGTTGGAGACGTATCAAGCATCCCCAAGCTTGATTCCTGCTCGTCCTCGAGTAGGTAAATGATAAAAATAGAATTTTTTATGTGGAATGCTAACCAACAAGGATTTTCAATGTAATTCTCTTAATAGTGGCATGAATGTTCAGATCTGAAAGATTCAAGACAAAAGTCTATATTGACATAAGAAATAATAATACTTCAAGCATACTAACAAAGCAATCATGTCTTCTCAAAATACTATGGCTAAAGAAAGTTATCCCTACAAAATCATATAGTCTGGCTATGCTCCCTCTTCATCACACAAAATATTCATATCATGCACAACCCCGGTTTCAGCCAAGCACTTGTTTTCATACTCTATTCTTTCAAACCTTTCAACTTTCACGCAATACATGAGCGTGAGCCATGGACATAGCACTATGTGGAATAGAGTGGTGGTTGTGGAGAAGACAAGAAAGGAGGGAGATACTCTCACATCAACTAGGCGTATCAATGGGCTATGGATATGCCCATCAATAGATATCAATGTGAGTGAGTAGGGATTGCCATGCAATGGATGCACTAGAGCTAAATATGTATGAAATCTCAACAAAAGAAACTAGTGGGTGTGCATCCAACTTGCTTCCTCGCGGAGACCTAGGGCATTTGAGGAAGCCCATCGTTGGAATGTACAAGCCAAGTTCTATAATGAAAATTCCCACTAGTATATTAAAGTGAGTAATATGAGACTCTCTATCATGAAGAACATGGTGCTACTTTGAAGCACAAGTGTGGAAAAGGATAGTAGCAATTGTCCCTTCTCTCTTTTCTCTCATTTTTTGGAGGGGCTTTCTCTTTTTTTAGCCCCTCTCTATTTTTTGGGCCATATCTTTTTTTATTGGCCTTTCCTCACATGGGACAATGCTCTAATAATGATGATCATCACACTTATATTGAATTACAACTCGATACTAGAACAAGTATGACTCTATATGAATGCCTCCGGTGGTGTACCGGGATGTGCAATGAATCAAGAGTGACATGTATGAAAAATTATGCATGGTGGCTTTGCCACAAATACGATGTCAACTACATGATCATGCATGGCAATATGAAAATATGAAGCGTGTCATATGAACGAAACGATGGAAGGTTGCATGGCAATATATCTCGGAATGGCTATGGAAATGCCATGATAGGTAGGTATGGTGGCTGTTTTGAGGAAGATATATGGTGGCTGTTTTGAGGAAGGATATATAGTGGGTGTATGGCACCGGCGAAAGTTGCGAGGGTACAAGATAGGCTAGCGATGGTGGAAGGGTGAGAGTGCGTAATATCCATGGACTCAACATTAGTCATAAGAACTCATATACTTATTGTAAAAATTTACGAGTCATCAAAACAAAGCAATCAACGCATGCTCCTAGGGGGGAGGTTGGTAGGAGTTAACCATCGCGCGCCCCCGACCTCCACACAAAGGATGACACTTTACAAATACCTCATGCTCTAACTTCGTCACATAGCGGTTCACCATACGTGCATGCTACGGGAATCACAAACTTTAACACAAGCATTTTTCAATTTCATAATAACCCCACTAGCTTGACTCTAATATCACTATCCTCATATCTCAAAACAATTATCAAGCATCCAACTTCTCATCATATTCAATGCACTTAGTGTGAAAGTTTTTACTACATTGATCTTGGATGTCTATCATGTGAATGCTAGTTTGATAGCCATAGCACATTACCATGCTGTTTTAATAGACTCTCAAAAGGATATAAGTGAAGCATGAAAGATCAACAATTTTTACAAAATATAATTACCACCGTGCTCTAAAAGATATAAGTGAAGTACTAGAGCAAAAACTATTCAACTGAAAAGATATAAGTGAAGCACATAGAGTGTTATAACAATTCCTAGGCCATATTTATATCTCTCAAAAAGGTGTGTCCAGCAAGGATAATTGTGGCAAACTAACAAGCAAAGAATCAAATTATACAAGACGCTCCAAGTAAAACACATATCATGTGGTGAATAAAAATATAGCTCTGAGTATAGTTACCGATAGATGAAGACGAAAGAGGGGATGCCTTCCCGGGGCATCCCCAAGCTTAGGCTTTTGGTTGTCCTTGAATTTTACCTTGGGGTGCCTTGGGCATCCCCAAGATTAGGCTCTTGCCACTCTTTGTTCCATAGTCCATCAAAGCAATACTCATAACTTGAAAACTTCACAAAACAAAACTTAGACAAAAATCTCGTGAGCTCCGTTAGTATAAGAAAACAAACCACTACTCAAAGGTACTGTAATGAATTCATTCTTTGTTTATATTGGTGTTAAACCTACTGTATTCCAACTTCTCTATGATTCATACCTCCCAATACTACCCATAGATGCATTGAAATAAGCAGACAACACACGAAAAACAGAATCTGTCAAAAACAGAACAGTCTGTAGTAATCTGCAGCTTTCGCATACTTCTGTAACTCCAAAAAAATTGAAATAAATTGGTAAACGTGAGGAATTTGTCTACTAATCATCTGCAAAAAGAATCAACTAAATAGCACACTTCAGTAAAATCTGGTGACCATTCTAGCGAGCGCTAACGATTCTGTTTTTTCATAGCAAGATCATATAAATTTCACACAAGTCTTCCCAAAGGTTCTAATTGGCACAAACACTAATTAAAACACAAAACCGCATCTAAACAGAAGCTAGATGCAATATTATTCATAAACAGAAGCAAAAACAAAAAAAAAATACAAAATTGGGTTGCCTCCCAACAAGCGCTATCGTCTTACGCCCCTAGCTAGGCACGATACATGGATAGATCTAGGGAATGCCATCTTTGGTTTTTACCTTTTTGGCGGTATCAAGTTTGAATCCGGGAGGTTCTTTACGTTTCCCTTCATATTCAGAAATCTTTAGATCTAACGAATCCAACCGCTTATTGCAAAGGGTAATCAACATATTCATGCGGTGGAGATTTCCACTAACATTCTTAAGAGGTTCAAGAGACTTTTGAAATATTTTTGTTACTTCGCAAATTTTCTCAAAAACTTGAGTCTCTTCCGGGGTAGAAGGTTGCCTGAATAACTCTATCAAGGCATTATAAGAATCAAGAGTATGACTCCCTAAGAAATTTCCTCCGGTAACGGTATCAAGAACAAGCCTATTCCAAGGAGTAATGCCAATATAAAAATTGCGAAGAAGTACGGAAGTGGAAAGCTTCCTAGTAGATCTATTTTGAGCATTGCAAATTCTATAGCAAGTATCTTTTAAGTTTTCTTCCTCCCTTTGTTTAAAATTGAGAACCTCACTCTCGGGAGTATTGATAATGATAGGTGTGCTAGACATGATGACAAGCAAGCAAGCAACACACAAGCAGACAAGAAGCAAGCGAACGATAAACACACGACAGAAGAAGGGCGAATAAAACGGCAAGGGTGAAGTGGGGGAGAGGAAAACGAGAGGCAAAAAATGTAATGCGAAGGATAAGGGTTTTTGATAGGTACTTGGTATATGACTTTTGCGTAAGCCTCCCCGGCAACGGCGCCAGAAATTCTTCTTGCTACTTCTCGAGCTTGCGTTGTATTCCCTCGAAGAGGAAATGATGATGCAGCACAGTAGCGTAAGTATTTCCCTTAGTTTTTTGAGAACCAAGGTATCAATCCAGTAGGAGACCACGCACGAGTCCCTCGCACCTGCACAAACAAATAAGAACTTTGCAGCCAACACGATAAGGGGTTGTCAATCCCTTTGCGGTCACTTATGAAAGTGAGATCTGATAGAGATGATAGTTTGATATTTTTTGTATTTTTGGATATAAGAACAGAAAGTAAAAGCGGAAAAGTAAAGTAGATTGCAGATTGATATGTTGAGAATAGACCCGGGGGCCATAGTGTTCTCTAGTGGCTTCTCTCATGATAGCGATATTCTACGACGGGTAAACAAATTACTGTCGAGCAATTGATAGAAAAGCAAATAATTATGAGACTATCCAGGCATGATCATTATATATAGGCATCACGTCCGAGAGAAGTAGATCTAAATGATTCTGCATCTACTACTATTACTCCACACATCGACCGCTATCCAGCATGCATCTAGAGTATTAAGTTCATAAGAACAGAGTAATGACTTAAGCAAGATGACATGATGTAAGAGGGATAAACTCAAACATAGGGATATAAACCCCATCTTTTTATCCTCGACGGCAACAATGCAATACGTGCCTTGCTGCCCCTACTATCACTGGGAAAGGACACCTCAAGATTGAACCCAAAGCCAAGCACTTCTCCCATTGCAAGAACTATAGATCTAGTAGGCCAAACCAAACCAATAATTCAAAGAGACTTGCAAGGATATTATAATCATACATAAAGAGTTCAGAAAACAACCAAATATTTCTCATAGATAATCTTGATCATAAACCCACAATTCATCGGATCTCGACAAACACACCGCAAAAAGAGATTACATCGAATAGATCTCCTCGAAGACCAAGGAGAACTTGGTATTGAGATCCAAAGAGAGAGAAGAAGCCATCTAGATACTAGCTATGGACCCGAAGGTCTGTGGTAAACTACTCACAACTCATGGTGAGGCGACGATGATGATGTAGAAGCACTCCGTGGTGGATTCTCCCTCTGGCGGAGCTCCGGAACAGGCCCCAAGTTGGGATCTCACGGGAACATAAGGTTGCGGCGGTGGAACTAAGGTTTTCTCTGTTGTTCTGATGGTTTAGGGGTACGTAGGTATATATAGGAGGAAGGAGGGCACCAGGGGCCAGACGGGGTGCCCACGAGGCAGGGGCGCGCCACCACCCTCGTGGACGCCACGTCAGCCCTATTCTGTGGTTCTCAAGTCTCCCGTGCGTATTTTGCTCCAAAAATATCTCTCCGGAAGTTTCATTCCGTTTGGACTCCGTTTGATATTTCTTTTCTGTAAAACCCTGAAATAGGCAAAAAACAACGATCTGGACTAGGCCTTTGGGTTAGTAGGTTAGTCCCAAAAATATTATAAAATTGTATAACAAAGCCCATTACACATCCAGAACATCATAAATAATAGCATGGAAAAATAAAAAATTATAGATACGTTGGAGACGTATCAACGATTTTCTCCTTTTCAACCTAGATGCGGGTTTGATACCTAGTCTCTTCGACAATACTTTCTCCCTACCTTTCCTTATTCAAACCAGACATGGATTAGTCTGAATGAAGTAGGGTTTCCTTTAATAGTGCAAATTAAGGTTTTCGTCTGCGTGACCAGCAGAGCAGAGGATAGAAAATTGGGGAGATGGTGGAGTGGGAAAAGATCCACATGCATCGACGTGGTAGATGGGGCAATAGAACAAGGGTATGGTACGAAAAAGAGGTAGCATACCTGAGGGTCGGTGGGGAGTGGCTTCGCTCGTGGTCGTCGTCCTCCGCACACACTATGGCAGCGAGCTTGGGGACGGAGGCCATCCCGCAAAAAATTGAATGGCACAACATTAAAAAATAAAGTTGAGAAATAATGTGGCACCTCGGGCCAATGCGTCCAGATCGCATTTTGCACGAGAAATGACACACCATGTTTCATTGACATTTGGTTCCATTCCAACATGTCAGAGAGACGACGCCGAGTCCTTTTGTACAATTTTCGAACGAATGTCTATGCAGGCCGCGTCACCTCTTCCTGTAAGTGGCAACCGTCTACCGCCTCTTCACCTTTCCCTCTAGATTTGGAACTGTTGTGACACGCTCTTCCTCCCTCCATTTGCCTTCACCCTTCCTTCTGCCATTGTTTGATCGTCTTCTCCATGGAGGGAACATGCCAGAAACAACCCCGTTATTCTTGCCCCGATCTGAAAGATGACGTTGTGGAGGAACTCATTGATCGGTCCGACGTCATCACCTTGTCTAGCATGGCATGTTCGTTCAAGTCCATTCTCGACTCAACAAATAACATCATTACAAAGAACCCAAGGGTTCAGGAGCGGTTTGATCTCCCCTATCTTCTTCGCCATGACCCTGCTCGCTAGCGCGGGGACGACGGAAGCCTCGCCTTGTGCAAGTTGATGACACTTGATAATGATACATGTGATTTTAAGATGCCATCGCTTAAGGGTAAGGCCTGGGCAGGCACAAATGGAGAATGGTTTGTTTATATTGGGTACAACTACGAGTAGGAACTTGTGAATGTGTACAGTCGTCACCGGGTTCCACTTCCAAAAATCTTAGACTGCCCAGAGGTTGAGCACAGAGATGATCTACATACGTTCAAATACGATCATGGTGACTATCGTCTACAAAAGATAGCAATTTGTCGAGCTCCCAACTGCTCTTGGAATTACACGAACTATCATGTTGTTGCTATCTTCGACAAGCTTGTTGCCGTCGTGACTTCCACGCCTTGATGGATATTGCTCAAAAATCAATTTGTGTACATGGATGAGTAATGTGATGCAATTCAATGCGAGGGTCTTGTGTTTGCTGCCACCACTCGTGGCACTATTTTTGCATGGAATCCTTATTGTTTCGGTATGTTTGTCTTCCAACGTTATCAGAATTGTTCTATCCACGTGCATGCGAGTTAGTATCCCATACTAATTAACCTTCTTGTGTTTCCAAGGTTCTGTGAACATTCCACCACCTACACTTGAAAAAATCTATAACCAAGGGGGAGATGACGATGGTGATGATCACGAGAATGAGGACGAGCAGGACCTACATACCCAGTGGTGACTGGCAACCTCTTCTGACGGATCACCTCTTCTTGTATGTATACGAGGCACTGCTGATATTACTAACGAAGCAGGCGTTGTCTCCCATGGTTGCACTCTTCGGACCTATTCCAACATCCGTTGCAGGGTATTCGGGATGGATACTAGTGTGCTAGCGCGAGCACCTTCTGACTGGTTCCGTATTGATAGTATTGGACAAAACTCGCTCTTCCTTGGACAAAACTATCCAATGATGGTGAAAGGCGATCCAGCTGCTGTTGCCACAACGTTACTACCACTTATGAGAAGCAACTATATCTATACCTCGGACATTGCTATGGTTCCCTACCCTGGCTATGACAATATGCGTCCTGCTATAGGCCGCTTCAGCCTGGATGATGAGTCCTACGTTGGTTTCGATATTGACAATAGATGGCCCTTCCCAGAGGCTTACTTATGGTTCAAAGCAAGCGTTTCCAACGCCAAGGATTGGTTGGGCTGAAGTTCATTTCATTGCTTGTTATTTGTTGTGTGATAAAAACTTTAGTATTTACTACTATAATGTTTTGTTGGAAATAATCTATAAACCAACATGTATCCACGTTGTCGTTGTGTGTTGATGACTTGTTGTATGTAATGAGTAGTACATTTTCATATGCATGTGTTAAACTAAATTTATGAATGGTTTTTGAGTCACTTCTTGGAGTGTGAGTTGATACGTCTTCAACGTATCTATAATTTTTTGTTGTTCCATGCAATTATATTATCTGTTTTGGATGTTTTATATGCATTATTATGCTATTTTATATTATTTTTGGACTAACCTATTAACCTAGAGCCCAGTGCCAGTTTCTGTTTTTCCTTGTTTTTGAGTTTCATAGAAAAGGAATATCAAACGGAGTCCAAACGGAATGAACTTTACGATGATTTTTCTTGGACCAGAAGACACCCCGGAGACTTGAGAACCAAGTCAGAAGAACCACGAGGCAGCGACAAGGGGGGAGGGCGCGCCCAGGGGGTAGGGTGCGCCCCCACCCTCATGGGCCCCTCGTGACTCCACCGACCTATTTCTTCCGCCTATATATTCACATATATTTGAGAAACCCTAGAGGAGGCATCGAAACCACTTTTCCACCGCCACAACCTTCTGTATCCGTGAGATCTCATCTGGAGGCTTTTTTCGGTACTCTGCCGGAGGGGGATTTGACCATGGAGGGCATCTACATCAACCCTATTTCCCTTCCGATGAAGCGTGAGTAGTTTACCACATACCTACGGGTCCATAGCTAGTAGCTAGATGGCTTCTTCTCTCTCTTTGATTCTCAATACCATGTTCTCATTGATGTTCTTGGAGATCTATCCGATGTAATCTTCTTTTGCGGTGTGTTTGTCGAGATATGATGAATTGTGGATTTAAGATCAGCTTATCTATGAATATTATTTGAATCATCTATGAATTCTTATATGCATGATTTGATATTTTAGTAATTCTCTTCGAACTTTTGGTTTGGTTTGGCCAACTAGATTGATTTTTCTTGCAATGGGAAAAGTGCTTTGCTTCGGGTTAAATCTTGCGGTGCTTTCACCCAGTGACAGAAGGGGACGAGACACGTATTGTATTGTTGCCATCTGATACGTCCAAAACATATCTATAATTTCTGCTTGCTCCATGCCTCTTTTGGGTGATATTGCTATGATATTTATACACTTCCATACACTTTTGATCATATTTGGACTAACCTATTAACTCAGTGCACCCCAGTGCCAGTTTCTGTTTTCTGCTGTTTTTGTATTTCAGGTTTTCCCATTACGAGAACTGCCAGAAAAATCCCGGAAAAATTATATAAAAAATCAGCGTTCCAGAAGCTTCCCGGCAGCCGAAGTAGGGCCGGAGGGGGGCCACCAGGGCTCCAGGCGCCCTGGTGG
>LR738710.1:564045740-564105508 GCA_902687465.1 Secale cereale | reverse complement strand
AGCCGAAGTAGGGCCGGAGGGGGGCCACCAGGGCTCCAGGCGCACTGGTGGCGCGGCCCCCCTCCTGGCCACGCCGGGGGGGGGGGGGGCTGGGCCCCCCAGGCCTCCGCTGATGCCCCCCTTTGGCATATATTTATATCGTGTCCTGAAACCCTCGAGACGGGAACCCTTTTTCGCGATCTCATCTCTGTTCTGCTGCCGCCGCGCTTCCAAGATCGGGAGCACCAGGAGAACTCTTCCCGGCACCCTGCCGGAGGGGAGGATCACCACCGGGAGCCTCTCCACCACCATGGACGCCGATGAGTTGTGAGTAGTCTCCCTTGGACCATGGGTCCATGACCAGTAGCTATGTGATGTTCTCCTCCCGTTCTTGTGCTTCACTAATTAGTCCTCGTGAGCTGCCCTACATGATCGAGGCACATATGTAATCCTTATGCTGTTGCTATGTTGAGTTTGCTGGGATCCGATGGATTGTGAGATTATGTTTAGATTGTGTTTGAGTAATATATTTGATCTACCTCTTTTATATTTATGTTCGTAAGTAATTCTTGCATGTTCTCCGTTGTTATTTATTGCTTTGGCCAAGTAGTAGGTAGTGACTCCAAGAGGGAACATTATGCATGATTGTGGGTTCATGCCCCTCGATGACTAGCTTGAGTGACAGAAACATGAGTCTAGGGGATGTGCTGTTGCCACAAGGGGGAAAACAACGGCGCTTGTGCCCGCGGGTGCAAGGATTGTTTACTTTACGCAAAGTTCTTTTAATGCAGTTGTCTGTTGCTTTGAGTTTACACTATGAGTGGGACTCGCAACTTAATACCAGCGAGATGTTCTGGATAGATATCTCAAGGTGGATGATTAGTAGTAGATGCAGATGGATTTCGGTCTACTTGCCTTGGCGTACCGCCCATGCTTTGAACCTCTACCTTTCTTGCAACATAGTTAGCATTGGTTTGCGCACATAATTCTTTCAATTGCCCAGCTGTAATTTGTTTACCTCACATAGCTATTTTATTGTCTTTTGGGAGAGAGACATCACTAGTGAACATCATGGGACCCCGGTCCATATTACCATCACTGATCACATCCGCTATTTACTTTCCGCTTTTACTTACTATTTGCAGCAAAACCTATCACTATTATCACTTGCGTTTGATCCTTTGTAAACGACAAGGCCGGAGGGATTGACAACCTCTCTGTACTCGTTGGGAGCAAAGTTATTTGTATCTGTGTGCAGGTCCACGTTGATTGCTAATATCTGGCGCCGTTAGCAGTTGACACCTTCTTGTTGAAACTGGGAGTCTCATGGGAAATCGATCCTTGGTATCTTTGCCAAGGGAAAACTTCCGCTACACTACATCTCAAACCTTCCACTTGGGGTAACCAACGAGGGGCGAGAAGCCATCAAGCAAAGTTTTCTGGCGCCGTTGCCGGGGACTCCACTCTTCAGGATAGGGGAGTTGCATGCTATCTTTTACCTTTGCTTTTTAGTCTTGTTAGTTTACCTTTCAGTTTTTTTGCTTTAGTATCCTTTATCAAAAATCACAAAAAAAAATTATTTGCCTTTCTGTTAGTAGTCCTTTCTGTTTAGCCAAACATGTTAGGATTTGGTGCTTTGAGGGAATCAGAAGTCCTAGATTTCCATCAAAGGGATGGAGAAAATATGAAGAAGGCATGGGACAGAATTTCTGATGCACATAGGAGAATTATGCCTTGGATACCTATAAAAATTGTGCTTAGAAATTTTTACCATGGTCTTTTTAAATGGTGTAAACACTCTCTTGATATTATAGCTGAGGGAGATTTCCTAGAGTGTGATGAAGCTAGAGCTCTTGAAATTATACATGGTCTATCTAGTTACTTTGTTTATGATCATAACTTTGATACTGTCATAGATAGACTTGCTACTATTGAGAAGAGAATGGATGCTCTAGACTTGATGAAGGTAGAGAAACCCAAACCCAATAAGAAAGACATTTTGGAAATAGACAATGATTGGGAGCCTTTTGTTAGGATTAGCATCTCTAATCAAGACTTCCTTGCTTATTGTGATATTGGATCTATGGTTTCTACTACGCCAAAAATTGTTCGTGATTCTTTAAAATTTAACATGGATAGATTACCATCTTGTCATGAACACACTAATGGAGATATTTCTGAAATCCAGGGAAGAATAAAAGACGTGCCAGTTAAATTCTTTAAAGGGATTGCAATGATTGATTTCTTCATCATGGAGCCAAACCAAGGAAATATAGTGCTTGGAAGGGACTTCCTCCGAGCGGTAAAAGGCTTCATCGATATAGGTAAGGGACAAATCCGCTTACGCGGGAAGGCAAAAGGTGTGTACCCCTTTCCTAGAAGGAACAAGAGTGAACTTGTTCAGGAACCATTTGAAACAATTTATAGCTCCGATCATTATGATGGTTATTGATTCCTCTTTGCATTATGCCTAGCTTAAAGGCATAAAAGAAAGCGCTTTTGGGAGGCAGCCCACATGAATAAAATTTTATTTTGCTTTTGTTGTGTCTTGATGTTGTTACTACAGTAGCATCATCATTGTATCTTTACTTTTCAATTTTGTGCCAAGTGTAGCCTCTGATTGCAAGAAAGTTCAAAAGTTGTGACGTGCTGTCCAGGAAACAGATTCTGTCCTTGGATAGAAAAATTCGTATAAAATCACCAGATCATATTTTTGGTCTGAATTTTCTCGACAGCGTGCTCTATACAATTGTCTTTCGTGCATCTGTTCTGAGTTTTTTGATTAGAGTTGCAGAAGTTCCCCGAAAAAATCATTTACTATCTGCTGTTCTGTTTTTCACAGATTCTGTCCTGTTTTGCCTTTCCTTCATTTTGCAAACCCTGAGCTTGCTTTTTCTTTGCAAAAACCTTTTGGCAATCTTGAGAAACAGTATACCTTCAAGAATATCCTTATTTCTAGCAAGGAACAATTATTTTATTATGGGTACTAACCTCGCTAATCAGATTATGATGAGTTATGTATGAAGGGAGTTTTCAAGTGTGCGAGGGAAGATGATAAAAAGATTCAGGAGTGCCAAACGCTCAAGCTTGGGGATGCCCCCATGCACCCCCAAGAAATATTCAAGGAGACTCAAGCGTCTAAGCTTGGGGATGCCCCCGTGCATCCCCTTCTCCATCAACATTATCAGTTCGTCTTTCGTTCCACTATATTTTTATCACTTCATGTGTTATGTGCTATGCTTGGAGCGTCTTGCTTTTAGTTTTCCTTTTTAGTTTTCCTTAGCTTTTCATAACGAGTCGGAACTCAGCTTTCTTTATGTGGGAGAGAAACACGCTCCACTTCTACCTAGAACATAACATAGAATTTTCATGTCTATCTTTGCTGTGTGTGTTCTTTGTCTTTCAATAGCTACTATCATGTTTAGCTTTTAGTTTTCATGCTTATCTTTTTTAAAGAGCTTTTGTTTAGTTGGTTGGTTGAACTCTCTTTATTTATCATGATTATCTTATTAAGAGAGTTTGCTTCTGTTGCATTGGTTGATATGTCTATGATAAAGATGCTACGTGCATAATGGTGCTTAGTAGTTCATGTTTTCTTATGGTTAGTCTCAAATAGCTGGGGGGTTCCCAATGTGTTATTGGAGTACCAACATGATTTGTTTGCCTATGATGTGGTATGGTTTAGTAATATCTTCCTTCAAGAATTTATTTTGATTGACTTGGCGTATGCTCACGCATATTTAAGACTGTAAAGAAAGTCTGTCAAGCCTTGATGATCTTTTGTTTCTGAGTAGCGATATAACTTCCATGCCTGATTCAATGTTGCTTTGTCGCTCTGCATTATTATGACCGTCATTGCTCTCTTAGTTGGTCGCTCCCAGTCTTTTGCTAACCTCCACCTGTACTAAGCGGACTGACTGCTTGTGCATCCAAATTCTTTTAAACCAGTTATGCCATATGAGTCCACCATACCTTCCTACATGGTATTTACCTGCCATTCCTAACGGAGACTTGCATGTACCATCTCGAAATTATTCAAAAAAAAATGCATTCCTATTTTGTGCCTCTGTTTTTAGTTCATGAGGAAGTAGTAGTTAATTCATGATCTTTTTAAGTTGGACAAGCTTCACCCCGGGATTGCATGTCTAATGTGCAAACCCATAACACGAGAAGGAACTGGCATTGAGTGCGCCCGGCTCAAAATTAATATAACAAACAAACCCTCCTTCACGCTTTGTTCATGAGAAATCAGAAAACTTTGGCAGTGATAAACAAAGGAGATTAAGAGGATGTGATCGTCCTCATTCGGGAGCCGTTCCTCGAAACTTGTCCATCTCAAGAAGTGATTGAGTTCTCTGCTAGCATTCGTTGACGAAACATGCATAATCTAAAAAAAAAATATTACCTCTGTTTTTAAAACCAAGAGCTCTGGTACATGTTTTGTCTTTGTTTCCGACTACGGGTTTTCAACCTTGCCAACAAAAGCCACGGTTCGAGAGTCTCCACCTCCTTTTAAAGCAATAACTACTGAGAGCATGATTGTCATTCTGAGTGTAATGTGCATTGTCCCAAAGTAGCATTGTCTTTTGCATGATTATGATATCGTTTATTTTGAAATCATTGTATCTAGTCATCACTTAAACCTTGGAGGTGCCCCTGCGTTTATGTTTTGCTTCACTAAAGGGGGCAAGCGAGATATCACTTTATCATATTTGCACACCATGCTCATTACAAATCTATTTGATGTTTCAGTATCATATTGTAAAATTTTCAGTTCTTTGTGATTTTCTCATGAGGCAACTTAATTACTACAGATTCATTGTCTCAGTAAGCTTTTGTCATATGACTATGAAAAATCCTTATATGGTTAATAGCATGTCACCACAGAAATTATTCTTGTTCTCATTTACCTACTCGAGGACGAGCAGGAATTAAGCTTGGGGATGTTGATACGTCCAAAACGTATCTATAATTTCTGCTTGCTCCATGCCTCTTTTGGGTGATATTGCTATGATATTTATACACTTCCATACACTTTTGATCATATTTGGACTAACCTATTAACTCAGTGCACCCCAGTGCCAGTTTCTGTTTTCTGCTGTTTTTGTATTTCAGGTTTTCCCATTACGAGAACTGCCAGAAAAATCCCGGAAAAATTATATAAAAAATCAGCATTCCAGAAGCTTCCCGGCAGCCGAAGTAGGGCCGGAGGGGGGCCACCAGGGCTCCAGGCGCCCTGGTGGCGCGTCCCCCCTCCTGGCCGCGCCGGGGGGGCGCCTGGGCCCCCCAGGCCTCCGTTGATGCCCCCCTTTGGCATATATTTATATCGTGTCCCGAAACCCTCGAGATGGGAACCCTTTTTCGCGATCTCATATCTGTTCCGCCGCCGCTGCGCTTCCAAGATCGGGAGCACCAGGAGAACTCTTCCCGGCACCCTGCCGGAGGGGAGGATCACCACCGGGAGCCTCTCCACCGCCATGGACGCCTCCCGGATGAGTTGCGAGTAGTCTCCCTTGGACCATGGGTCCATGACCAGTAGCTATGTGATGTTCTCCTCCCGTTCTTGTGCTTCACTAATTAGTCCTCGTGAGCTGCCCTACATGATCGAGGCACATATGTAATCCTTATGCTGCTGCTATGTTGAGTTTGCTGGGATCCGATGGATTGTGAGATTATGTTCAGATTGTGTTTGAGTAATATATTTGATCTACCTCTTTTATATTTATGTTCGTAAGTAATTCTTGCATGTTCTCCGTTGTTATTTATTGCTTTGGCCAAGTAGTAGGTAGTGACTCCAAGAGGGAACGTTATGCTTGATTGTGGGTTCATGCCCCTCGATGACTAGCTTGAGTGACAGAAACATGAGTCTAGGGGATGTGCTGTTGCCACAAGGGGGAAAACAACGGTTCTTGTGCCCGCGGGTGCAAGGATTGTTTACTTTACGCAAAGTTCTTTTAATGCAGTTGTCTGTTGCTTTGAGTTTACACTATAGGTGGGACTCGCAACTTAATACCAGCGAGATGTTCTGGATAGATATCTCAAGGTGGATGATTATTAGTAGATGCAGATGGATTTCGGTCTACTTGCCTTGGCGTACCGCCCATGCTTTGAACCTCAACCTTTCTTGCAACATAGTTACCATTGGTTTGCGCACATAATTCTGTCAATTGCCCAGCTGTAATTCGTTTACCTCACATAGCTGTTTTATCGTCTTTTGGGAGAGAGACATCACTAGTGAACATCATGGGACCCCGGTCCATATTACCATCACTGATCACATCCGCTATTTACTTTCCGCTTTTACTTACTATTTGCAGCAAAACCTATCACTATTATCACTTGCGTTTGATCCTTTGTAAACGACAAGGCCGGAGGGATTGACAACCTCTCTGTACTCGTTGGGAGCAAAGTTATTTGTATCTGTGTGCAGGTCCACGTTGATTGCTAATATCTGGCGCCGTTAGCAGTTGACACCTTCTTGTTGAAACTGGGAGTCTCAGGGGAAATCGATCCTTGGTATCTTTGCCAAGGGAAAACTTCCGCTACACTGCATCTCAAACCTTCCACTTGGGGTAACCAACGTGGGGCGAGAAGCCATCACCATCGAGGATAACAAGATGGGATTTTGATCATATTGCTTGGGTTAATTCCGCTACATCATGTCATCTTACTTAATGTGTTACTCTGTTCTTCATGAACTTAATACTCTAGATGCATGCAGGAGTCAGTCGATGTGTGGAGTAATAGTAGTAGATGCAGGCAGGAGTCGGTCTACTTGACATGGATGTGATGGCTATATTCATGATCATTGCCTTAGATATCGTCATAATGATGCGCTTTTCTATTAATTGCTCGACAGTAATTTGTTTGCCAACCGTAATATTAGCTATCTTGAGAGAAGCCTCTAGTGAAACCTATGGCCACCGGATCTGTTTTTTCATCATATAAGTTTCCGATCTACTATTTTTCAATCTTTTACTTTCCAATCTATAAACCAAAAATACCAAAAATATTTACTTTACAGTTTATCTATCTCTATCATATCTCACTTTTGCAAGTAACCGTGAAGGGATTGACAACCCCTTTATTGCGTTGGGTGCAAGTTGTTTATTGTTTGTGCAGGTATTTGGCGACTTGCGCGTTGTCTCCTACTGGATTGATACCTTGGTTCTCAAACTGAAGGAAATACTTACTCTACTTTGGTTCATCACCCTTTCCTCTTCAAGGGAAAAACCAACGCATGCTCAAGAGATAGCAGAAAGAATTTCTAGCGCTGTTGCCCGGGAGATCTACGTCATGTCAAGAGTCAAGATTTGTCTTCTCTCAACTCGCCAATCTCTGGTGCCATTGAGATCTACGTCAAATCAAGACATACCAAGTACCCGTTGTAAAACTCTCATCTCTTGCAATTACATTATTGCCCATTCACCTCTTGTTTTCCTCTCCACCACTTCTAAAATGATTTTTGAAAAGATTTGCCTTTTCTTCGCCCTTCATCCGTTCGTCTTTTTGTTTGCCCTTATGTCTTACTTGGTTTGTCTGCTCGTTTGCTTGGTATAATTGTGTGTCTACTGAAAATCGGAAAAGAAGTTTATGGATCCTCATCCACTTGCTAATATTTTTAAGAGATCCAATTATGATGAACCAATTGCTAGTGAGTTGAGTGCACTAGATTATCTTTATGAAGTTTTGCTTGAAATTCGTGAATCTGAAAGTTGTGATGAAATTTATGAAGTGATTCACGATAGGTACTTGAATGAAAAGCATAATTGCAATAATGTTATTATAAATTCTATTAATGTAAATTGCGCTAATGATATGCAAAACCCTAAGCTTGGGGATGCTTATTTTGCTATGACCACTAGTTGTTGCAATGATCATGATTGGGGTGATGCTTCTTACGATCTTGAAAATTTATTTAAGCCCCATGATGAATATGAGATTGATAATAATGTTTGCCATGATATGTAAAGTGGGTCTGAAAGAATGTAAACTTTTGATCTCACTACTTTGGATATTGATTAATCTTATGATTTTTTTGTTAAAAGTGGGCTTGGAGAAGCAATGACTTTGTTCTATGTTAATCCCACTATTTTGAACGAGTGTCAACTTTGCATACATATGGATCATGTAGATAAAAATTTATGTGATAGCTATATTGTTGAATTTTAATATGATCCTACATGCAATTATTATGAGAGAGGAAAATATGGTTGTAGGAATTTTCATGTTACTAAATTATCTCTCGTTATGTTGAGATTGCTATTGTTTCTTTCTTCTTCCTTGTATATGTTAGTTTTCACTTGTCTTAATAATTTATTTGCTTATAAAATGCCTATGCATAGGAAGTATGTTAGACTTAGATGTGTTTGCCACGTGTTTTATGATGCTCTCTTTGTGCTTCAATTCTTATCATTCATGTGAGCGTCATTGAAATCTCAAGCCAATCTTAATGGCTATAAAGAAAGAGCTTGTTGGAAGGCAACCCAATGAATAAAATTTATTTTTGCCTTTTTCATTATATTCTTATGTAATAACACGTTATTACTTCTGTAGTAATTGTGTTTTGGTGTTTTAATTAGTGTTTGATCCTAGTAAGACCTTTGGGATTGCTTACGATGATTGTTGATTTGATTTTGCTGAAAAACATAAACTTTTGCGCCCAGTGCAGAAAATTCAATAATTCGCTGGAACGTGAAAACCTTCTGAAATTCTTACACAAAATTGATATACAAATTCCCCATGTCATCCTAAGTTTTCAGAATTTTTTGAGTTACATAAGTATGCGAAGTTTTCAGATTGCTACGGACTGTTCTGTTTTTGACATATTCTGTTTTCTATATGTTGTTTGCTTATTTTGATGAATCTATGGCTAGTATCGGGGGGTATGAACAATGGAAAAGTTGGAATGCAATAGATATTACACTAATATAAAATAAGAATGAGATCACAACAGTACCTTGAGTGGTTATTTGCTTTGTTTTACTAACGGAGCTCATGAGTTTTCTGTTGAGTTTTGTGTTGTGAAGTTTTCAAGTTTTGGGTGAGGATTTGATGGGATATGGAATAAGGAGTGGCAAGAGCCTAAGATTGGGGATGCACGAGGAACCCCAAGGTAATATTCAAGGACAACCAAGAGCCTAAGCTTGGGGATGCCCTGGAAAGGCATCCCCTCTTCCGTCTTCGTCCATCGATAACTTTACTTGAGGCTATATGTTTATTCACCACATGGTATGTGTTTTGCTTGGAGCATCTTGTATGATATGAGTCTTTACTTTTTAGTTTGCCACAATCATCCTTGCTGTACACACCTTTTGTGAGGGACACGCTTCAATCATGACTTATTAGAATACTCTATGTGCTTCATTTATATCTTTTGAGCTAGGCAATTTTGCTCTAGTGCTTCACTTATATCTTTTTAGAGCACGACAGTGGGTTTATTTTATAGAAAGTTTTGAACTCTCTTGCTTCACCTGTATTATTTTGAGATTCTTTAAAAATAACATGGTAATTTGCTTGGGTTATGAATTTAGCCCTAATATGATAGGCATCCAAAGGAGATATAATAAAAATTTCATATATCGAGTTGTAAGTAAAAAAAGTGTGATGATCATCATTATTAGAACATTGCCGCATGTGAGGTTATAAATAAAGACGCCGAAAGAGTCTCCAAAAAAGGGGTCTCCTAAAAAAAGGAGCCTAAAAATAAAAAATGAAAGAAAAAGAGAGAAGGGACAATGATACTATCCTTTTCCACACTTGTGCTTCAAAGTAGCACCATGCTCTTCATGATAGAGAGTCTCCTATGCAATGTTGAGGATATCACTTATCATTATCTTCTTAGTCACCTGGGAATTAGAGATTAATCGGAAATCGGCCGATTAATCGATTTTATCGGTTAACTATTAATCTGCCATTTTTTCAAATCCCAGGTTCCCAACAATAGAATATGCTATATTCAACACCAAACAATATTAGATAGAAGTGTTACCTTGAATCCTAGCCTTTGAATCCTGATATAATGACAAAAAAAAATAGAAAAAACATTACATATTGCGTAACAAGGTCCACAAAACACAAATAAACATAGTTCTTGCAAACATAGTGCTACGAATAGGCCCGATTTATCGATAGATTCTCGATAAATCGCTAGTCATAGCGATAAATTGGCTCAAATAATAAATGATGAAGATAAGGCATAATCTTATCGGTCACCCCAAGAGTAGCGATAAATCGGACGATAAATCGCTGAATCGAAAGATTTCTTGAACAATGCTCCTATGTTGTCACTTTCATATACTAGTGGGAAATTTTCAATATAGAACTTTGCTTGTATATTCCAATGAAGGGCTTCCTCAAATGGCCTAGGTCTTCATGAGCAAGCAAGTTGATGCACACCCACTAGTTTTCTTTTGAGCTTTCATACACTTATAGCTCCAGTGCATCTGTTACATGGCAATCCATACTCACTCACATTGATATCAATTGATGGACATCTCCATAGTCCATTGATTTTCCGAGTTGATGTGAGACTTTCTCCCTCATTTTGTCTATCACCACCTTCTATTCCACCCATAGTGCTATGTCCATGGCTCACGCTCATGTATTGCGTGAAGAGTTGAAAAGGTTTAAGAATGTTGAAGTATAAAAACAATTGCTTGATTGACACCGGGATGGGCATGATTTATAGTTTGTGTTAAGAAGAGGGAGCATAAAAGACTATATGATTTTCTAGGGATAACTTTCTTTAGCCATGTTATTTTTTGAAGCTTTATAGATTGCTTTCAGTATGCTTGAAGTATTATTGTTTTGATATTGATAAACTTTTGTTTTGACTCTTATGGATCTAAACATTCATGCCACAATAAAGAAGAATTACATTGATAAATACGTTGGGTAGCATTCCACATCAAAAAAATTGTTTTTATCATTTACCTACTCGAGGACGAGCAGTAATTAAGCTTGGGGATGCTTGATACGTCTCCAATGTATCTGAAAGAGTTGTATATCGACTAGAGGGGGGTGAATAGGGGATTTTTAGGAAATTCTTCAAAACATGGAAGTTTCGAAGACAAACGATAGAACCGATCTTATTTATATGCAGCGGAAGGTAGACTACACTAGACAAGCCATAGTCAAGTATTCAATGAAGTGAAAGCACGAAGACTAATAGCAGCTAGGCAGTATGGATCAGGATGGACGATTGTATGAAGCCAGTCAGAACAAGTAGTCACACAGTGAAGTCAAACAGATAAGGCAAGCAGGCAATGACTTCACAAAGACAGACAGTAGGTAAAGAGAAGGAAGGGATAGAACCAGTAGCTTGGGAAGACAGTGATTTGTTCGACCAGTTCCAGTTGCTGTGACAACTGTACATCTGGTTAGGGAGGCTGAGATTTAACTCAGAAGACCGCATCTTCACCTTATTCCCCTTGAGCTAAGGACACCCAGTCCTCGCCCAATCACTCTGGTAAGTCTTCAAGGTAGACTTCCAAACCTTCACAGACTTTGTTCACCGGCGATCCACAATGACTCTTGGATGCTCAGAACGCGACGCCTAACCGGCTGGAGGATTCACAGTCCTCAAGTGTAACAAGTCTTCAGATCACGCGGACAGAAAGACTTCAGTGATGCCTAACACTTTTTGGCTCTGGGTGTTTGGGCTTTGTCCTCGCAAGGATCTCTCTCTCTCAAATGCTACGGAGGTGGGTTGCTCTCAAACGACAAAAGATGTGTACTAACTCTGAGCAGCCACCAATTTATGGTGTAGGGGGTGGGTTATTTATAACCACTAGGCAACCCGACCTGATTTGTCCGAAATGACCCTGGGTCACTAAGGAACTGACACGTGTTCCAACGGTCAGATTTCAAACACACGTGGCAACTTTACTTGGGCTACAAGTAAAGCTGACTCATCCAACTCTGGATAAGATTTGCTCTCATTGTCTTCGCTCGAAGACATAGGATTTGGTTGATCATCACTTTAGTCACTCTGACTTTGTTCACTTGGACCCCACTTAACAGTACGGTGGTTCCTATGACTCAACAAAGAAGAAAAGGAAACAATGAAACGTCTAAGTCTTCGCGCTCCATAGTCTTCACACAATGTCTTCTCTCGTCATAGTCTTTAATATGAGTATCTTCATATACCACCATTGTCGTCAATTTCTTCATACATTTTTAGGGGTCATCTCCGGTAGGTAAACCGAATCAATGAGGGACTACTACCTGTGTTATCCTGCAATTCTCACAAACACATTAGTCCCTCAACCAGGTTTGTCGTCAATACTCCAAAACCAACTGGGGGTGGCACTAGATGCACTTACAATCTCCCCCTTTTTGGTGATTGATGGCAAACTGGTTGAAGTTTTCAACGGGGATAAAAGTATGTGAAATTGTAAAGGATAAAGGTATTGTCGTCATAAGTAGCAAAAGGCTCCCCCTGAAGATGTGCATATAAGTAATTTGCTTTTGAATGCAAATGCACATAGCAGGTTGTACTTGTGGAGATCCTCTTCAACCTATGAAGACAATTCATCATGCACAATTGATATGTCGAATATAATGATATGCATAATGAGAAATGGATGTATGCAAAATGTCTAAGTGCGGAATTTATCGTCGCACATGCGGAATTAATCATCGCATTACAGAGTACCAGAAAACGTAGCAGACGACCATCAAGTTCAAGTGTTACAACTCAATGAACCAAATGTAACAAAAAGCGAGAGTTGTAAACACTTAGGCAAAATATAAAGCACCCGCCCATATGGACATGCTTGAAGACTATCAACTCATATGCTTCTCCCCCTTTTGTCAGTAAGGACCAAAACGGTTTGAGGACACAAAGCCTCTACTCATTCACAGAAGGAGTAGGAGAAGATGCAGGGTCGGCGTTGGTGTTTGGCAGTGCAGAAGTACTTGGAGCAGTGTCGACACGCGCCGAAGGAGGAGGAGGTGAGGTAGCATCATCTTGATCATCGATCACTCTGGCATTCACCGTTGCAGCGGAGGAGGAATAATTAGAGTCTTCAAGAGACGGAGTTCGACGCAAGGCAACATTCCTTGGGGGAGTGGTGTGAAACTTGAATCTTTCAGTGAAGCCATCGTCTTGAAGATCTGCTTCAGCACTCAGCAACGTCAAACTCTTCCATGACCTCCGACAGGTTTCATGTGCAACAAAGGCATTCTTGGTGGCAAGGTTGCGAATACGATTAACGTCCACCAAGAGGCTTTGCATCTGGCGCTTCAGCCAGTAGTGATGCTTATCATGTTTCTGATGTAAGGCAACGAGAAGTTCTCGGTCAGTGCGAACACGAGATCGCTTCCGAGGCCTTTGGGCAATGGTGCTCTCAGTAGCTTCAGTCTGTGCACGATGAGGTAAGCGAGTATGTCCAGCCAGAGGATAAACACGAGTGACTGCTTCAAATCCTTCAATGGGCTGAGTAAAGCTTTGGTAATCAACATTGTGAAGATAAAGAGGCTCTTTGGCAGTGTGTGGGTATATGGCTTCAACTGACATATCAACCTCTGGCAGGAATATGAGCTGGTTGCGAGCAGAAGGCTGATAGTTGACAGCGGAATGAAGCTTGATGAGGCGCATGACCCATGGAGTGTAGAACTTAAGTCCAAAGAGATCAGAGCCTGATGCAGCCAACTGCTTGATAAAGAAGTCTTGAGCGTTGAAGCTGATGCCATTGAAGATATAGAAGACCAATGTCTTCATTGTTCCTTCAAGTTTGGCTGATGAAGAGTGTCCTTTGACAGGCCATTGAGTTTGCCTGATGATATGATATATAGTGCGGGGAAGATACTCAAGGTCTTCAACAAAGAACTCCTTTGGGTACTCAGCATCGCGTGACAAGGGCTTCATCATGCTCAGCATTTGGCTCATGTTGGGCTCTGGCTTCTGTAAGATACTCTCCAAAGCATCGCGGTGACGTTGACAACCAGGTTCATATAGTTCTCCTGGAGTGGGCAGGCCATTTAGCTCAATGATGTCAAAGGCTTTGGCTTCATGATGGACATTTCCTGTCATCCACTCAAGGACCCATGTTTTCAGATCCCTGTTGTAGCCGCGAATGTGGAGGGTTGCATAGAATTGCAGAAGCAGCTCTTCATTCCAATGCTCTTTATCAGTTACGAAGTTCAGTAATCCAGCATCACGGAAGCAATCAAGGGCTTCATCAAGGCAAGGCAACCCAGCAATGGCTTCAGTGTCAAGACGCATATGTGGGAAGATGCGCCCTTGATCATAGAGAACACGTGAATAATAGCTGCGATGTTGATAGCTCCAGAGCCTATCTGATGAAATCCTTGGTTTGGAATAGGGGTTCTTGGCGCTATCAAAGAAGGTGTTGTGCGCAATGAAGCCATTGGCATTGAAGGATCCTGGTGAAGTGGCAGTACCTGGAAACCTAGGCAGTCTTGGCTTTGGCTTCTGGACATGTGGCCTGTGCTGAACATGATAGTCAAATTGAGGACCAACAGCAGGAGGAGGGACCAGAATAGGCCATCTGACAGTGACCAACTGACCATAGTTGTATGCTTGCTCAATAGTGTGTGGCCTGGGAGGCGGTACAGGAGCAGTAACAGTGGCAGTGGCAGTGGCAGTGACTTCGGGCTGCAGATTTGCATCAGGTGCAGCATTGACTTGAGGTGCAATCACTTAGGGTGCCACATTAACTTCAGGCGCCGCATTAGCATCAGCCATGACAACGTCATTGGCGTCAGTGTTGGTGTTGGTAGCCGCCTCAGCATGTGTAACCTCCACTTCAAGAGCTGGAGGGTCAGACACGTTCTCCACGAGAACAACTTGGTTGGTAGGGGGTGTGGCAACACGTGCTTTTTCTTCTCTTGCTTCTTCTTCTTGGTCATCGGTTGATGTAGCCGGAATATCTTCAGCCGCTTTGGCTTCAGACTCAGGGATGTTCGCAGTTGGAGAGGCTTCAGGAAACACTTGTCGTGAAACAGATTGGCGCTCATCTCCTTCTGGAACACTTGATTGATCGAATTGAGGCCTTGGAACTTTCCAAACCCGCGGAATGCTGGCGACGCCTGCGGAGATGGAGTTGGTTGTGCCTCATAGTCTTCATCTTCAAGCACCAGACTGGTGACTTGAGTTGGGGGAGTTACTGGTGTTTCTGCTTGACAGTGGGAGTCTTGTGGGTGATCATCACACGAGTCATCCTGAGCAATTGGCGTCAAAGGACGACCAATGCTGATGCGTTCGTTGTTCGTGAGAACAGGCGATGATACCACATTGTGTTCAATCTGAGGAAGGACTTCATCATCTTCAACATTGTCGTGATGACCAATGTCTTCAGCTGCGGTGGGGTTAACAGCTGGAATGTCTTCAGGAGTCTCTGTGGTAGCAGGCTCATGAACAATCATGCGACGTTCTTGTTGTGCAGATGCAGGACGAGCAACAGAAATTGGCTCGATGATAAGGGGCTTTGTGGGAGCAGCCCGGACTTTCTTGGTCTCGCGTTTCTTGGTCGGTGGAGCATCATCAGTGGTGTTCTTGGTTTTGCGCTTGCGGGCTTCAGCTTCAGCGACCTTTGTCTTCTTGAGTTCTGAAGCAACTGTGGGGACCTTAGGCTTCGAGCCTGTCATGCTGGCAGGGAAGAAAATGCGAGGTTATTCCCGCCTTGATGCTTCAGCTGGGGCCACAGTTGGCTTCTTCTTCTTGGCAGCCATCCTGGGGTCGATGCCAGGACGCCCAAGGGCCTTGCGCTTCTCAGCTTCATTGTAAGCTTGAACACACTTGGCAGCCAAAACCTTTATGCGTTCACGAGAACCATTAGCTTCTTCACGCTTCTTGTGAAAGGCTTCCTTGAGCTCATGCATCATGACTTGAAAATTCTGGACATCTTTGACGCTGAGCTTGGCCATATGCTTCTTGAACTGAGCCTTTTCAAAATCAATCTTGTGCTTCAACTCAACAATTTTCCGAGCAAGAGCTAGCTCAGAAGCAATGGCACCGTTGAATAGACGCTCATGCTAATTGGAAGTTGCAGATCATCAAAGCTGAGATTGGGGGTGTCAAACCACTCATCAATGAAGTTGTTGATGATTGCCACGTCAAAGAGAGGCAAGTCATTGAAGATTTCTGCTTCTTGCTTGCTCTTTATCAGTTGCTCAAGAGCGTCATCAGCAAGATCTTCATCACTTGACAGATCAATGGTGTCATTCTCATTCCTCAGAACAGCAGCAGGAGTCAGAGCAGAACTGGGGGTGTGCATGGGCTTCTTCTTTAGCTTCTTGGTCTTGGAGATGCGAGAGTGATCTTCAGACTGCACACTTGGTGCAGGAGGAGCAGTGGCCAAGGGCTTCACTCTCGAAGCTTTTGGTGGAGTGGAAGGCTTCGAAGCCTTGGGTTTCTTCTGCTTCTTCTGCTTCGGAGGTGTAGGCGCTTCATCAGAGTCAGCGTCGTCTGTATGTTGATCCACATCCGCCCCTTCAGCCCTTATATGAGAGATGAGACCTTCTAAGTTGTAGAAGGGCCCAACAAGATTTGGTTCAGCTTCGCGTGTGCCATCGGCACGAGGCGCAAAGGGGCCAGGGTTGAAATCTAATCCCCAAGATTTCTTGTTCTCCTTGGCCGAGTTCTTGGCAAACTGTAGGTTGCGCTTGAACATATTGTCATCTTGACACCATAGCAATGACGATGGGTCGGCATCATCTGGTTGTGGCCCTCGGACCATGCAAGGATAGAAGCCTTGCTCAATGGCTTCAGCTCTGGACCTGGGTGGAAGATTTTCATACAAAATGTCTCCCCATGGTCGCTTGATGGCATTCTTCTCAGCATACTCCTGGGTCACAAACCTGTACTTGTACCACTGTTCTCCCCAATATCTTTGAATCCATTGGATTCGAGTTTTTCTTTGATTATAGTCCTCCTCTGGATCAGTCTTGTACAGCTCATAGAGGTCAGGAGGCAAGTCTCTGGAGGTGTTTCCACAGCGCTGTCTGCCACCCTTCCTAACAGATTTCTCAGTTGCCATGAGATTCAAACTGAAAGGCTTCAACACTGTCAAAGGCTTCCGTCTGCTGGTCAGACATGAACTGGCTTCGGGAGAGTTAATGTGACGCTGCAAGAATTCTGCAAATGAATGCAGACTATGAGAACCAAGGGATTCTCCCACGGACATGTACCTGTGACAACATTAGAGATGCGAGGGAAGGGGAAGAGGTCATATGCATTCTCAGAAGATTTTGAAGATAAATCAGTTTAGCAGACATTGACCTCATAGCGCGAAGATATTCACTTATATGTTGAGAGTTGGTTCCAGATTTGTATGAATCCAAGAATAGGTACAAGTGAGGAATCTAACTATGTGTGAAGCACAAGTGAATGTACTAGGAAAAGTATGAGATGCAGACATGGTAGATCCAAATTTGTGGAGGCAGAAACTTCTTTTGGTAGAAAGGATGAATCTATCGGATCAAAAACACGGTAAAAAAGAGGGTTTTAATTTACCACACGATGAACTGCTAGACGGAGACGAAGTGGAGGCCGAGCAGTTCGATCTTCCGTGCCCTAACTTGGCGACGGAGGACGCCTACGGCGGCGACGGAGAAGACGATGTTTGCGGCCGGCGTGAAGACGGTGTCGACGAGGTCGCGGCAGCTAAGCGCTTCGTCGCCGGCGTCGTCGAGAGCTAGCGGTGGCGCTAGGGTTTGTCGAGGTGGAGAGGTGGTAGAAGTGTTTTGACCATGATGGGATGGGCATTTATAAGGAAGGGAGACGACACAGCGCAATTACGCAGGTGCCCCTGGCGGTTCTCATCTGAGGGACACATGGCGGACATGTAACAAATAGGGAGTTGTTGCATGTTCCCACGCACGCCTGGACTGTCGGGGTGGTCGTTCCGGCTTCTCCGGGTTTCAGGCAATAAGGATTGAGCATTAAAAGCAGATTTAATGTTTGTCTCTGTATCTTCTGCTGACAAGGACCCAGAGAAGACATTCGACGGTTCCAACAGAATGCATATGATTTGGATAGATAGAGTTTGAGGTAGAAAGCATAGATAGGTTAGGGTCCGATCACATTCACTTAGTTCAAAAGATTCAAATAAGAAGACATAGCTATAAGTGAATGTTGTAGAGGACAGAACACAAGTCTATATATGTATATATCTGAGTAAGATCAATTTGACAAAGAGAAGACATATATGAAGATAAATCAAATGCGAAGATTTTGCAAATGTAACGCCAGGAGAAACACTTCAAGCAAAGATTTGGTGGTGGCGTTACCCACCGTATAGGAAGTATTAGACCCAGACACGACGCACAATTATCGTGGCGCTCTGAAGTCAAATTCTTAATGTATTCACACTCAGAATGTAAGTCTTCATTGATTGAAGATATACTTTACTTCGTGTGTTGCACATCTAAGTCATCAACATGCATAAGTGTTAGGATGTGTGCCTGATTACAGGACATTCGAGGATTCCAAGATATTTAGCTCACACCGCAACTTGCAAAACCTTTTCTCATCCAAGGGCTTTGTGAAGATATCTGCCAGCTACTCTTCAGTGTTGACATGTATGATATCAATATATTCCTTTATGACATGATCTCTGAGAAAGTGATGACGAATTTCAATGTGCTTTGTCTTCGAGTGTTGAACTGGGTTGTTGGCAATCTTGATGGCGCTTTCATTGTCGCAATAGAGTGGCACATGCTTCAGATGGACACCATAGTCCTTGAGAGTTTGCTTCATCCAGAGAAGCTGAGCGCAGTAAGATCCAGCAACAATGTATTTAGATTCATAAGTGGAGAGTGATACACAGTTCTGTTTCTTTGAAGACCAACAGACAAGTGATCGTCCCAGAAAGTGACATGTGCCTGATGTAGACTTGCGATCAACTTTGTCACCAGCATAATCAGCATCTGAGAATCCAACCAGTTCAAACTCTGAGCCCTTGGGATACCATAATCCTAGTGTTGGGGTGTAAGCCAAATATCGAAGAATTCGCTTCACAGCTAAGTGATGCGATTCCTTTGGTGCCGCTTGGAATCGAGCACACATGTAAACACTAAGCATAATATCTGGCCTAGATGCACATAAATAAAGTAAAGAACCAATCATGGAGCTGTATACCTTTTGATCAAAAAAATTACCATTGGCGTCGGGACTCAGATGACTTTTAGTTGGCATAGGCGTCGTGTATCCTTTGCAGTCTTGCATTCCAAACTTCTTCAGGCAATCTTTGAGGTATTTCTCTTGAGATATGAAGATGCTGTTGCTTTGCTGACGAATTTGAAGACCAAGGAAGAACTTCAGCTCACCCATCATGGACATCTGATATTGCTCTTGCATCATGTGAGCGAACTCATCACTGTATCTTTTGTCAGTGCAACCGAAGATAATGTCAGCCACATAGATTTGGCAAACAAAAATTTCACCATCATATGTCTTCGTGAAGAGTGTGGGATCCAGGGAACCGGGTTTGAAGCCGTTGCTCTTCAGGAAGTCTTTGAGTGTGTCATACCAAGCATGAGGGGCTTGTTTGAGGCCATACAGTCCCTTTTGAGCTTGTATACCATATCAGGATGTTTTGGATCTTCAAAGCCAGGTGGTTGTGCAACATACACTTCTTCTTCAATCTTGCCATTGAGAAAGGCACTCTTCACATCCATTTGATACAGAAGGATGTTGTGATGGTTTGCATAGGCTAGCAGTATGCGAATAGCTTCAAGCCTAGCCACAGGAGCAAATGTTTCATCGAAGTTAATCCCTTCAATTTGAGTGTATCCTTGAGCAACGAGACGAGCTTTGTTTCTGACAACTTGGCCATGCTCATCTTGCTTGTTGCGATATATCCATTTTGTGCCTATTATGTTGTGCTTGCGGGGGTCAGGACGCTTGACAAGTTCCCATACGTTGTTAAGCTCAAACTGTTGAAGCTCTTCTTGCATAGCTTGAATCCATTCAGGTTCCATGAAGGCTTCAACA
This sequence comes from Secale cereale, assembly GCA_902687465.1. NCBI lineage: Eukaryota > Viridiplantae > Streptophyta > Magnoliopsida > Poales > Poaceae > Secale > Secale cereale. Next base: position 564,085,566 of record LR738710.1, on the reverse strand, counting down.
ACTTTCTTGGGTTCAAATATCGAGACAAATGCAAAGTGCCCATAGAAATTTGCTAGCTGTGTTGCTCTTGAACGAGTGAGTGGACCAGGTGTCGGTGTACTAAAGTAGGGGTACCCTAGTATCCCGAACTTGTGCACAGGCAGTCACAGCATCCCGCGGCAAGGCTTGCCGGGTGACCGCCAAGGTCCTCCGTGGTTCCTTTGGAGCCATTCAAGAACAAAGTATTTAAGCCAAGGAGACAAGGCCCCGGCAAGAGGAGCTTGTCGGGAAGGCCAACCAAGGCATCTAAAGGAACTTGCCACGACGTGCCATGCGTCTCGGCAAAGCCCGGTGAGCGACAAGCTCCCGGACGCGATAAGACAACGACCGCGGCAAGGCGCTTGCCGCGGCAAGCTACCACTCTGTACCCGCGCTCCAGCCCATCCACCAATGTGTCGCTCTAGGACCCTTCCAGGCGTACGTGGCGGGAGGCTGTGCAGCCAGCGGTGCGCGGTGGCAAGCGGTGCTGACAAGATTGCCATCATGGCAAGCGGTGGCGTCCCTGACGGTCCCTTTTTGCACTATTTGGGCGACGCAGATGGGCATTCAATGCCCTTGTCCCCTGCCGTCAGGGTTAGGTATGATACACTGTACAGGTTGTTGTACCAACCGCAACACCTTTCCATTTTTACCCTTGTCTACGTTGCCACCTGTTGGTGACCCCTTGAGCATATAAAAGGAGGCCCATGCGCAACGTAGAGGAGGGACAGACGACGGACGAAGAGAACACTCACGCTCGGTCTCGTTAGCTGGTGGTGTGTACTGTAGCACTCAGCGCTTCCGAGCAAGAACTCAATACAAACCACAAAGCAGGAGTAGGGTTTTACGCATCCATGCGGCCCGAACTTGGGTAAATTGCTCGTGTGTTTCGCCTCGATCCGCTCTTCATGCGATCTTCGCCCCCGCCGAACCGAAACGGGCTCGGTCTGCCGGTCCCATAGGTGCTCGTGGATTCGTTCCCCGACATCTTTGGCGTGCCAGGTAGGGGGTGTCGAGGTTGTGTGAACCTGATCCGGCATTCACACGAGCTAGATCTTCATTGTCTTCATCGACATGCCGCCGAAGAAGAAGGCTTCGGAGGCGGTTGCTCCGTCCGCGCCGAACCCACCACCGCCGGAGCAAACGGCTGGTGGGGTAGACGCCGGTGGAAGAATGGGCGTCGACGAGGGAGCTCACGGTGCTGCCAGGTCCAAGGACAAGGCTGCGCTGCCCATCGGCGGCGTAGTCGGCTCCCACAACGACCGGGCGCACTCCAAGACCTCGGCGTCCATACATGCACCGCGCCCATCTTAGGAGGCGCGGGACCGGCAGCGTCATGGTACTCACGGTACCATACGTTTGCTGGACCAAGATTGAGCTGGTGGATCTCGGAGTGCTCAAGACCAGCATGCACGCCAACATGCTGGCACGAGCGAGGCACGGTCGCCTGGACGGGATACTGCTCCTTCTAACATAGTTAGAAGTCCGAGCATATCCCGCTCCTCACACCGTTCGCCACCGCCACCCACCACTTCAGCAGAAGCTTTGGCACGAGCTCAACTGCTCCTGGACTACCCTCCAACGACGGACAAGATCGACGACTGGAGGGCCACCATTCAGAGTCTCATTGACTTCGCCAACGGCGACACTCCACGGCAGCCGAGTACATCACAGCCGCGGCAAGTCAGCCAGGCACGAGCCGGTGACGACAAGACTGGTGGGGGTGCAACCACCGTGCACTCTCCGCCCCGAAGGCCAAGATCACCGACTCGCCGGATCCACCTCGACAGCGACTCCACCGCGTCATCAGATCCACGAGCTCGTCGCGATCAGCGCCAAGTTCTTCACGAACGACAACAAGAAGACACTCGTACTCGCATCGAGCGCCGAAGAGAAGCGCGACGTCAATCGGACCAGCGCGCTGGGCCCTCTGTCGACATGCATGCGCCAGGGGAACCAGGCGACTTGCCGTACGCGGTAGGTTGCCCTGCGTTTACTCGTGAGCTGCGGCAAGTCCAGTGGCCCAGCAAGAAGAATTTCAAGCCAAACGTACCAGAGAAGTATGACGGCAAGTCGCATCCATCAGAGTTCCTCAGCATCTACACCATCGCGGTGCAAGCTGCCGGGGGGCGGGACGACAATATCCTTGCCAACTACTTCCCGCTGGTGCTCAAGCCCAACGTCAGGTCCTGGCTCATGTCCTTGCCGAACAACTCCATATCCTCCTGGGCAGACCTATGCCATCAGTTTGTCGGCGCCTTTACAGGCGGCCACAAACCTCATGGCCAAGAGAGTGACCTTCATTTGCTCGCCCAGAAGGAAGGAGAGCCCCCGCACAAGTACATTCAGAGATTCAGCCGTGTACAACACAACATCCCAGATGTCCACCCTGCCGCGGTCATCAGCGCGTTCCATCAGAACGTCCGTAACCGCAGGATGCGGGAGGAGATGGCGATATGCAAGATCAGAGACATCAGTGAGCTGTATGCCCTGGCCGACAAGTGTGCACTTGCTGAGGAAGGGACGAAACTCCCCGGAGAGAATACAGGAGCAGGAGGATCTGACAGCGAGGATGCTGCCCCGGCAAAGAAAAACCTGCGGCGGAACAACAGGAAGAGGAAAGGCAAAGATGTGCTAGTCGTTGAGCAGTCCGGCAATGAAGGCGGCGCCAGGAAAGCCAAAGCTGGTAGCTCCAGCAAGGAGATTGCCGCATGCACCAACTGCCAGGCTGTGGCGGCAGCCGACAAGCAGGACGACACCGACAAGCAGTACTGCAAGATCCACCGCACCAAGGGCCATGACCTCCAGAGCTGCAAGAAGGTCGAGCATCTTGTCGAGCAACAAAAGGCTGAATACGAGCGACGCGACAAGGAGAAGGCCCAAGGAGGTGCTGGAGGATCCGACAAGAAGCACGCCGGCCGGGGAGGACGCCGTGGCAAGGCCAAACAGCGGCAAGGAGACAGACCTCCCCGCGGCCGCGACAAGGATGAAGATGACGACGACGATGAATACATGGATGATGTCGAGACCAGTGAGCAGGAGTTCCAGAAAGCCACAGAGGTCTTGTGCGTTGACGGCGGTGCTTCTCTGCATACTTCACACCGCCAACTCAAGCAGTGGGTGCGGGAAGTCAATGCGGCAGAACCACCTGTCGAGTCACGCAAGCTTCTGAAATGGTCCAGCACGCCTATCATCTTTGATATTGAGGACCACCCTGATCGCACAACTGCGGTCGGGTGCTTGCCGATGTTGGTTTCACCAACTATCCGCAACCTCAAGGTCACTAAGATGCTAGTGGACGGCGGGGCCGGCTTGAACCTGATCTCCTCCACTGTACTTCAGAAACTCTAGATCCCTGACAGCGAGCTCGAAGAGACCGGCACATTCCAACGAATCAACCCGGGAAGGAGTAAGCCGAAGGGGAAGATCACATTGCCAGTGACATTTGGCAGCGAGTTGAACTTCAGGACTGAGAGGGTCACTTTTGACGTTGCCGATTTTCCATTGCCTTACAATGGGATACTCGGCCGTCCAGCACTCGCCAAGTTCATGGCAGCCTCTCACTACGCATACAACATGCTGAAGATGCCAGGCCCGATAAGTGTCATCTCTGTCCCTGGCGACAAGAAGGATGCTCTTATCTGCGCCGACAAGATCTACCGGGAAGCGACAGCCGCAACAGATTGCAAGTCACCTGCCGTTGAAGCTCCCGGGAGGAAGAAGAAGACCAAGTCCGGCAAGAGTTCTGATGCCCACTCCGGCAAGCGCACCTCTTCGGAGTGCTGCGCTACCATCGAGGACGCACCATCGAGCTCCACCGGCAAGTGTAAGAAGACAATGGCAGCTCCGCCAGAGACCAAGAAGGTGTCCGCCAAGGAGGACGGCACTGGTGGTACCTTCACCATCAGTGCCACCCTTGACCCTAAATAGGAAAGCGCGCTCATTGATTTCCTGCGGGCGAACGTCGACGTGTTTGCGTGGCAACCGTCGGACATCCCTGGTGTTCCCAGGAAAGTAATTGAGCACCATCTTGCCGTCTGTCCTCATGCGTGGCCCGTCAAGCAGAATGTCAGGAAACAAGCAGCGGAGCGCCAAGAATTCATCGCAGAAGAGATCAAGAAGTTGGAAGCAGCATGCCTTGTCAGAGGAGTGCTCCATCCTACGTGGTTGGCCAATCCTGTAGTCGTGCGCAAGGCAAACGGGAAATGGAGGCTTTGTATCGACTTTACCGATGTTAACAAAGCTTGTCCCAAAGACCCATTTCCCTTGCCGCGCATTGACCAGATTGTTGACTCCACGGTCGGATGTGACTTGCTTTCATTTCTTGACGCATACTCAGGATACCATCAGATCTTCATGGCAGAAGAGGATGAGGAGAAGACCGCATTCATCACTCCATGTGGCACGTACTGTTTTATACGGATGCCTTTCGGTTTAAAGAATGCTGGTTCAACATTTGCAAGGGTAGTCCATGTCGCTTTTGAGCCACAAGTACACAAAAATGTGGAAGCCTACATGGATGACATAGTGGTCAAGAGCAAGGACAAGGCAACTCTGATTCAAGATTTAGACGAGACCTTTGCAAATCTGCGCAAGATCAGCCTCAAGCTCAACCCCGAGAAGTGTGTGTTTGGAGTCCCTTCTGGCAAGCTTCTCGGGTTCTTCGTGTCTCAGCGAGGAATTGAAGCCAATCTCGACAAGATCAAGGCCATTGAGCAGATTGAAGCACCAAAGCGCGTCAAGGATGTACGAAGACTTACCGGTTGTGTGGCTGCTCTCAGTAGGTTTATCTCTAAGTCTGCTGAGCGCGCCCTGCCGTTTTTCAAAATATTGAAAAAGGCAGGTCCAATGAAATGGACTCCGGAAGCGGAGGCTGCGCTGCAAGACTTGAAGAATACCTGTCGTCCACTCCAACGCTTGTCACACCTAAGCCACAAGAGAAGTTGCTGCTGTATATAGCGGCAACCAATCAAGTGGTTAGTGCTGCGTTAGTAGCGGAGAGGGAGGCAGATGATGAGCCAGCAACCGCGGCAGGCGCATCCAGCGACAAGCAGGGGGCTTCCCTGACAAGCTCTGGTCCCGACAAAGATGGATCTGCGCAGGCGCGCGAGGAGATACAGAAGAGAATGGTGCAGTGCCCAGTTTACTTTGTCAGTTCCCTTCTGCAGGGGGCTAGGTCAAGGTACTCCGGTGTGCAAAAATTGCTTTTCGGCCTTCTCATGGCCTCGAGAAAGCTGCGCCATTACTTCCAAGCACATGAGATCACAGTTGTCACTCGTTTTCCGCTGAAGAGGATATTGCAGAATCCAGAAGCAACAGGCAGGATTGTTGAGTGGGCACTGGAACTGTCAAGCTTTGGCCTCAAGTTTGAGAGCACTTCAACTATCCAAAGCAGAGCATTGGCAGAATTCATAGCAGAGTGGACGCCAACACCAGATGAAGAAATTCCAGAAACGAGCATCCCCGTCAAGGAAGCAAGCAAAGAGTGGCTGATGTACTTTGATGATGCCTTCTCGCTGCAAGGCGCCGGTGCTGGCGTGCTGCTTGTTGCACCCACCGGAGAGCACCTCAAGTACGTAATCCAGATGCACTTTTCCAAGGAGCAAGCGACAAACAATACCGCAGAGTATGAAGGTTTGCTTGCCGGTCTCAGGATCGCGGCAGACCTTGCGATCAAAAAGCTCATTGTCAGGGGTGACTCGCAGCTTGTCGTCCGCCAAGTGAACAAGAGCTATCAGAGTCCATTGATGGAAGCCTACGTTGATGAAGTGAGAAAGCTAGAAGAGCACTTTGACGGCCTACAGATGGAGCATGTTCCGAGAGCTCAGAACGACATTGCCGATGGCTTATCGAAGTGCACCGCACTTAAGTTACCTGTGGAACCAGGGATCTTTGTGCTCAAGCTGACTCAACCGTCTGTAACGCCATCAACTGGGCAGAGCAAGAAGAGGAAGTTGATTTCTGGTGACTATTTTCCGGCAGAGCTTCCCAAAGCCGCCGCCAAGAAGGTCCCCAAGATCAACACCAAAAGTGCTGAGGAGCAGTCTGCTCCGGCAAGCCTTAGGGTTTGTTCCGGTTAAGCAGAGGCTCCCGACAAGTTTTGCTCCGGCAAGCTTGCCGGAGAACGACAAGCTCCGGCTGAGCCGCAGGTTCTCGCCATAGAAGCGGATGTTCCCGCAGCAGCAGATGTGCCTTTAGTCCTTGTTGTCGAGCCAGAAGCTCCAGCATGGGCACAACAGATTGTCCGTTTCCTTCAGACAGGAGAACTTCCCGAAGAGCAAGAAGAAGCGGAAAGAGTAGCCCGGCAGTAAAATATGTACCAGTTTGTCGACAACACACTGTATAGAAGAAGACTCAACGGTGTGAAATTGAAGTGTATTCACCGGGAAGGCGGACAAAAGCTGTTAGCAGAGATACATGGAGGCATATGTGGTCACCACATTGGCGCAAGAGCACTTGCCGGCAAAGCATTCAGGCAAGGTTTCTTTTGGCCGACAGCCCTCCAGGATGCAACTGCACAAGTAACCAAGTGTGAAGCGTGCCAGTTCCATTCCAAGCAGATACACTAGCCAGCTCAAGCTCTCCAGACAATCCCTTTATCCTGGCCATTTTCGGTCTGGGGGCTCGACATCCTCGGCCCCTTTCCCCGAGCAGTCGGGGGCTTTGAGTACTTGTACGTTGCAATCGACAAGTTCACAAAGTGGCCGGAAGTGGAAGCAGTGAGGAAGGTGACAGCACAGTCAGCAGTCAAGTTCTTCAGGTCGATTGTTTGCCGCTTCGGGATCCCTAACAGGATCATCACCGACAACGGTACGCAATTCACGAGCCGCACCTTCATGCAGTACGTCCAAGATCTTGGCGCCAAGGTCTGCTTCGCTTCTCTTGCTCACCCGAGAAGCAACGGTCAAGCGGAGAGGGCAAATGCTGAAGTGCTGCGTGGGGTCAAGACCAGGACTTTCGACAGGCTGTGCAAGTGCGGAAGAAACTGGATTGAGGAGCTGCCGGTGGTTCTTTGGTCGATCAGGATGCCGCCAAATCGAGCCACTGGCCAGACACCTTTCGCTCTAGTCTATGGAGCAGAGGCAGTTCTCCCCACGGAACTCGTATACGGGTCACCTCGAGTGCTCGCTTATGATGAGCTTGAGCAAGAGCAGCTGCGACAAGATGACGCGCTGCTCCTTGAGGAAGACCGTCTTTAGTCTGCTGTACGAGCTGCTCGCTACCAGCAAGCTTTGCGCCGCTACCATAGCCGCAAAGTTAACGCCAGAAGTCTCAAGGAAGGCGACCTTGTTCTTTGGCCCGTTCAGTCCGCCAAGAATTCCAACAAGTTGACGCCAAAGTGGGAAGGCCCTTACCGGGTGAAACGAGTCACTAGGCCTGGCGTTGTCCGCCTTGAGACCGAAGATGGCATTCCGGTGAGCAACTCCTGGAACATTGAGCATCTTCGTAAGTTTTACCCGTAAGGCGCGGTTGCCGGAACCTGTTCCGGCAACCACCTTTTGTACAAGTCTTGCCGCTGTTGCATGTAATCCTTCGTACAAAGCCGGGCGCAGACCCCATGCATAAGTAAAGCTCATGTGCTCCGCACATCTTGATAATTTCATGCTTTCTATTTTTTGCATGTGTTATCTGACACTTTGTGCAGCACCTACCCCCGGTAAGCAATAACGAGCCGTAAGGCTCCATATCTTTATTTTCTCTTATTTCTTTTTCTCAAGGAAAGGAAGGTTCCCTCGCCCACAAGTTTGCCGGGGGGAAAGGAGAAGATACTGGTATGGACCAGGCGTCGTTCAAGAAAGTTTCGCCTTACCGGGAAGCAAACAACAGAAAAGCTAAGTTGCCAAAGTTTGAACAATCAGATTAAAAAAAAAAATTAAGTTATCTTCCTTGAACGACCGTGCTTTGTATGGAAAACCTGTGCGCGGAGGAACCAACTCGTAGCTAGTTGCGCCCTTACTTTGTTTCGAGTCCGCTCAACAACTTAAGTGTGCTGCGACTAGTTGCGACAAGGTTTCTTGTCGGTAACGGCACCGCCAGCAGGCTGCTGACGTCCCGCACTCAGCGCTCGCGGCTAAGGTGCCTGCGCCGGCAAGTTCCCTAAAAGCGTAGGGAAAAACATACAAAGGAAGGAATCAAGTAAAGGAAATAACATTGCAATCACTACCCAAAATAGAGTTATATTACAAGGTAGCTTGTCGCGGCTCTAACAGATTGTTCTCATAACATGACCAGCAGCGACAAGAAAAGAAGAAAACGGGCGGCCTAGTCTACGCGATCGCCCTCAATCCTCTTGATCCCGCTCACCTTGTCCACAATGGGTGCGACAAGGGTCTTGAGCGCTTCCAGATCAGCATCCGGTGGCAGGGACTTGAGGACGTTGGTGAGGTTGAGGCCCGGGTTGCGGAAGGCCACCTTCACCAACACCTTTTGAAGAGCTCCCGCACAGATCTTGCGCGACTCGTCGGCCAACTGCTTTGGGATCTTCTCCCGGAGTCGCTGGAGGGCCGTCGCCACGCCTTTGAAGAACAAGGTGAGCTTGGCGCTGGGTTGGAGGTTCTCATCGGAGGGATATCCGAGATCCTCCATCCCCAGCTGCGCCAGCTCCCTGTCGATATCTGCGGCAGCATTCACGAGACCCTCCGTCCAGTGCTCCATATTCTCCCTAAAAGCATTCTGGGCGGCGGCAGCACTCGCCAGCAGTGCCTTATCGGCCTTGATCTCCTCCTTCAAGGCCACCTCCTGCTCCCTGGCGCCGTCCAGCGTCTTGGTCAAAGTAGTCAGATTCAACTCAAGATCTGCGTTGGAGTCCTTGGCGTTGACAAGTTCCTTGCCCTTCTCGGCGAGACAAACCTGTAGCTCTGAGTTGCTGTAGGCGTCCTTCTCCCGCTCACGCTTGAGCTCGGCAAGCTCTTCACCGCTCGCCTTGAGATCGGCCTCCAGCCGCGCCACCTTCGTCTCCAGCTCCTTCTTGGCGGCCTCGGCAGCTGTGGCAGCATCCTCTGCTTGCTTGAGGGCTCCGCCGAATGATTGCTCGCGCGCGGTAAGCTCCTCCTCGTGGCTGTCAAGGTTAATCTTCCACTGCGCCAGCTCGCCCTCCTGCGCAGACAGCCTCTCAGCAGCAAGCCGCTGCTGTTCTTCGACTTCAGCCTTCTCGAGGAGGAAGGCCTTCTGCTCCTCGGCGAGTTGCTCCCGCTCCTCTGCCAGGGACCAGAGAGCTTCCTGGTTAAGACCTCAGAGCTCCTCCGCGCGCTTCTCGATGTCCACTCCTGCCTTTGCGACAAGCGCCTCTCGGGATTCCAGCTTGGCCTGCCGAGCGCGGTAGAGCGATACCAGCCTCCACAGCAGCCGCTCCTCCTCAGGCTCGCCGCTGCTGCTGCTCGGCGCATCAACCAGCGTCAGCCCAGCAGAGGCGAGCACCTCCCCATTGAAGCTTTCTCCTTCGACCGACGCCCTGGAGCTTGACGCCCAGGGGAGGTTGATGAAGACGTTTTCGCCGGCCTTCAAGTAGACGCCTGGCTGGGGCTCTTCGGAGCCTGGCGCTGCGGCAGCGGCGGAGGGATCGGCGGTCGGCATAGCGCCTGGCGCTCCTGCGTCCTCATGGCTGTCAGTGCGATCGCCAGACCCCTCGCCAGCTTTTGCGGCTGCAGCTTTGGCGGCCTCTTCGCCGGCGGGATCATCAGCGTCGGCTGCTTCTTCGGTGGCAGCGGCGTCGTTGGTATTGCCGCGCGTGTTCTCCTCGCCGGCAACCTCGGTCTCCATCGGCTCCGTAGCAGATGGGTCTGACGGCCGGAAAAGGGAGAAAAGTCAAGCAAATATCCAAAAAGAAGATCAAAAGAAGAAGAACCCAAGTGAAGTTTTGAAGCGAGAGGATTACCTGTACCGGGTTCTGCATTCGTAGTCTCCGCCGCCGGGGGGGCGCTGGTGCTGTCCCTTGGCGGAGAACTCTCCCTTGTCGGAGAACTGTCCCTTGCCGGAGAACTCTCCCTTGGCGGCGTAGTCGAAGCAGATGGCATGACGGGGGCGGCCTCCGGGCGCTCCTGGTGGGGCTGCTCTACTCCTACACAAACCAACGATCAGATGTCAGCAAAGAAAGAGCATCCATGCGTGCCTAACAGCGGAAAGTGAAACCATATACTTACGCTGGGGGCTGCGCTGGGGGCTGCTCTGGAGAATAGTTGCCGGGTCCGGCAAGGTGGTCTCGGTGGGTTCGTCCTCGACGATAATCACCTCCTTTGGACGCGCCGGGACCTTGGCTCTCTTCGCTGCTCTCTGGGCCAGAGTCCTGAAAAGTAATAAGTTCGGAGTAAAGCAAATGAGATACAAGACAAAACAACAAGAATTGAAGAACTACAAGTACATCAAAGGATCTTACTCTTCTTCTTCCTCGTCGGAGCTGAATGCGGAGAAGTCGAAGTCCGGCTCTCCTCCGGCGTGAGGAGGCGGAGGAGTAGGTTCCCTTGGCCGCTTGGCGGGAGCAGTGGTGGTGGTCCGAGACGACCCCGCTCCGGCTGCCGCCACGGCGTGAGAAGCGGCAGGAGCAGAAGCGGTGGTCCGGGAGGACCCCGCTCCAGTTGCCGCAGCAGCGTGAGGTGCTCCCGCGGCAATAGTGCTTGCCGCGATGGAGCGTGTCACGCGGCGCGGCGACTGTCGACCCACCCGCCACTCCGCTACGTCCCCGGCCTTGCGGAGACGCCTTCTTGGTGGAGTTGGGGGCTCTGCTTGCGGGGAGCTGTCTGAAGATGAGGAGGAAGAGGAGTTGATCTCCAACGAGCCGCTCGTATCCTCGGCGGGCTCGCTCGACTCGACGTCTTGCCCGGCAAGCTCTTCCTCGCCGACAAGCTCCTCTCGCTCGGCACGGCTTGCCGCCTTTGCTGCCTCTGCCTCCTCCACGGTGAATCCAAACTCGCCCGCGGCTGCGGCTGTCGCCGCCTCTTCCAGCCTAGTGGCGATGCGTTTCATCTCCGCATCGGTGGTGGCGCGAGTGAGGCCCTTCTTTTCGTCGGAGTAGACCGGCACTTCTACCAAGCCGTCAAAGAACTCCTGCACGACGTCGTCCGCAGGCTCTTACCAAGTTGGGACAATTCCATGCGAGTCGCACAGCGGCATCATTGCACGGATGCGGTCGAGCGAGGAGTTGTTGCACAGCAGAACGACACCCTTCGGCAACCTGAACACTTTGGGATGTTGAGGGTTGTACTTGAACAGCTCCTGGAGCATCGCGTTAAGTTCCAGAACAATGAAGTTGAAGTTGAGGCCTGGGCGCAGCCTCATGATGTCCGCCGCATTCTTGAAGTCCCAGGCATGTCTCCTCCTCTCCTGCAGGGGGGCGATGGGGCGGCGAAGAAAATCTGCGCCAACCGCATCTACAGTGAGCCCGGCAAGCCTAAGGCATTGGATCCGGGTGACGACAATCTTCAGCCTATCGTCTTCCGGGTCCACGTTGCTCCAATCGCTGCCGCGCACTACTGGGGCTTGGCGCCGGGCGGTAAACGGCTGCGGGTTCTCCTCGACAATCCAGCACTAGTCTGCTCTCCATTCCTCCCACTTGCCGCGGAACTCTCCCTCCAGATAAGCTTCTTTCTTGCCGGCTCTCGAGATCCAGGAGATCCCGCCGGACAAAGGCTCTCCTCTCTCAACTCGGGGCATAAAGAAGTGGCGAAAAAGGGCTACGTTTGGATAGACTCCGACAAAGTTTTCGCAGAGATGTGCGAAAACTGCCATGGTCAGAACAACATTGGGGGTGAAGTCAAGGAGGCGGAACCCGTAGGTGTTCATAAGATCGCAGAAGAACTCAGAGAAAGGCGGGCAGAGCCCGCAGTAGAAGAACATGGCGAAGAAGGGATATCCATTTGGAGCCATTCCCGAAGCAACGGCTGGAAGTACCTTCGTGCGCGGATGCGCCCGCGTCTCCGTCGACCAGAAGAGGTAGTAATACTCCCTCAGCTCCCTCGCGGCAAGCTTGGGGGGGGAGATTGCCCGCTCCTTTCGCAGCGCCACGAGCCGCTGCGCCTCGGTCGACTTCACGACCTTCCCGTTGTCGGCTTTCGGAGCCATGGCGAAAGTGGTGGGGGAGGTCGACGGCGTTGGTGATGCTGGTGGCGATGGGGGGGCAGCGCGCTGCTCTCTCTCAGCTTTGGGAAGAAGGGGGAGCGGTGGAGGTTTCCGAGATTGGAATGGCAACTGGCGAGTGGGCGAACTGCCCCTGTTTCCCCTGCTTATAAGGATGGAGGGGGCGGACGTTCCGTCTTTCCGAGTAAAGAAACCACCCATGATCTCTCCCACGACGCCGCATTCAACGCGCGTCTTTCGGGGAGGGCACGGTGGATACGGAGAGAGATACGGCGTAACCCAGGCCGCGCGTGCCCATGCCCTGTTTTGGGCCTGGGCCAACAGCGCTTGGCACCGTGTATGGCCCAGGCCCGGGGGCTCCTGTCGGTGTACTAGAGTAGGGGTACCCTAGTATCCCGAACTTGTGCACAGGCAGTCGCAGCATCCCGCGGCAAGGCTTGCCGGGTGACTGCCAAGGTCCTCCGTGGTTCCTTTGGAGCCATTCAAGAACAAAGTATTTAAGCCAAGGATACAAGGCCCCGGCAAGAGGAGCTTGCCGGGAAGGCCAACCAAGGCATCTCAAGGAACTTGCCGCGACGCGCCACGCGTCCTGGCAAAGCCCGGTGAGCGACAAGCTCCCGGACGCGACAAGACAACGACCGCGGCAAGGCGCTTGCCGCGGCAAGCTACCACTCTGTACCCGCGCTCCAGCCCATCCACCAACGTGTCGCTCTAGGATCCTTCCAGGCGTACGTGGCGGGATGCTGTGCAGCCAGCGGTGCGTGGTGGCAAGCGGTGCTGACAAGATTGCCATCGTGGCAAGCGGTGGCGTCCCTGACGGTCCCTTTTTGCACTATTTGGGCGACGCAGATGGGCATTCAATGCCCTTGTCCCCTGCCGTCAGGGTTAGGTATGATACACTGTACAGGTAGTTGTACCAACCGCAACACCTTTCCATTTTTACCCTTGTCTACGTTGCCACCTGTCGGTGACCCCTTGAGCATATAAAAGGAGGCCCATGCGCAACGTAGAGGAGGGACAGACGACGGACGAAGAGAACACTCACGCTCGGTCTCGTTAGCTACTGGTGTGTACTGTAGCACTCAGCGCTCCCGAGCAAGAACTCAATACAAACCACAAAGCAGGAGTAGGGTTTTACGCATCCGTGCGGCCCGAACCTGGGTAAATTGCTCGTGTGTTTCGCCTCGATCCGCTCTTTGTGCGATCTTCGCCCCCGCCGAACCGAAAGGGGCTCGGTCCGCCGGTCCCATAGGTGCTCGTGGATTCGTTCCCCGACACCAGGTGCATTGATTCTGTCAATTATCTTCTCAACTTGTACTTCATTTGCAACACGAGGATGAACTGGACGAAGATTTTGCTCTTGCTGGTAATTGTCATCATTAGGAGGATTGTCTTCAGGCTGAGCATTGTCTTCAGGTTGATTGGGAGCAGAAATGATGAGTTCCTCGTCAGGTTGTGCTTCAGAAGGCATGATTTCACCTGTTCCCATTAGCTTGATAGATTCACTAGGTGGAGCTTCATCCAGCACATTTGGCAGGAACTCTCTTTGTGAGCCATTCGTTTCATCAAACCGCACATCCACAGTTTCAACGACTTTATAGAGAAATAGGTTGAAGACTCTGTAGGAGTGTGAGTCATTTCCGTAGCCGAGCATGAAACCTTCATGTGCTTTTGGTGCAAATTTTGATTTGTGATGTGGATCCTTGATCCAGCACCTAGCTCCAAATACCCTGAAGTAACTGACATTTGGCTTCTTGCCAGTAAGGAGTTCATAGGACGCTTTCTTCAGAAGCTTGTGAAGATAAACACGGTTGATGACATGGCATGCTGTATCAATAGCTTCGGGCCAGAACTTTCTTGGTGTCTTGTATTCATCGAGCATCGTTCGAGCCATCTCAATGAGGGTTCTGTTCTTGCGCTCGACGATGCCATTCTGCTGAGGTGTGTACGGAGCTGAGAACTCATGGGTGATTCCCATTGTATCCAGATAAAGATCAAGGCCGGTATTCTTGAACTCAGTTCCATTGTCACTTCTGATATGCTTGATCTTGACGCCATAGTTGTTCATGGCACGGTTGGCGAAGCGTCTGAAGACATCCTGTACTTCAGTCTTGTAGAGAATTATGTGCACCCAAGTGTATCTTGAATAATCATCAACAATGACGAAGCCATAGAGACAAGCTGTAGTAGTGAGCGTAGAGTAGTGAGTAGGGCCAAATAAGTCCATGTGAAGCAGCTCGAAGGGTTGGGATGTCGTCATGATTGTCTTCTAGAGATGCTTGGCCCTAGTCATCTTCCCAGCTTCGCAGGCACCGCACAGATGATCTTTCTTGAACTTGACGCCCTCGATGCCTACGACGTGCTTCTTCTTCGCGGGAGTGTGCAAGTTCCTCATGCCGGCATGTCCTAGCCTCCGATGCCAGAGCCAACACTCTGAAGCTTTTGCTAGAAGACATACGGCCATCTGTGGTCCTGCTGAGAAATCTACCATATACAGATCATCTTTCCGATATCCTTCAAAGACTAGAGACTTGTCAGATTCCATTAGCACAAGGCAACGATATTTTCCGAATATCACAATCATGTTTAAGTCACAAAGCATTGAGACAGACATTAAGTTGAAACCAAGGGATTCAACAAGCATGAATTTATCCATGTGCTGATCCTTTGAGATTGCAACTCTACCTAGACCCAATACCTTGCTTTTACCAGTATCAGCAAATGTGATGTGACTCTTGTCAGATGGATGTAAGGTTGAGTCCATAAGAAGACTTCGATCACCAGTCATATGATTAGTGCATCCACTGTCCATAATCCATTCTGAAGTCTTTGGTGTCATACCCTACAGTGCAGTTAGGGGGATAGGCTTCACGAAGAGTATTGTGAAGCATAAACATTTGACGAGCAAGTGGATTATGAAAGCTTAGATCCAAGTTGGGACTGTTAGGATGATTGGCAAGCGATTCAGGAACAAAATACATAGTAAGACCATTTGGGAATTTGATCTTGCGCCCTACAAGATGCTTTAGGTCCCCAGCAATAGCATCAGATGCCTTTGATTTTCGGCTGGAGACCTTTCCCTGCAAGAGAAAGTTAATTCTTCTTAACCACCCACATCTTTATGGGTGGCTTAGAAGCATTGAGTCTAAGTGCAGCATCTGAGAATTTTGGCTTTGGAGCCCTAGCAAATAGCCTTGCAAGAGGAGAATGATACTCATAAGAATAAGCAGAAAAGTTCTTTGTTTTGTGAATATAGCGGTTTGAGGAAACACGCTCATATTCATGGGTGTGAGTACAATTTCCATGCAAAACATTGGCGTTAGGGTGACTCAGGTGAGTCCTCTGTCAGTATGAAGCCTTAGGACCGTATGAAGCCTTTGGTCTGGGGTTTGTCTTCTTCCCAGGTGGTGTCATGATGACATTTACTGGAAGCTTCTCAAGACAACCTTTGGGAACCTAGATCTTCTTCATAGGTGGCCCGTTCCTTGAGTTAGTACCAATATACCTGGTAAACACTTCACCATTCTGATTCTTAAACAGTTTATAGTTTGCATCAAAGGATTCATCAATGATAACGGGATTAGCACAAGTGAAGCCAGATAAGGTAGACGGATCCACTGAACGTTCCTTTGCAGCAACCCATGTGGTTTGGGGGTACTGCTCAGGCTTCCAGTATGAACCATCAACATTCATTTTCCTCTCGAACCCTACACCCTCTTTCCTAGGGTTTCAGTTCAGAATCTTCTTTTTGAGAACATCACATAACGTCTGATGCCCTTTGAGGCTTTTGTACATCCCTGTTTCAAGCAAAGTCTTCAACCTAGCATTTTCATCAGCAATAGTAGTGGTATCCTCAGCAGAGGGGTTAGTTACCACATCAGCAGTTGAAGATATTGCGACAGTAGCAGCAGTAGAACATTCAACAACAGATGTAGCGTTATCACGCTCAATGCATTTTAGACATGGTGGTTCAAATCCTTCCTGAGCGGAGCTGATCTGTTGAGCGCGGAGTGACTCATTTTCTTTTTGAAGATCTTCATGAGCCGCTTTCAATTTCTCAAGTTCTTGCTTCCTTTGAAGATAATCGTAGGAAAGCTTTTCATGAGTTTTTTAGAGCGATTCATGACGACTTTCAAGTTCCTCGTACTTAACATGAAGATTTTTTATGTCTTCATTTAAGGACTGAGAACGGGTCATTTCCGCGTCCAATAGGTCATCGCTTTTGTCTAACAGTTTTTGAATATGTTCCATAGCTTTCTGTTGTTCAGTGGCAATTTTAGCAAGTGTTTTGTAGCTAGGTTTGGATTCACAATCGGAGTCATCTTCACTGGATGTTTGAAAGTAAGCATCGCGTGATTTTACCTTGGCACCGCGTGCCATGAAGCAGTAGGTGGGAGCGGAGTCGTCGTTATCATCATCATCAGTGTTGGTGACGGAGCCATTGTCTTCAGTGTTGAAGATGGACTTGGCAACGTAGGCTGTGGCTAGAGCCAGACTTGCAACACCAGAATCAGACTCCACCTCCGCTTCTTCTAAAGCAGACTCCTGCTCTGAGTCCATCTCCTTGCCAACAAACGCACGAGCCTTGCCAGACGAATTCTTCTTGTGTGATGAATACTTCGATGAAGACTTGGAATAAGACTTAGAGGATTTCTTATTTTTCTTGTCATCAGAATCATATTCCTTGCTCTTCTTCTTCTTCTCATTGTCCCATTGAGGACACTCAGAGATGTAGTGACCAGGTTTCTTGCACTTGTGACATGTTCTCTTCTTGTGGTCATGGGTAGAAGCTTCATCATTTCTTGAGCTGGATCGTGAAGACTTTCTGAAGCCTTTCTTCTTAGTGAATTTCTGGAACTTCTTCACAAGCATGGGAAGCTCCTTTCCAATGTCTTCAGGATCATTAGAACTGCAGTCAGATTCTTCTTCAGATGAGGAAACAACCTTTGCCTTCAAAGCGCGAGTTCGGCCATAGTTGGGACCATGGATGTCACGATTCTCAGATACCTGGAACTCATGTGTGTTGAGCCTCTCAAGTATGTCAGACGGATCGAGAGTCTTGAAGTCAGGGCGCTCTTGGATCATCAGGGCAAGGATGTCAAATGAGCTGTCAAGTGATCTCAGGAGTGTCTTGATGATTTCATGCTTGGTGATCTCAGTGGCGCCAAGTGCCTGAAGCTCATTTGTGATGTTAGTGAGGCGATCGAATGTGAGCTGGACATTCTCATTGTCATGTCTCTTGAAGCGATTGAAGAGGTTGCGAAGGACACTGATCCTTTGATCTCTCTGGGTTGAGACGCCTTCGTTGACCTTGGAGAGCCAGTCCCAGACTAGCTTCGACGTTTCCAGAGCACTCACACGACCATACTGTCCTTTGGTCACATGACCACAGATGATGTTCTTGGCAGTGGAATCCAGTTGATCGAGCTTCTTGACATCAGCAGGGGTGACACCTTCACCAGTCTTGGGAATGCCATTCTTGACGACATACCAGAGGTCCACATCAATGGCTTCAAGGTGCATGCGCATCTTATTCTTCCAGTACGGGTATTCAGTGCCGTCGAAGACGGGGCACGCAGTGGAGACTTTTATTATCCCTGCAGTCGACATAGCTAAAACTCCAGGTAGTTAAACCAAATCACACAGAACAAGGGAGTACCTTGCTCTGATACCAATTGAAAGAGCTGTATATCGACTAGAGGTGGGGGTGAATAGGCGATTTTTAGGAAAGTCATCAAAACATGGAAGTTTCGAAGACAAACGATAGAACCGATCCTATTTATATGCAGCGGAAGGTAGACTACACTAGACAAGCCATAGTCAAGTATTCAATGAAGTGAAAGCACAAAGACTAATAGCAGCTAGGCAGTATGGATCAGGATGGACGATTGTATGAAGCCAGTCAGAACAAGTAGTCACACAGTGAAGTCAAACAGATAAGGCAAGCAGGTAATGACTTCACAAAGACAGACAGTAGGTAAAGAGAAGGAAGGGATAGAACCAGTAGCTTGGGAAGATAGTGATTTGTTCGACCAGTTCCAGTTGCTGTGACAACTGTACATCTGGTTAGGGAGGCTAAGATTTAACTCAGAAGACCGCGTCTTCACCTTATTACCCTTGAGCTAAGGACACCCAGTCCTCGCCCAATCAATCTGGTAAGTCTTCAAGGTAGACTTCCAAACCTTCACAGACTTCGTTCACCGGCGATCCACAATGACTCTTGGATGCTAAGAACGCGACGACCGGCTGGAGGATTCACATTCCTCAAGCGTAACAAGTCTTCAGATCACGCGGACAGAAAGACTTCAGTGATGCCTAACACTCTTTGGCTCTGGGTGTTTGTGCTTTGTCCTCGCAAGGATCTCTCT
Source organism: Secale cereale (assembly GCA_902687465.1). Classification (NCBI taxonomy): domain Eukaryota; kingdom Viridiplantae; phylum Streptophyta; class Magnoliopsida; order Poales; family Poaceae; genus Secale; species Secale cereale. Next base: position 564,067,111 of record LR738710.1, on the reverse strand, counting down.
CTCTCTCAAATGCTTCAGAGGTGGGTTGCTCTCAAACGACAAAAGCCGTATACTAACTCTGAGCAGCCACCAACTTATGGTGTAGGGGGTGGGCTATTTATAGCCACTAGGCAAGTCGACCTGATTTGTCCGAAATGACCCTGGGTCAGTAAGGAACTAACACGTGTTCCAACGGTCAGATTTTAAACACACGCGACAACTTTACTTGGGCTACAAGTAAAGCTGACTCATCCAGCTCTGGATAAGATTTGCTCTCATTGTCTTCGCTCGAAGACATAGGATTTGGTTGAGCATCACTTCAGTCACTCTGACTTTGTTCACTTGGACCCCACTAAACAGTACGGTGGTTCCTATGACTCAACAAAGAAGAAAAGGAAACAATGAAACGTCTAAGTCTTCGCGCTCCATAGTCTTCACACAATGTCTTCTCACGTCATAGTCTTTAATATGAGTATCTTCATATACCACCATTGTCATCAATTTCTTCATACATTTTTAGGGGTCATCTCCGGTAGGTATACCGAATCAATGAGGGACTACTACCTGTGTTATCCTGCAATTCTAACAAACACATTAGTCCCTCAACCAGGTTTGTCGTCAATACTCCAAAACCAACTAGGGGTGGCACTAGATGTACTTACAGTATCTATATTTTTTGGTTGGAGACTATAATTTTTGGTTGTTCCATGCTATTATATTATCTGTTTTTGGATGTTTTATATGCATTATTATGCTATTTTATATTAATTTTGGGACTAACCTATTAACCTAGAGCCAAGTGCCAGTTTCTGTTTTTTCCTTGTTTTTGAGTTTCGTAGAAAAGGAATATCAAACGGAGTCCAAATGGAATGAAATTTTATGATGATTTTTCTTGGACCAGAAGACCCCCCGGAGACTTGAGAACCAAGTCAGAAGAGCCATGAGGCGGCGACAAGGGGGGAGGGCGTACCCAGGGGGTAGGGTGCGCACCCACCCTCGTGGGCCCCTCATGACTCCACCGACCTATTTCTTCCGCCTATATATTCACATATATTCGAGAAACCCTAGAGGAGGCATCGAAACCACTTTTCCACCACCGCAACCTTCTGTATCCGTGAGATCCCATCTGGTGGCCTTTTCCGGTACTCTGCCGGAGGGAAATTCAACCATGGAGGGCATCTACATCAACCCTATTTCCCTTCTGATGAAGCGTGAGTAGTTTACCACACACCTACAGGTCCATAGCTAGTAGCTAGATGGCTTATTCTCTCTCTTTGATTCTCAATACCATGTTCTCATCAATGTTCTTGGATATCTATTCGATGTAATATTCTTTTGCGGTGTGTTTGTCGAGATCTGATGAATTTTGGATTTAAGATCAGCTTATCTATGAATATTACTTGAATCTTCTATGAATTCTCATATGCATGATTTGATATCTTAGTAATTCTCCTCGAACTTTTGGTTTGGTTTGGCCAACTAGATTGATTTTTCTTGCAATGGGAGAAGAGCTTTGCTTTGGGTTCAATCTTGTGGTGCTTTCACCCAGTGACAGAAGAGCACGAGACACGTATTTTATTGTTTCCATCGAGGATAACAAGATGGGGTTTTCATCATATTGATTGGGTTAATTCTGCTACATCATGTCATCTTACTTAATGCGTTACTTTGTTCTTCATGAACTTAATACTCTAGATGCTGGCAGGAGCCGGTCGATGTGTGGAGTAATAGTAGTAGATGCAGGGAGGAGTCGATCTACTTGACGCGAATGTGATGGCTATATTCATGATCATTGCCCTAGATATCGTCATAATGATGCGCTTTTCTATCAATTGCTCGACAGTGATTTGTTTACCCGCCGTAATATTTGCTATCTTGAGAGAAGCCTCTAGTGAAACCTATGGCCCCGTGGTCTATTTTCCTGTCATATAAGTTTCCGATCTACTATTTTGCAATAATTTACTTTCCAATCTATAAACCGAAAATACCAAAAATATTTACTTTACAGTTTATCTATCTCTATCAGATCTCACTATTGCAAGTATCTGTGAAGGGATTAACAACCCCTTTATCGCGTTGGGTGCAAGTTGTTTATTGTTTGTGCAGGTATTTGGCGACTTGCATGTTGTCTCCTACTAGATTGATACCTTGGTTCTCAAACTGAGGGAAATACTTACTCTACTTTGCTGCATCACCCTTTCCTCTTCAAGGGAAAAACCAACGCAAGCTCAAGAAGTAGCATGAGTACCGTAGTAGTAAAGCCAACATCGGGTTATATGAAGTTGCCACATCACATAGAGCCAGTAGTAGTATGCTAGTACAATAGTTATTCCTAGTAGTAGTATACCATCAACTAGAGCTAGGGATCGCACGGAGGCCGAGAAATATGGTTATAGTGTGAGGTGGGCTTGTACAATACGTACGTATGATGTAGGCACAGGGCTTGCCGTGTTTCCTACTCATCCGGTCTAAATTTGGAGAAGATTTGGTTGAGTTCCTCCACCTTCTTACGACACGTGGAGCATCCAGCATGTCGTGTCATGCAAGAAGATGGAGTGCTAGTTGAAGGCACGTGATGTGCATCTTGGGTTAAACTATAGATCTTTATTGGATTTTTTTTCATCACCAACACGTCAAGGTGAAAGATGTGCAGGTTCAGTGGGTCGTCTTGTGTTTGCACCGAGATGTGGGACCGAATGTGAGAAACAAACGATGGGCACACTCCGCGTGTGTGTTGGCTGGCTGAGAAGAGAGAGGAGGGCTGAGCACGGACTCTAGGAAATTTTGTGACATTGTGAGTAGTACTAGTGGTGTACCGTACTCCTAGAGAGATAATGTGTTTGCTCTACGTAACCAGCACCTCGATATAGTGGGGTGGCATGGTCCATAACTAGCATTCACGTCTAGCAGTACGTCACACGCCACCCACACGAGTCCCATCTGATACCAATTTTCTTGGAATCCGTGCTACATCTATCTCTTCTCCCTCCTATTTTCTCTAATGCAGCCATCGCGCGGTGGGCGGGGCGGGTGTTTGCGAATAGTCAGTTTGCTCAATCGTGGTCCCACATGTAAGTGAAAATGCAACACCGCATGCATTCCCCCTTGAGCGGCGTGCTGGACCAACCGTGTGGGGGTGCGATGCAAACATGGCAGGCTTTTCCTTTTGAACTTGTAACTTGTAAAATTTGGTCCTGCTCCTTGGCGCGACCGATAGATAGTAATGAGAAGTTGATGCCAAAAAGGATTGAGAAGTTTGGTTCTGGCGCGGTTCATGCATTGTACGTAAAAGAATATGAAGTTGATGCGAAAGTAAGATAATTACTACAATGTAGTCCCTCCTTTCCTAAATAGGTGTCTTTTTATGAAATATATATACAGATCCACCAACCACATCCTCATGCCGTAGTGCGTCGGGTCACCAACCGACGTGTGAGGAGCAGGGGCGTTGGCGGCGAGCTCAACATGCTTCTGAACAATGACGTCCAAGGTTTCCCTGCGGTCCAAGAAGGCCAGCGTCCTATCATCCTCCTCTTGCACGTAGTAGTCCTTGTGGATGATTTGCTCATAGACATGGGTGATTATGTCGATGGTGTCTTGCTGTGCCAGGCGCTGCGCGGTGAGCGTGACCTTGAGGTGGACATTCTCCGACGTGATGGCGGGCAGTCGCAGGGCCACCAGTGCGTCTGAAGAGGTTGTCACCATATAGGCCGGTGAGGGTGGCGGGTATCGCAAATTCTGGCACGTGGGCTGGAGGCATACGTCAAGGTCGTCCGTGAGCTTCTTGACGACAGTGAACTCGTCGAGGAAGCCGACGAGGACCTCATCAAACAAGGGGACGAAGATGTCGTCCAAGAGGCCTCTCACCCTGGCAGCCTCAAGCACGACCTGGAGACGTTCCTCGGTGCCGGGCCGCGGGCCGGCATCGTGGACCATCTGGCATAGCCGGCTCATGCTCGCGCTCATCACCTCCATTGGTCTAGCTTCTAGTCAACTGATCTTGCGATTGGAGTGATCACTTTCACCCTTGGTTAGGGTGCGTAGGTGCGTAGGATTTCGTAGATTGGACTGGCGGGGAACCTTTATATGAGAAGTGCGACTGTGTTGCATTCACGTGTGTGTTGGCCATCTACTCCTCGGACATCCCTCCGTACCGGTGCAATATAGTCATCTCACCGAGACCAAGTTGGGGCAAAACAAGAGAACTTTGATGTTTGTATTCTGTAATTAATGTCATTGCATGCAGAGAATTGAGCACAACATGTTGTGCTAAGTACTCTCAATTCATTGAATGCATACACACCTGATACGTCTCTAATGTATCTATAATTTTTTATTGTTCCATGCTGTTATATTATCATTCTTGGATATTTTACAATCATTTTATATCATTTTGGGTACTAACCTATTGACACAGTGCCAAGTGCCAGTTGTTGTTTTCTGCATGTTTTTTACATCGCAGGAAATCAATACCAAACGGAGTCCAAACACAGTGAAACTTTTTGTGGATTTTTTTGGACCAGAAGACATCCAGTGGGTCGTAGAAGCACCTCGAGGGTGCTCCGAGGGGAGCACAACCTACCAGGGAGCGCCAGGAGGCCGAGGTAGGTTGCGCCCACCTCGGGTGCCCCCGGACCGCCTCTTTGCCCTATAAATACCCCAATATTCCATAAACCCTAAAGTAGTCGACAAAAATCAATTCCAGCCGCCGCAGAGTCCAAAACCACCAGATCCAATCTAGACACCATCACAGAGGGGTTCACCACTTCCATTGGTGCCTCTCTGATGATGCGTGGGTAGTTCCTTGTAGACCTACGGGTCCGTAGTTAGTATCTAGATGGCTTCCTCTCACTCTCTTTTGATTATCAATTCAATGGTCTCTTGGAGATCCATATGATGTAACTCTTTTTGCGGTGTGTTTGTTGGGATCTGATGAACTTTGAGCTTATGATCAGATCTATCTTTTCATCCATGAAAGTTATCTAGGTCTTCTTTGATCTCTTATATGCATGATTGCTTATAGCCTCGTATTTATTCTCCAATATTGGGTTTTGTTTGGCCAACTTGATCTATTTATCTTGCAATGGGAGGAGGTGCTTTGTAGTGGGTTCGATCTTACGGTGCTTGATCCCAATAACAGAAGGGGAACCGACACGTATGTATCGTTGCTACTAAGGATAAAACGATGGGGTCTATTTCTACATAAATAGATCATGTCTACATCATGTCATCGTTCTTATTGCATTACTCCGTTTTCCATGACCTTAATACACTAGATGCATGCTGGATAGTGGTCGATGTGTGGAGTAATAGTAGTAGATGCAGGTAGGAGTCGGTCTACTAATCTTGGATGTGATGCCTATATAATGATCATTGCTTGTATATCTTCATGATTATTTGAAGTTCTATCAATTGCCCAACAGTAATTGTTCACCAACCGTTTTCTATTTTTCTCGAGAGAAGCCACTTGTGAATTCTATGGCTCTTGGGTCTCTTCTTTATTATATTTGCCTTTGCGGTCTATTTTCGTTTGCTTTTATTTCCAGATCTATTATACCAAAAACTCAAAAAAATACCTTGCTGCAATTTATCTTATTTGGCGTTCGACTTATCAATATTTACAACTCTATCACATCCGTTACCCAAAAGGGATTGACAACCCCTTTTACACGTCGGGTGCGAGTATTTGTTATTTGTGTGCAGGTGCCGTTTACGTTGTGTTTCTTGGTTCTCCTACTAGTTCGATAACCTTGGTGTCATCACTGATGGAAATACCTACTGCTGCTATACTGCATCATCCCTTCCTCTTTGGGGAAATACCGACATAGTTATAACAGACATCAAAAGGAATTTCTGGCGCCGTTGCCGGGGAGGATCTTCAACATATACCAGGTTCCTAATCACAAATCTTATCTCCTCGCAATTTACATTATTTTCCATTTGCCTCTCGTTTTCATCTCCCCCACTTCACAAAAAATTACCGGTTTTAGTCGCCCTCTTTTTTGTTCGCCGTTTTCCGGTCAGATCTATCGCCTCTTGTGTTCTTATTTACAATTGCTTCAAGATGACGCAAGGGAACACTAAGTTGTGTGATTTTTATAGTACCAACAACAATGATTTTATTGGCACTGCGATTGCTCCTCCCACCACTAGTGCGGAGTCTTGTGATATTAATACTGCTTTGTTGAATCTTGTCATGGAAGATCAATTTTCCGGTACTCCTAATGAGGATGACGCGTCCCATCTTAATACCTTCATGGAATTATGCGATATGCAAAAGAAAAAAATATGTGGACAATGCTGTTGTGAAGGTGAAATTATTTCCGTTTTCCTTGCGTGATTCTGTGAAAATTTGGTTTTCTTCTTTGCCTCGCAATAGTATCGATTCTTGGAATAAATGCAAAGATGCTTTCATTACTAAGTATTTTCTGCCCGCGAAAATTATTTCCCTTAGAACCCAGATCATGAATTTCAAGCAACTTGAACATGAGCATGCTGCGCAATCTTGGGAAAGGATGAAAATGATGCTAAGGAATTGCCCAACTCATGGGTTAAATCTTTGGATGATCATACAATTTTTTATGCGGGGTTGAATTTTGTTTCTTAAAATCTTTTAGACTCTGCCGCTGGTGGTACTTTTATGGAAATTACTTCGGGTGAAGCCAGCAAATTGCTTGATAATATTATGGCAAATTATTCGCAATGGTATACTGAAAGGGCGCCTACTAGCAAAAAAGTTAATTCAGTTGAGATTGATTCTTTGAGTGAAAAAGTTGATGCTCTTATGAAAATGGTTGCTAGTAAAAGTGCTCCTATTGATTTCAATGATATACCTTTGTCTACCTTGATTGAGCAAAATAGCGATGCCATAGATGTGAATTTTCTCTCTAGAAATATTTTCGATAACAATGCTTATAGAGGTAATTTTATTCCTATGCCTTTGCCGGGAAATTCCTCTAATAGTTATGGTAATTCTTCTTACAATAATAATAGGAATACCTCTGATCTAGAGAACAATATTAAAGAATTTATCAATACTCAAAAGGTTTTCAATGCTTCCATAGAAGAAAATTTGAATAAGATTGATGATATGTCTCGGAGTATTGATATAATTTCTCATGATGTGGAAAATATGAAGTTGAAATTTTTTGTGCCTAAAGTTGATGAATCAATTAAAGCTCTTTACATTTCCATGGATGAAAGTAAGAAAATAACCGCTATGCTTAGAGCTAAAAGAGAATTTTTAGAGAAAGCATTTTCTAGTGATTGCTTTCACAAAAATGATGAAGATCTTAAAATGATTGGTGTTTCTTCTATTGATTCCTTGTTTAGTAAATTTCAACTTGATGATAAAGGGACTCAAGAAGAGTCAACTTTAGTTAGAAGGCGTCCCAATATTTCGGAGGGTGAGAATCTTGTTGAGAAAATTCATAAAAGTGGGTTTGGAGAGGTCAAGACTTTAACTAGTGATGTGCCCACTCTTTTGGATTACAAAGACTTTAATTATGATAGTTGTTCTTTGATTGATTGTATTTCTTTGTTGCAATCCATGATTAATTCATCCCATGCCTATGAACAAAATAAAGCTTTTACTAAACATATTGTTGATGCTATGATAAAAGCTTTAGATGATAAGTTGGAATTAGAAGTATCAATTCCTAGAAATTTGCATGATGAATGGGAACCTACTATCAAAATCAAAATTAAAAATTATGAGTGTTTTGCTTTGTGTGATTTGGGTGCTAGTGTTTCCACGATTACAAAATCTCTTTGCGATGTTCTTGGTCTTACCAATATTGAAGATTGCTCTCTCAATTTGCATTTGGCGGATTCTACTATTAAAAAGCCGTTGGGAAGGATCAATGATGTTATTATTCTTGCAAATATGAACTATGTACCCATATACTTTATTGTTCTTGACATCAATTGCAATCCTTCTTGTCCTATTATACTTGGTAGACCGTTTTAGCGCACTATTGGTGCGGTGATTGATATGAAAGAAGGGAATATTGAATTCTAATTTCCCTTGAGAAAGGGCATGGCACACTTCCCTAGAACCAATATCAAATTGCCTTATCAATCTATAATGAGGGCAACTTATGGAACATCCAACAAGGATGACAACACTTGAAATCTTGGTATTATGCCTAACTAAGGGCGTAAAACGATAGCGCTCGTTGGGAGGCAACCCAACTTGTATCTTTTTGCTTTTTCATTTCCTTTCTGTTTTCAATAAATTACCCTTTAATACCTCTGTTTAGATGTGTTTTTGTGGTTTCAATAAATGTTTGTGCCAAGCAAAGCCTTTAGGATCATGTTGGGTGTTAGTAGATTTGATCTTGCTGAAAAACGGAAACTTTTGCGCTGACAAGAAAAATTCTCATTTTAACATAAGAGTGTTTTGAAGTTGATTCTTTTTGCAGAAGATTATTATACAAATTTTTCACGCGGTCCTAATTTTTCAAACAATTAGAGTTACATAAGTATTCGAAATTTTCAGATTGCTAAAGGCTGTTCTTTTTTTGACAGATTCTATTTTCTTTACGTTGTGTGCTTGTTTTGATGATTCTATTGTTTTCTTTAATGAGTTTTTGCCATATAAAAGTTGTAATACATTAGATATAATGCAAGAATAAAATATTAATTGGTTTGTTACAGTACTGATAGTAGTGATTTGTTTTCTTATACTAATGGATCTCACGAAAGTTTTGTTGAGTTTTTTGTGATTGAAGTTTTCAAGTTTTGGGATATCTTACGATATATGAAGGAATAAGGAGTAAGAAGAGCCTAAGCTTGGGGATGCCCATGGCATCCCAAGCTATTATCCAAAGAGAAGCAAGCAACTAAGCTTGGGGATGCCCCCGAGTGGCATCCCCTCTTTCTTCTAACAACCATCGGTATTTTACTCGAAGCTATATTTTTATTCGTCACATACTATGTGTTTTGCTTGGAGCGTCTTGTATGACATGAGTCTTTGCTTGTTTTGTTTTGCTTTTTTAGTCTTGAATACTTGTTGTACACACCTATTAGAGAGAGCCAAAATTATGCCATGACTTGTTAGAATAGGTCTCTATGCTTAACTTAATTTTTTATGAGCTATGGATTTGCTCTAGTGCTTCACTTATATCTTTTTGAGCACGGTGTGCTTTAACATTTTTGAAGAAATACTCTCTTCCTTCATTTAGATTTATTTGAGAGTTAGTAAAATTTTCAAGGAATTATCTCTTTCTTCACTTAAATTATTTTGAGAGAAAGAAAAAGAAAATTTTATGTTCAAGATCTTCACTTATATTTGTTTGAGCTTATTAAAAGCAACACATGAAAATTAGTCCCAAAGTGATAAATATCCAAGAAGGATGTAATAAAAACTTTCATGAAGATCATTGGACAAAATAAACTTGATTCCTTTTAATAGTTTTGAGATATGATGATGTGATATATGAGTCATGTTAATGAGTAATTATGCTTTAGTAAGAATATCGATGTTAAGGTTTGTGATTCCCTATGCAAGCATGAAAGTCAATAATCATGCAATGAAATTACATCCTACACTTGTGGTGCATTATTCGGTGTTAATTATGTTTAATGCTCGATAATGAGATTAGTTGCTTCATGGTTGGTCGCTTCCCAATCTTTTGCTAGCCTTGATTTTGCACTAAGTATGATCACTACTTGTACATCCAAAATCCTTTAACCCAGTTTTGCCATGTGTATCCACCATACCTAACTATATGTGGTATTCCTTTGCCGTTCTACGCAAATTTGTATGTGCCATCTCTAATTTTCAAAATAAATTTCCCTTTTGTGTGCTCATACTACTCGCAAGGCGGTGAGGGGTGGCTAATATTTTCCATGCTAGATGTGTTATTCTCACGATGAGTGTTTATTCACTTGTCATTGCACGAGAGTAAGGCAAAGGTATTAGGGATGCCAAGTCCCGAAATGAAAAATGAATTTACTTTACGTTGTCAACTAATAAATTCCTTGGAAAGTGTTCGTACGGAAGGCAACCGTGGATTCTGCTAGCCATGGAAAGTGAAAGTTTGGTGGAAAAAGGAATAAACTTAATTTAATGTTTGGGAACCACCTATGATATATCTAGCATGGAAAGTGTTGGGAACTCTAAATATTTTTCGTTGGTGGGAAAAGTGTGCCTCGCAAAATAATTTTATCTCGCAAGCTTTGAGCTCTGGCACCTCTACAAATCCCTACTTCCCTATGGGAAGGGCCTTTCTTTTTTACTTTATGCAATTTTTATTAATTTGAGTCTCCATCTTATCTTATGAAGCACCAACTAGGAAGCACTATGATCGTACTTGAGCATTGGGTGTAACTAATATGCGAGTGTGTTTCATGAATGGATCAATGGTTGAGCATGATGGGCTAGGGATAACTTATTTTAGCATTGATATTTTGAAAGACATGATTTCTTGTTGATATGCTTGAGTATTTAAATCTCATGTCAAAACTAGACTATTTCTTTGAACCATATAAAAGTCCAAATGTCCATGCTATAAAGAAAAGAATATGATATGACATGATAAGCACCATTCCACATCAAAAATTCTGTTTTTATCATTTACCTACTCAAGGACGAGCAGGAATTAAGCTTGGGGATGCTGATACGTCTACAACGTATCTGTAATTTTTGATTGTTCATGCTGTTATGTTATCATTCTTGGATGTTTTACAATCATTTTATATGATTTTTGGTACTAACCTATTGACATAGTGCCAAGTGCCAGTTGTTATTTTCTGCATGCTTTTTACATCGCAAGAAATCAATACCAAACGGAGTCCAAACGCAGCGAAACTTTTTGTGGATTTTTTTGGACTAGAAGACATCCAGTGGGCCGGAGAAGCACCTGGGGGCGGTGCTCCGAGGGGAGCACAACCCACCAGGGCACGCCAAGAGCCCATAGTGGGTTGTGCCCACCTTGAGTGCCCCCAGACCGCCTCTTTGCTCTATAAATACCCCAATATTCCAGAAACCCTAAAGGAGTCGACGAGAATCAATTCCTGCCACCGCAGAGTCCAGAACCACCAGATCCAATCTGGACACCATCACAGAGGGGTTCACCACTTCCATTGGTGCCTCTTCGATAATGCGTGAGTAGTTCCTTGTAGACCTACGGGTCCGTAGTTAGTAGCTAGATGGCTTCCTCCCTCTCTCTTTTGATTATAAATACAATGGTCTCTTGGAAATCCATATGATGTAACTCTCTTCGCTGTGTGTTTGTTGGGATCCGATGAACTTTGAGTTTATGATCAGATCTATCTTTTTATACATGAAAGTTATTTGAGTCTTCTTTGATCTCTTATATGCATGATTGCTTATAGCCTCGTATTTCTTCTCCGATATTGGGTTTTGTTTGGCCAACTTGATCTATTTATCTTACAATGGGAAGAGGTGCTTTGTAGTGGGTTTGATCTTACGGTGCTTGATCCCAGTGACAGAAGGGGAACCGACACGTATGTATCGTTGCTACTAAGGATAAAACGATGGGGTCTATTTCTACATAAATAGATCTTGTCTACATCATGTCATCGTTCTTATTGCATTACTCCGTTTTCCATGACCTTAATACACTAGATGCATGCTGGATAGCGGTCGATGTGTGGAGTAATAGTAGTAGATGCAGGCAGGAGTCGGTCTACTAATCTTGGATGTCATGCCTATATAATGATCATTGCCTGGATATCTTCATGATTATTTGAAATTCTATCAATTGCCCAACAATAATTGTTCACCCACCGTTTTCTATTTTTCCCGAGAGAAGCCACTTGTGAAATCTACGGCCCCTGGGTCTCTTCTTTATTATATTTGCCTTTACGGTCTATTTTCGTTTGATTTTCTTTTCAGATCTATTATACCAAAAACCCAAAAAATACCTTGCTGCAATTTATCTTATTTGGCGTTCGACCTATCAATATTTACAACTCTATCACATCCGTTACCCAAAAGGGATTGACAACCCCTTTTACACGTCGGGTGCGAGTATTTCTTATTTGTGTGCAGGTGTCGTTTACGTTGTGTTGCTTGGTTCTCCTACTGGTTCAATAACCTTGGTTTCATCACTGAGGGAAATACCTACCGCTCCTATACTGCATCATCCCTTCCTCTTTGGGGAAATACCGACGTAGTTCTAGAAGACATCATGGTCCAACAAAAATCATCGCGAAAGTTTTATCCCGTTCGAACTCTGTTTGATATCCCTTTTCTGTGACACTCAAAAACAATAAAAAAACAAAAACTGGCACTATGCTCTAGGTTAATAGGTTAGTACCAAAAAATTATAATAGCATATTAGCGCATTTAAAACATCTGGAGTAGGTAATATAAATAGCATGGAACAATCAAGAATTATAAATACATTGGAGACGTATCAAGCATCCCGAAGCTTAATTCCTGCTCATCCTCGAGTAGGTAAATGATAAAAACAGAATTTTTGATGTGGAATGCTACCTAGCATATTTAACAATGTATTCTTATTTATTGGCATGAATGTTCAAATCCATATGATTCAAAGAAGAAGTTCATTGATATCGAAACAATAATACTTCAAGCATACTAGAAAGAAAATTATGAACCTTCAAAAATAGCATGGCTATCAAAAGTTATCCCTACAAAATCATATAGTCTTATTATGTTACCTCTTCTTAACACAAAGTATAAATCATGCCTACCCCGGTGTGAGCCCGAAAATTGTATTCATACTTTTACATTCTTAAACTTTTTCAACTCTTCACGCAATACATGAGCGTGAGCCATGGACATAGCACTATGGGTGGAATAGAAAGTGGTAGTAGACAAAAGTAGGGAGAAAGTCTCACATCAACTAGGCAAATTAACGGACTATAGAGATGTCCATCAATTGATATCAATGTGAGTGAGTAGGGATTGCCATGTAACGGATGCACTAGAGCTATAAGTGTATGAAAGCTCAAAAGAAAACTAAGTGGGTGTGCATCCAACTTGCTTGCTCATGAAGACCTAGGGCCTTTGAGGAAGCCCATCGTTGGAATACACAAGCCAAGTTCTATAATGAAAATTTCCCACTAGTAATATATGAAAGTGACAAAATAGGGGACTCTCTATAATGAAGAACATGGTGCTACTTTGAAGCACAAGTGTGGAAAAGGACAGTAACATTGTATCTTCTCTCTTTTTCTCTATTGTTTTCCTTTTTCGAAGACCCTTTTCTATTTTTTGGAAACTATTTGGCCTCTTTATTCATAAACTCGCATGGGACAATGTTCTAATAATGATCATCACACTTTTATTTACTTACAAATCGATACTAGAATAAAATTATGACTCTATATGAATGCCTTCGGCGGTGTACGGGGATGTGCAATGATCTAGCATAGCAATGACATCAAAAAACGGACAAGCCATGAAAACATCATGCTAGCTATCTTACGATCATGCAAAGCAATATGATAATGATGGTATGTGTCATAATAGACAGAACGGTGGAGTTACATGGCAATATATCTCGGAATGGCTATGGAAATGCCATAATAGGTAGGTACAGTGGCTGTTTTAAGGAAGGGTATAAAGTAGTTTGATGCACTGGCGAAAGTTGCGCGGTAGTAGAGTGGCTAGCAATGATGGAAGGGTGAGCGTGCGTATAATCCATGGACTCAACATTAGTAAAAAGGAACTCATATACTTATTGCAAAAAGTTTATTAGCCCTTGAAGCAAAGTACTACTATGCATGCTCCTAGGGGAGAGGTTGGTAGAAGTTAACCATCGCGCGCCCCCGACTTTCATGCAAAGATAAACAATCAAGACACGATGCGCTTCAATTTGGTTACATAGTTAGGAAATCATATGTGCATGCTACGGGAAGCACAAACCTTAACACAATTATTTCTTGGTTTCACAAATTACCACTAGCATGACTCTAATATTACCATCTTAATATCTCAAAACAATTGAAAGGAATCAAACTTCTCATAGATTCAATGCTCTATATGAAAGTTTTTATTATACCCTCTTTGGATGCCTATCGTATTAGGATTAAATTCATAACCCAAGCAAATTACCATGATATTTAGAGACTCGCAAAATAATTTAAGTGAAGCATGAGAGTTCAACAATTTCTTCAAAATAAACATCACTGTCGTGCTAAAAAAGATATAAGTGAAGCACTAGAGCAACAATCTAGCTCAAAAGGTATAAGTGAAGCACAAATAGTATTCTAATAAATTCACGATTAATGCGTGTCCCGCTCAAAACATGTGTACAAAAAGTATGATTGTGACAAACTAAAAAGCAAAGACTCAAATCATACAAGACGCTCCAAGCAAAACAAATATCATGTGGTAAACTAAAAAGCAAAGACTCAAATCATACAAGATGCTCAAGTAAATTACCGATGGATTGAAGAAGAAAGAGGGGATGCCATCCGGGGCATCCCCAAGATTAGGCTCATGCCGCTCCTTATTCCATAGTCCATTTAATCTTTACCCAAAACTCAAAAACTTCACAACACAAAACTCAACAGAAAACTCATGAGACCCGTTAGTAAAAAAAAAATTCAATCCTTACATGTAGGTATTGTTGTGAACTAATTCTTATTTTATATTGGTGTAATATCTACTGTATTCCAACTTTTCCATGGTTCATACCCCCCGATACTAGCCATAGATGCATTAAAATAAGCAAACAACACAAAGAAAACAGAATCTATCAAAAGCAGAACAGTTTGTAAGGATGAGAATTGATATAAAACTTATGCATCTCTAAAAATTCTGAAAAATTAGGATAACATGTGAAATTTGTAGATCAGAAACATGTAAAAAATTCAGAATTTTTCTACGCTCCAGCAACCAAAAAAATTATGATACTGGACGTAGAAATTTCAGTTTTCCAGGAAAAACCAATCTACTATCTTCCAAATCATCCCAAAGGTCTTACTTGGCACAAACACTAAATCAAAACATGAAAACACATCTAACGAGAGGCTATATGATAGATTTATTCAAGAACTGGAAGAAAAAAGTAAAACCAAAATAAAATTGGATTGCCTCCCAACAAGCGCTATTGTTTAATGCCCCTAGCTAGGCATAAAGCAACAATCTAGGTATTGTCATCTTTGGTACTCAAACCATAAGTAGCCCTCACAATATATTCATATGGTAACCTTATTTTCTTTCTAGGAAAGTGCTCCTTTCCTTTCCTTAATGGAAATTGAAATATAATGTTTCCTTCTTTCATATCAATGATTACACCAACAGTTCTAAGGAAAGTCTACCAAGAATAATAGGGCATGTTGGATTGCAATC
Organism: Secale cereale; assembly: GCA_902687465.1. Classification (NCBI taxonomy): domain Eukaryota; kingdom Viridiplantae; phylum Streptophyta; class Magnoliopsida; order Poales; family Poaceae; genus Secale; species Secale cereale. Next base: position 564,051,837 of record LR738710.1, on the reverse strand, counting down.
TATATCAAGAACAAAAAAATCCGTGGGCACATAGTTCCTATTTGCAACAATAAGAACATCATTGATCCGTCCCATAGGTTTTTTAATAGTGGAATTCGCTAGATGCAAATTTAAAGATGAATCATCAAGTTTATGGAAATCTAACACATCACATAGACTTTTTAGAATCGTAGAAACACTAGCACCCAAATAACACAAAGCGTTACACTCATAATCATTGATCTTAATTCTAATAGTTGGTTCCCAATCATCATGAAATTTTCTAGGGATTGAAACTTCTAACTCAAGTTTTTCTTCAAAAGATTTCATCATAGCATCAACAATATGTTTTGTAAAAGCCTTATTTTGATTGTAAGCATGAGGAGAATTTAGCATGGATTGCAGTAAGGAAATACAATCTATCAAAGAGCAACTATCATAATTAAATTCCTTGAAATACAAAATAGTGGGTTCATTGCTAACTAAAGTTTAGACCTCTCCAATCCCACTTTTATCACCTTTTTCATTAAGATCATTATTCTCCAAATTATCAGGACGCCTTCTAACCAAAGTTGACTCATCTCGAGTCCCTTATTTCTCATGATTAACATTAGCAAACAAAGATTCAATAGGAGTCAAGCCAAGCCTCTTAAGATTTTCATCATTATTATCGCAAAAACTAGAAGAACGCGTCTTTACTAGCAATTTTGTTTTAGCACGCAACCTAGTCGTTCTTTCCTTGCACTCATTAACAAAAACTTCCATAACTTTTAGAGACTCATTAATATCATGCTTTGGCGGAATAGATCTAAGTTTCAAAGAATCAAACTCATGAGAAATTCTATCAACGTTCCTAGCCAAATCATCAATCTTAAGCAATTTTTCTTCTACCATAGCTGTTGGGATCTACCATAGGGTGCGTCGACTACAAATTGACATTTTCCTATGCACATAACATCCAGGAACATGCTAAGGGAGATGGATCACAGATCGTTACCACTAGACGCGCAGTGACGTGCAACGGTAGTAGAGTTGAGGCAGCGCGTTCCCGGAGTCACTTCGCGTCCCCGAAGTCGTCTCCTCATTGCTGATATCCCACGTAGTCGATCGTATCCCGCGAACATGTTAACTGGAGTGGCGCAAGTGCACCGCCTCTAACGGTATCCGCGCGTGCAGGAGGAACGTCGTGCGGCGGACTGCTAGGTCCGATCACACAACCAGAGACGAGTGGAGGTGGCTAGTTGCAACACATGCACAACCCTAATGACGGCGCCGAAGAGATCAACCACCATAAGTGTGCCGCACCTCCATTATATATAGCACCTGTTGTGGGCTCAATACTTGGGCCTCTCGTAGATCCTAAATCCCAAAGTCTACTCGGTCACAATCCGAATATAGCACAAATCACATCCGACCACTGTCCTCGGATCCGACCTCGTAGGTTCCTTCCCTTAAGCGCGCCACCCCTTAGGTTCAAGTCAGCTTGGTCACAGTTCAGATCACCTCCGATCTGCATGATTGGTAGCGGCCTCTAGCAAGGCGTGTCGACCACCAAGCAGACTATGAACCTGGTTAGGCGAGCCTGTACAACGTGTCACACTTCTGTTCCCTTTGCCTCATGATATATGTTGTCGAGCTCAAGGCGAGACTGTCATCCTTGTGCTAGCCCGACCTCTTTCTTGTTCTAGTGATGCCAACCACAAACCGGATTATCTCATAATCCTTACCGCATGGCCATGCTTATCCTGGTCGGATCACACAAGGGGCCCACAGTATATCACTCCTGATTGGAGGGGCAAATCCCATCTTGCTCGATCATGTCTCACAACATGGGTCTGGACAAACCCGAAACCTACCTTTGTAACAACCCAGTCACTGAGTAGCGTTTGGTCGGCCCAAAGCAAGTCTGTCACCATCCCGAGCACGCCCGTCAGCTCAGGTCTTAGGACATAGAATGTATGTTGTACTAGAGACTCACATATGACACATCGATGTGTCTTATATTTGGGTCTGTCTGACTCAAACCTTATCTCGACTTGGATCCGACTACATCGAATCCACCCAGACCTTTCCAAGTCCATATTATCCGGTTAGCATCCAATGCTCCATGGCTAGTGAGACCTAGCCATCCATTGTGTCATATGCTAGTCTAGTCCAACGTGTGCCCACACGTCACTTGCGACTAGAAAATTTAGGATGTATCATTCAACAGAAGATCTCACAGACAAGTCACATACTTGCCAACAAGTATGATTGATTACATCCAAGGACTATCTTTATTCATAAACACATAGGAAATATCATCATACATGATTACCTCTAGGGCATATCTCCAACAATAGCATTAAAAACTTTTTGGGAATTTATAAATTCCTTAATTGTACTCTCAAGATCATAAGGTATTTTGTTATAATTTCCATAAGAATTGTTGTAGGAATTACCATAATTATTAGAGGAAGTACTAGGAAACGGCCTAGGATTGAAATTGCCTCTATACGCGTTATTACCGAAATTGTTCCTACCAACAAAATTCACATGCATCGATTCATTATTATTCTCAAGCAAAGTAGGCAAAGGAAAACAATTAGGATCCATAGAAGAACCCTTGCTAGCAATTAATTTCATAAGATCATCCATCTTATCACTCGAAGTATTAATCTCTTCTATTGCATGCACCTTTTTACTAGTAGATGATCTTTCGGTATGCCATTGAGAATAATTGACCATAATATTATCTAGGAGTTTAGTAGCTTCTCCTAATGTGATTTCCATAAAAGTACCTCCCGCGGCCGAATCTAAAAGATTTCAAGATGCAAAATTCAATACGGCATAATTTTATTGTATGATCATCCATAAACATAAACCATGAGTAGGGCAATTTCATATCATTGATTTCATCCTTTCCCATGAGTGTGCAACATGCTCATGATCTAGTTGTTCAAAATTCATTATATCGTTCCTAAGGGAGATAATCTTAGTGGGTGGAAAATACTTGAAAATAAAGGCATCTTTACACTTATTCCATGAATCAATACAAATTTTAGGCAAAGATGAAAACCAAGTATTTGCACGATCACGTAGAGAGAACGGAAATAGCTTCAATTTAATATTATCATTATCCACATCTCTTTTCTTTTGCATATCACATAACTCAACAAAAGTATTTAGTTGGGATGCATCATCTTCATTAGGACTACCAGAAAATTGTTCTTTCATAACAAGATTCAATAAAGCGGCATTGATTTCATAGGATTCCGCACTAGTGGCGGGAGCAATTGGAGTACTAATAAAATCATTATTATTAGTAATGGAAAAGTCGCACAACTTAGTATTATCTGGATTCATTGTGACAAAGCAAGCGATCTAGCACACAATCAAACAAAGAGACGAACGGAAAAAGGGCGAATAAAAAGGAAAATATTTTTGTGATTTTCTGGAAACGTTTTAGAAGTGGGGGAGATGAAAACGAGAGGCAAATGGCAAATAATGTAAGTGCAAGAGATGCGAGTTTATGATAAGTACTTGGTAGGCCTGATGTAGACCTCCCCGGCAACGGCGCTAGAAATTCTTCCTGCTACTTCTTGAGCTTGCATTGATTTTTCCCTTGAAGAGGAAAGGGTGATGTAGCAAAGTAGAGATAAGTACTTCCCTTAGTTGAGAACGAAGGTATCAATCTAGTAGGAGGTACAAGCAAGTCCCCAATATATGCACCTGCACAAACTAACAAAAACTTGCATACAACACAGTGAAATGGGTTGTCAATCCCTTCAACGTCACGAACATGAGTGAGATCTGATACAGATAGATTTAAAACTAAAGTAAAAGGGGAAATAAAGTAAACACAAAATAAATGCAGGAAGGTATTTTTTGGTTTTTGGTTTTATAGATATGAAAATAATAGATGTAAAATAGACCCGCGGGACATAGGTTTCACTACAGGCTTCTCTCTTGAATAAAGCATATGATGGGTAAACAAATTATTGTAGAGCAATTGATAGAAAAGCGCAAAGTTATGACGATATCTAAGGCAATGATTATGAATATAGGCATCACGTCCGTGACAAGTAGACCGAAACAATTCTGCATCTACTACCATTACTCCACACATCGACCGCTATCCAACATGCATCTAGAGTATTAAGTTCATAATAAGTGAGTAACGCCTTAAGAAAGATGACATGATGTAGAGGGATAAACTCATGCAATATGATATATGACCCATCTTTTATCATTGATGGCAATAATGCAATACGTGCCTCGCTACCCCTTCTATCACTGGGTGAGGACACCGCAAGATTGAACCCAAAACTAAGCACCTCTCCCATTGCAAGAACTACCAATCTAATTGGCCAAACCAAACCAATAATTCTAAGAGAAATACAAAGATATCAAATCATGCATATAAGAATTTAGAGAAGATTCAAATAATATTCATGGATAATCTAATCATAAATACACAATTCATCGGATCTCGACAAACACACCGCAAAAGAAGATTACATCGGATAGAACTCCAAGAGTATCGAGGAGAACACTGTATTGAAGATTAAAGAGAGAGAAGAAGCCATCTTGCTACTAGCTATGAACCCGTAGGTCTGAGGTAAACTACACACGCATCATCAGAAGGGCAGCTAGGTTGATGTAGAAGCCCTTCGTGATCAAGTCCCCCTCCAGGAGAGTACCGGAAAAGGCCTCCAGATGGGATCTCACAAGATCGGAAACCTACGGCAGTGGAAAAGTATTTTCGTGGATGCTTCTGATGCTTGGGCCATATTTCTAAATTTATAGGACGAAGATTAGGGTTGGAGGTGTCCCATGGGGCCCATAAGCTAGGGAAGCGCCCCCTAGGGCGTGACCTGACGGCTTGTGGTGGCCTCGGGACTCCTTTGACTTCTTCTCCACGTCCCATGTGTGTCTTCTGGTCCAAGAAAAATCATCGCAAAAGTTTTATTCCGTTTCGACTCTGTTTGATATTCCTTTTCCGGGAAATTCAAAAACAAGAAAAAACATAAACTCGCACTGGGCTTTAGGTTAATTGGTTAGTCCCCAATATATAATAGCATATTAACGCATATAAAACATCCAAAGTTGGTAATATAATAGCATGGAACAATAAAAAATTATAGATAGGTTGGAGACGTATCACATACCAAAGTCAGCCTCACCGTGTGCAATCACTATCATCATGGTTGTAGAGCTAGCCTGCTTAAAATTAGCCGTGTTCAACATAATTTCCCGTGCGTTGTCACGAGTAATAATAAATATTGTATTTGAGTAATGGGTACTATATCGTTGCCGCACCTATGCATGCATACATTTATTGTAACATAGTACCTCGTGCTCAGACTGATATTACAAATGCTAGGAGTAATGCTGCACCTACAAAGAGGGAATTATTAGGAAGTTTACATAGTAAGAACTTTCGTTACTTTAGGTGGTGCAACATTATCGTACAAACTAAAATCCACCGCTCTGACAAGTCAGTAATGGGAAAATAATTTTTTGAGTCTCCGGCGACTTGATGTTTCAAAAACTAATTCAGCTTCTGCGGAGCCTTTGTCGTTTAGGCTTAGACACTTGCGGTGATCAGCACGCCATTCATTGTTGCGCTAGAGAACGCCAAACCTCATTACCTTGAGTACACTTACCTCCAGAACAAAGAATCTGGACAATTTAATCTTAGATGTGCTGCCTCGGTAGTCGATCAAATCAATTTTTGTAAGATGGATATCTAGGCATTCGATGAGATTGTTACAGTGCATCACATTTTCCACTTTTGGGTCGTTTTTTATCTGCAAAAGAAGAGAACATATAATAGCAGCTGGCAGTATAAGATTGTCGTCTCATCAAGAGGTACCAATATCCTTCGCTCATACGATAGGGTTGGCTCTAAGGCTAGTGATGTTTTTCACTCTCTCTCTCTCTCTCTCTCTCTCTCTCTCTCTCTCTCTCTCTCTCTCTCTCTCTCTCTCTCTCTCTCTCTCTCTTTCTCTTTCCTCTCATTTACCTGAGAGCACATGAAGCGCTTAGGCATTTGTTGCCTTCCACTATGTGGTCGATGCCATATTTCTCAAAAAAGTCAAAAGTATGCCACATACAGTACAATACGCATCGATCT
>LR738710.1:564031636-564045730 GCA_902687465.1 Secale cereale | reverse complement strand
GCATTCGATGAGATTGTTACAGTGCATCACATTTTCCACTTTTGGGTCGTTTTTTATCTGCAAAAGAAGAGAACATATAATAGCAGCTGGCAGTATAAGATTGTCGTCTCATCAAGAGGTACCAATATCCTTCGCTCATACGATAGGGTTGGCTCTAAGGCTAGTGATGTTTTTCACTCTCTCTCTCTCTCACTCTCTCTCTCTCTCTCTCTCTCTCTCTCTCTCTCTCTCTCTCTCTCTCTCTCTCTCTCTTTCTCTTTCCTCTCATTTACCTGAGAGCACATGAAGCGCTTAGGCATTTGTTGCCTTCCACTATGTGGTCGATGCCATATTTCTCAAAAAAGTCAAAAGTATGCCACATACAGTACAATACGCATCGATCTCAAATCAAAAGATTTTGGCACCGCTCTAGCAATGTGAGAGAGCTGGCACCGCTGTGCACACAGACCCACATGTACAAAAAAATCAATCAAACCAACTACACCAGCCTCTCCCTCTCCCAAACAAGTGTTTTTATTGCCTCGGACCTCTCCCTCTTCCACACAAGTGTATTTTCATTGCGTGAGTTAATTTAGCACCGAAGGAAAGTAGGTGATCCAGATTGTGGTACCAGGTGAGCAATGGAGGGCATCGAAGCCAAATGCATCAGAAGTAAATTTGGAACATTTTTTGGCCTACATAGTGGAGGGCCTTTATAGCCCACTTTTGTACTACCTCATATTTAGTGTAAAATTTTAACCATAGATTTACCTAAGAAAATGCCAATTCATGTCACCAAAAATTATACAATTTTAAATTATGTTCAAATACGAATCCAACGATACAATTTTTAGTGACATGCATTAACATTTTGCCAGTTAAATCTATGGTCAAATTTTGATACTACCAAATACGAAGAGTAAACCAGGACGGAGGTAGTACTTGCTCTTAGGCTAACCATAGAGTTACTGGTCTAAGTTACTTGCCACTATGACTAGCCTAGGCTACTAGTACAACAAAAAATGATGCAGGTGATCACGTGAGAAAAAAAATACTAAAACCATATCTTTTGGTGCAGTGCGTAGATGCAGTTTTGAACACTACACTTGTCATCGTAATTTGGAGAAATTGCGAAAAATTGAGCTACATTGTGATTACTGTTTACTAATAGGAAAGAAGTTTCACCTCGATGAGTAGCTTCTCCGTGCATGGAAATCATGTAAGGAATCCAACAACATGATCCAGATTGGGGTCGACAGATTTTATTGCCAAGATCTTGACTGTGCGCACAAACTAGGTCAAGCTTGTTGGGAATCATTTTCTGGATGACAGTCGTAAATACATCGAGAAGAGATTTAAAAATGTGAATTTCAATAAGACGGAAAAGAAGATTAGTGATGTACCTGAACGATTACGAATCCAATAAAGAGTTTGGAGAATTTGGCAGACGAATATACCAACGCTGTCAATTCCAGCGCGTTAATGACCCTGATTTTTGTTGGACCTTCTAGATCAGATACAAGCAATCTCTCAAGGAAAGGCGCATTCTCAATGACCATAATGTGGAACAAGTCGAGGGATCTCTTCCCAATTGATGTCTTGTTGCGGGGCCAGCAAGACACATAAATCGATCGGAGATTCGTCGAGGCGATATGGAGGCTAATGAACGCGTGGATCTGCCGAAGACGAAGGTACTCAAGCGCAATACAGCTGCGGAGCAGGTGCTCCATAGCCTTCTTTGAGATGCCAACGTCGAAGAGGTCGAGCTGCTTGAGTTGACGGAGAAGAAGGGCGGACGCGGCATTAATCTAGGGAATATAGCAGGAGCTGAAGCTGGCGCGGCGCGGCGTTGGGGTGAGGCGGAGCGCGGACGGCGGCAGAGAGCGACATTGTCCAGATTCAAACCTGAGCTCCTCGATCTGATCTAGGGCAGGGGATAAGAACCAATCATCGAACTTGGCTTGGACCTTGCAGTTGGTACTGAACATGTGAATGTCAAGGTGTAGGGCTGGCCCAGGGTGCGATGCAAGGATCTTGGAGACTGCGGCCATGCTTTTGCAATCCCCTTCGCAGAGGCCGCTGTCGACGGTGAGGTTGAGGGGGAGGCGGCCTCAGAGGGGGTGTCACCTCCGGGAGAGCAGGGTGGTCCGCATGATAGATTTGGTGGGGAGGAGGGCGATGATGACGAGCAGCATGTCATCGGGGAGGCTGCTCATGAAGTCCAGGCTCGCTGGAAGCGGTTTTGGCTCGAGCCGCCTTCGCTTGTTGGCTGCCTCACCGTCCATCTCAGCCGGCGGCGACACTAGTGCACACGTGTGCTGGTGTGTAACTTTTGTTGGGTGTGCGCGAGTGCGTCCTTGTGTGCATGCCGTCGCGCAGTGGTGTAGTGTGCGTGAGTGCGTCCTTCACGCGGAAGAAGATTGCCCTCAATTTACTAGCAGAATTGCTTCACACCTGACAGTCAACACACGACGCATGCACGATTCTCCATCCCTAACAATGCTCATGCATGCACGCTAGCTGTTGGTGCTGCCACGTCTGAATCGTGCATGCATCGGCCGTGGATGTGTCATGGGTTTAGCAGCGCCGATTTACTAGCGTGCGTTGTGCTACCGCGAGTGGTTTCAACTTTATTTACTTCACCGCATGTCAGATGGGCCTCTAGTTTACTTATTTTCACCCACTGCCACAGGGGTCAGCACACGAAGATAGAGAACACGGGCTGACAAGGCAGCACGTGGGTTGGTTGACCAGTCAACTAAACAATATATGGAGCTATACGCTCACACAGTGACCGTATAATCCCTCGGTAAAGAGAGATCGAGTGAGACGGGAGGCCCATGAGATATAGTAGAGAGAGAGAAAGAGCTACTCCCTCTGTCCGATAATATAGTGCCTATATTTTTTTAAAGTCAAATTTTTGAAACTTTGACCAAGTTTATAAAGAAATTACTTGTATCTACAATACCAAAGATAGATGATAGTATGAAGTAAGTACATGTTGTGATGAATCTAATGATCATTCGAGATGTAAATGTTTTTCTCGACATATACCGGGTCAAACTTTTTTGAGGTTTGACTTTTCAAAACATTCATACGTTTATGGACGTGAGAGAGTACGTAACGAGATAGAGATAGAGAGAGAGAGAAAGAGTGAGTGAAAAAAGTGTGTGTGAGTGTGTGAAAGAGACATGGACAACACACAATAAAGTAGAGAAAAGGCATGTGTGTCTTATGCAAATATATCACACATGCATCTTCGACAACGGAAGCGGGGTGAGGATATAGTGTGTGGTTGTTTGCAACCGAGAGAGAAAGACCCCTAGCACGTGCCCAAGAGAGGTCTGACAAACAAGGGAAGAGGTCGAGAGAGACGTAGAGAAAATGCAGGTATGGGGAGGAGAAAGTGTGTGTTTGTGATAGAGAGATCCCCTGGAGGTCATGATAGAAGATACACAGAGAGATACCGAGATAGACGTATGGATGGAATGAGACAATATGGGTGTTCCTGATGGATAGTGAGAGATAGTCATACTTACTGGGGAGTGTGTGTGCCTATGATGGAGTGAGAGATTATGGTACTTAGGGGGGTGTGTCACATAGAGAGAGAACAAGGGCGGAGAGTATTAGATGGGTCTATATAGCACGAGCGAGATATGTGTATGTGAACCAGGGAGATATAAAGTTTGAGAGAGATAGAGGAGCCCCGATACGGCTGAGTGGTGCGACAGATAGCTGAGAAGGGGAAAGAAATACTCCATCCTTCGATAATGCAGTGCATATAAATTTTTCAAAAGTCAAACTTTGGAAACTTTGACCAGGTTTACGCAAATATTATTTATATCTAAAATACCAAAGATACATCAGACGAAATTGCACCTCATTATGAATCTAATGATATATGTTTGCCATTCTAGATGTAAATCTTTTTCTCCACGTACCTGGTCAAACTTTGTGAAGTTTGACTTTTCAAAAAAGCTATATGCTATGGACCGAAGAGAGTACCTAAGTTGAGAGAGAAGTGTGTGTGAAGGAGAAAGAGTGGGCGTGCAAAAAGAGTATGTATGAAAGAGAAAGGGACAACAAATGATAAAATAGAGAGAGTGTGTGTTTGTTACTTATGCAAACATATCACGCATGCATCTCCGAGATAGAAAAGCGAGGCAAGAGATACACGGAGATAGCTAGTGCGTGATTGTTTGCAACGAAAATAGACACCCCTATAGCACATGTCCGATAGAGTTCTGGCCAACAAGGGACAAAGGTCGAGAGGGACGCATGGAGAAGATTGACACATGGGGAGGGAGAGAGGGTGTGTTTGTGATAGAGAGATCTCCTTCGAGATTGTGAGGGGGCTATATGGGTGGGATATCGAGGGACGAGGTGTGTGTGCGATAGAAAGATGCCCCGAGAGAAATCGAGATAGACCAAGTGACAGAAAGACACAATGCATATGTTTATGATGGAGACTGAGAAATAGTCATATACATAGGGGGGCTATGTGTGCCTACAATTGAGTGAGAGACAGTCATACTTAGGTAGGCGTGAGATTGTGTGTGTGTGCGTGTGAGATGGAGAGAGAATGAGGGAGAGAGAGAGAGTTTTAGATGGGTCTATCGAGTGTGAGTGAGATATGCATGTGTATGTGTGACCCAGGGAGATGGAGAGTTCGAGAGTTCGAGAGAGAGGGAAGAGCTCCGAGACGACAGAGTGGTGCGTCAGACAGTTACAACAACGAGCTAGGGAATTTGTGTGCATACGATGAGTGCACCCTCGATATTTAGCTTGGACTAGAGAATCATGCATTTTGTGCTAGAGAGACGTATACGTGGAGTGTGCATGCGAACTAGAAAGACCGACGCACACACACACACACACATAGAGTGAGAGAGAGAGGGAGAGAGGGAGAGGGACCGACAAGGTTTGTGTTTGGAACTTTGGATGTGTGTGATAGAAATGAAGATTGTCAGCGAGAGAGAGAACATGAGTCCAGGAGAGGGGAAGGTCGCGTTTATGCATCAAAGACTAATATAAATCATGTTTAGATATAAATTTGCATTCAAATATTGAATTGGAGAACATGTTGTCTGCAATCCACATATGAACGGAGATATGTGTATCAAACAAATTCATTAATTTGACTTTCAACATGTTCATGGAGTACTATAATACAACATGCTACTCAATTGAGTTTTTCAATTTTGGATTTAGTTGACTATTTAGACCAGGTGAACGAGCTATTACATTGAATCGAGCTATTTCATTTTGGGTTTGATTCCCGTTGTTGAGTGGGTCAACTATCTATCATATAGTAAATCGTTAGCAACGAGCATGTGAAAACACATTAGTACCGAGCATCATCTCACCATCTAAAAAAGAAGTGGCAAGCTAATATTTCAAAATTTGAGTCGAATTGACTTGGTAAGGTAGACGTGGTTGCTCGTTTTCCCAAAATTTTAAACAACCACTAAACACCCTCTGCTCGGTGGAATTCACCCGAGCAAATAAATGGGAGACGTGAAATTACTAGCCTGTGTGGGACACACATCAATTGGCCCGTTGTACATCGAGGGTAGGTTCGTAACTTCATCCAAGAGCACCTTCTCCTCGGGTCAAAATGACGGGTGGTGAATAAATCATAAACCATGGGTGGCAAAACACCCTCTCTTCGGCCGAAATGGCAGGCGCTGTATAATTCATAAACCATGGGTGGCAACACACCCTCTCCTCGGTTGAAATCATTCGCGCCCACTATTTCAAACACACGTCGTCCTCGCCCGAATTCGCTCGCGCCCACTATTTGGGAGAAGCAAAATTACTCTACTATCCCCGACCCTCAAGACACAAACCCAAGCCAAGAACCCTAAAGGCAGGGCTAGAACTGTAACCTCCCCCACATTTTAGACAAATGCGTCCGTAAGACATGGTTCCCCTTCCCAATTCCCCATTCATACATCGTGGGTGCCAAATCACCTTCTCCCCGGAAGCTCCCTTCTCCCGAGCCACGAAACCTCAGCCCCTCCTCCGTGGCGCCCCCCCCCCCGCACCAGATTCACCGCCGCCATCCTCTCCAATGCCGGAGCCGCTGTCTGTTTGCCATCATGCACTGGGCCATGGGCCTCTTACTCCGTGCTGTCGGAGTTGCCTTGATGATGACTGTGAACCATAACGGAGCCGATTCACCCGCGCCATTGTGCACGCCGCCGGAGAGGCTCCAACTTCAGATGCGTCCAGGGCCCCGGCGCTGCTTTCCCATAGCCATCGACCGTCGCGACATATCTGCTTTCCTACTGCCGGGAGCCATCGCAACCGCGCCGGCCTCACCGACTCGACATCTGGAGCTGCCTACTTCAGTGGGTCGCAAGATAGGTCGTACATCCATCTTAAATCACTTTATTTAGGCGCCAATCATCTGAATTTTTATTTTGGGCCAACCGATTCCCAATGGGAAGCAGCACCCCTCTAGGCGGCGGAGCTTCTAGGCTGTCGGTTATCTAGTGTCTATCGTAAGGGTGTCGGGGCGCAAGTTTGCCGCGGAAGTAGCGCTTAGGTGGCTATCTTAGAGTTGCATGGGTTGAAGGCACTATCGCCGCCGGATCTGGATGACGGCGAGTCTTCGCGGATTGGTTGGGGGCGGCACAACCACAGCAGTGCAGTGGGGAGGTGAGCGGGGTTTTGGTCAGAGATCTCGTGGCCAGGGACGGCGGAGGCAGGCTGCCCTGCCAGTGGTCGCTGGCTCTTCAGGGATTATTCTGAACACTGTCAGCCGGGAGGCACAAGACGGCCATCAAGCCATCTGATGCAGATAGGACAGTACCGAAATAAAATAAAATTGTGTGACCCCCTCTCGCACCTTACTACTGATCTCTTAGGGTATTTCTTCAGATCATAGATATGTGTCATTCTTAACATTATGCATTTTCTGCATCTTCATCCACACCGTATTCCTTCTCACTGCAGCTGCTCCAACAAGGGAAGCATACACCAAAAGCGAGCTATAGTCCCCACTCAACAGTTCCATGCATCGAATGTGCATGCCCGACATGGACATCCACAACAACTGCAGGGCTACCGACAAGTCAGCACATGATGCTCACTCTTATGGAAGGCGGCCAGATAGGTTGTACCCTCATCTTACTTATGTGCAACATTTATGACTTTGTTATTCATCTAAGCATGGAAAATAGATTATTACATTCACTGTATATTCATGTTGATCTCTTAAGAGTCTTGTTCAAGAGTTAACGCTGTTCCATAGTTCAGATAAGAGACTTGTTCTTTAGGTAACACTGATCCATATTTATCATCCATTAGCCAATGCTATCCCACAGGCTGGTAATTATACCACTTCCAGTATTACCTATGTTCTTTAATACTTTTGTGTGCCATCTAGTTAATCAAGAGCACAAACGATACATATTTTGTAGCGTTCATCTGTGTTCTCCCTTTAGTTTTTGAGACCTGTTGCTGCTAGTTAAGCCCAGTCCTACTATTTATGTCGTCTCCTACAGGCACTCATTACATAAATCTAACTACTAGTTGTCCTCCATGCATGTAAGATATAACTGCACACACTAATATATCCACAAGAACCTCAAGGAGCAATGTAACGGCCGACAAACTTGACGTCAATGATACCCAATATGATGGAACATGTAAAGGTAGTTCTTCAAAAGACTTGCAGAAAGATGATGAATCCAATTCACCCCACAAGGTCCTTGCTCTATCTTGGCCCGTGATATGGGTACAACATGCATATAATGTCCTGGAGTGCATCTACTCTGTTACAATGCCATGTGCTTAGCCTGCTGATCATGCATGTAAATATGTCATGCCTTCCTGTTTTTCAGTACATATTCCATTCATGATAACATGTTTTCAAATTCAAGTACTGTCATTCTACTCAGTCACAATGCCATCTGCTTAATTTGGACATCATGCTTCTGAATATCATATGCATTGTTATTCATTAGTATGTACTCCATCTGTCTACCATATCATGTTTATTTTACATCGAAGTGTTGTTCTAGTGGTCTGTTGCAATGCCATCTTAGTTTCCTAATCATACACGCATATGTTGCCTTAGTGTTTTTCTGTATGTGTTCTGCTATCATACATATTTACATTCAACTAGTGTTTTTACTCAGCTATCCTGTTGTATCCCTAGCTCTTACATCATACTCCCTCTGTCCGGATTACATGTCGCAGAAATGGTTAAAAATGGATCCATCTAGAACTAAAATACGCCTAGACACATCCATTTATTTCCGGATGGAGGGAATACATGTCAATATGTCATGCCTTTCTATTCTTCAGTACCTAATCCATCTCTCTGATGTAGCATGTTTTATAACTGAAGCACCTTTCTTCTATATAAGGCATGCAAGGGGAAGATGGCTATGTTAGAATCTGAAGGGTTACAAATAAGGTCTTTGCAAAAGATCCAAATGTCATGAGATAGTAAACCAAATCTAGTGTTCATAGATACTGCTCCAGCACAGGGAAATCCAACTCCTACAGATAATAAGCAGATTCAAGTGGCCAAAGAACTAGTCCGCTCCAGTCAAACAAAAATATGTCAACTCAATTATAAAAAAGTGTGTGCGTATCCTCACATCATGAAATTTTATAGTATTCAGATCATATTTTCTACATGTTTCTTACCCATACCTCTTTTAGAAAATAAGCTTAAAGGATAGAAGACTTTCTAAACCGGGATCATGTTCAAGGAGTATCTTGCGGGAATTCTCGGCGCTCCAATGGTGATGTAAGTACCTATTGCATATCAGTATATTTTTACATTAACATGTATTTTGTTAATTGGCGTGAATCCAACCTTTATTTGATCTAAATTTACTTGTAGCAAAATGTATAATTTAAGGTGACAATGTTCATTTTTGTAAGGAAAACTATGTGGTAGTTTTCCATACTGAGCTGCATGAGTGTA
Source organism: Secale cereale (assembly GCA_902687465.1). Classification (NCBI taxonomy): domain Eukaryota; kingdom Viridiplantae; phylum Streptophyta; class Magnoliopsida; order Poales; family Poaceae; genus Secale; species Secale cereale. Next base: position 564,036,804 of record LR738710.1, on the reverse strand, counting down.
CTATCTCATATCATGCACATTACTAAATTGTAGTGTTGTTCTGGTTGCCCAATAATTCATTGTGTCAATGTTGCTTTCCTATTACCTTACCCTGAATGATGATAGCTGTGCCATATTGTGTTAATTAGGTGTAGGATGGTGTGGTCTGGTTGCCCAAACGTTCGTTCTGTCAATGTTGCTTTCCCTATTATCTGACCTGGCCAATGATAGCAATGTGACACGTCTTCAACGTATCTATAATTTTTTATTGTTCCATGCTATTATATTATCTGTTTTGGATGTTTAATATGCTATTTTATATTATTTTTGGGACTAACTTATTAACCTAGAGCCTAGTCCCAGTTTCTGTTTTTTTTTCTTGTTTTTGAGTTTCACAGAAAAGGAACACCAAACGAAGTCCAAATGGAATAAAACCTTCACGATGATTTTTCTTGGACCAGAAGACACCCCAGAGACTTGGAGATCAAGTCGGAGGAGACACGAGGCGGCCACAAGGGGGGAGGGCACGCCCTCGCAGCTCCCCTGACCTAATTCTTCCGCCTATATATTATCATATATTCCAAAAACATCAGAGGGGGCAAAAAAACCACTTTTCCACTAGCATAACCCTCTGTAGCCATGAGATCCCATCTGGAGGCCTTTTCCGGTGCTCTGCCAGAGGGGTATTCAACCATGGAGGGTTTCTACATCAACACCATTGCCCTTCTGATGAAGCGTGAGTAGTTTACCACAGACCTACAGGTCCATATATAGCTAGTAGCTAGATGGCTTCTTCCCTCTCTTTGATTCTCAATACCATGTTCTCTTTGATGTTATTGCAGATCTATCCAATGTAATCTTCTTCTGCGTTGTGTTTGTCCAGATCCGATGCATTGTGGATTTATGATCGCTTTTTCTATGAATATTATTTGAATCTTCTCTAAATTATTATATGCATGATTTTATATCTTAGTAATTCTCTTCGAACTATCGGTTTGGTTTGGCCAACTAGATTGGTTTTTTGCAATGGGAGAAGTGCTTTGCTTAGGGTTCAATCTTGTGGTGTCCTCACACAGTGACATAAGGGGTAGCGAGGCACGTATTGTATTGTTGCCATCGAGGATCACAAGATGGGATTTTCATCATATTGCTTGAGTTAATTCCTCTACATCATGTCATCTTACTTAAAGCGTAACTATGTTCTTCATGAACTTAATACTCTAGATGCAGGCAGGAGTCGGTCTGTGTGTGGAGTAATAGTAGTAGATGCAGGCAGGAGTCGGTCTACATGATACAGACGTGATGCCTACATTGCATAATTATTTCCTTATATATCTTCATAACTTTGCGCTTTCTAATCAATTGCTCGGCATTAATTTGTTCACCCACCGTATTATTTGCCTTCAAAAGAGAAGCCTCTAGTGAAACCTATGGCCCCCGGGTCTATTTTCCATCATATTAGTTTCTGATCTACGATTTTGCAATCTTTTACTTTCCAATCTATAAACCAAAAATCCAAAAATATTTTACCTTTTGTTTATCTATCTCTATCAGATCTCACTTTTGCAAGTAACCATGAAGGGATTGACAACCCCTTTATCGTGTTGGGTGCAAGTTGTTTGATTGTTTATGCAGGTATTGGTGATTTGTGTGTTCGTATCCTACTGGATTGATACCTTGGTTCTCAAACTGAGAGAAATACTTATCTCTATTTTCCTGCATCACCTTTTCCTCTTCAAGGAAAAAACCAACGCAAGCTCAAGAAGTAGCAGGAAGAATTTCTGTCGCTGTTGCCGGGGAGATCTATGCCAAGTCAAGATCTACATCAAGCCTACCAAGTACTTGTCATAAACCCTCATCTCTTGCATTTACATTATTTGCCATTCGCCTCTCGTTTTCCTCTCCCCCACTTCTAGAATGTTTTCGGAAAAACACAAAAAGATTTTCCCTTTTTCCTTCGCCCTTTTTTGTTCGTCTTTTCGGTTGTCTTTTTGTTTGCTCGGGTGTTAGATCGCTCACCTTGCTTTAATGGCCAGTCCTTCCATCAGTTTTAGCACTGCCGAAAATAAGGTCCTCAATTTTAAACAAAGGGAGGGAGAAAATCTTAAAGAAGCTTGGTATAGAATTACAATGCTCAGAATAGATCCACTCGAAAACAATCTACTACAGTTCTTCTTCACGTTTTTTATGTAGGCATTCCTCCTTGGAATAGATAAGTTTTAGACACCATTACTGGAGGAAATTTCTTGGAAAGCCATACTTTTGATGATTATAATGCTATGATAGATACGCTAGGCTCACCACCTCTTATGGTCAATGAAACTATTCTAACTCTGGAAGATGTGATGCAAAGGCTTAATATTATTGAAAATAAAATTGTTACCATAGAACTAATTGAAAACTTGGATAAAAAGATTCATGACTACATTACTCAATATGGATCTAAGGTAGGAGTTACCTTAAAGAATATTAGAGAAAAAGGAACCCATAGTCAATGAAAATATAGATCATGATTCTACTAGAATTGGCAAATTAAAAGATATTATTACCAATTTGGGTTCTGCTTTTTCTTCCATTAAAAATACTCAAAATTTCCCTCCTACTAAGGGTACCAAGTTTATTTATGTTCCTAAGAATAAGGGTGAATCTTCTAGTAAAGAAAACGAAGATCTCAATACATTAAGTGTTCACCCAAACCTTTTCAATATTATTAAGGAACCGATTGCTACGAGCGAATTTCTTGATTTCTTACCTAGGAGTTGGATCATAGCTAAAACCAACGAATCTCCTATGGTTTATAGGTATGTGATCAAGGAATTGCATACCAAAGATGACAATACTTAGATCTATGTTTTATGCCTAGCTTGGGGCGTCAAACAATAGCGCTTGTTTGGAGGCAACCCAATTTTATTTTTGTTTTTGCTTTTTAGTTCTGTTTTTCAATAAATAAACATTATTAGTTCTATAGTAATTGTGTTTTGGTGTTTTAATTTGTGTTTGATCCAAGTAAGAGCTTTGGGATGTTTACGGTGATTGTTGATTTGATTTTGCTGAAAAATAGAAACTTTTGCATCCAGTGCAGAAAATTAAATAATTCACTGGAGCGTGATAGTCTTCTGACATTTTTACACAAAATTGATATACAAATTCCTCTCGTCATCCTAATTTTTCATAATTGTTAGAGTTCCAGAAATATGCGAAGTTTTCAAATTACTACAGACTGTTCTGTTTTTGACAGATTCTGTTTACTATGTGTTGTTTGCTTATTTTGATGAATCTATGGCTAGTATCGGGGGGTATGAACCATGGAAAAGTTGGAATACAGTAGATATTACACCAATATAAAATAGGAATGAGATCACAACAGTACCTTGAGTGGATATTTGCTTTGTTTTACTAACGGATCTCACGAGTTTTCTGTTGAGTTTTGTGTTGTGAAGTTTTCAAGTTTTGGGTAAGGATTTGATGGACTATGGAATAAGGACTGGCAATACCTCAAGCTTGGGGATTTCTAAGGCACCCCAAGGTAATATTTAAGTACAACCAAGAGCCTAAGCTTGGGGATTCCCCGGGAAGGCATCCCCTGTTTCGTCTTCGTCTATCGGTAACTTTACTTGAGCCTTTTTTTTAATTCACCACATGATATGTGTTTTGCTTGGAGCGTCTTGTATGATACGAGTATTTGCTTTTTAGTTTGTCACAATCATCCTTGCTGTACACATCTATTGAGAGGGACACATTTGAATCATGATTTATTAGAATACTCTATGTGCTTCACTTATATCTTTTGAGCTAGGCAATTTTGCTCTAGTGCTTCACTTATATTTTTTTAGAGCACGACGGTGGCTTTATTCTATAGAAATTGTTGAACTCTCTTGCTTCACTTATATTATTTTGAGAGTCTTTAAAAAGCATAGTAAATTGTTTAGGTTATGAATTTAGTCCTAATATGATAGGCGTCCAAGGGAGATATAATAAAAAATTCATATATAGAGCATTGAATACTATGTGAAGTTTTATTCCTTATGATTGTTTTGAGATATGAAGATGGTGATATTAGAGTCATGCTAGTGAGTAATTGTGGATTGGTAGAAATACTTGTGTTGAAGTTTGTGATTCATGTAGCATGCACGTAAGGTGAATAGTTATGTGATGAAGTCGGAGCATGATTTATTTATTAATTGTCATTCTGTTATTCATCCTTAGCTTGTGATGTGAGGTCACCTTGAGTTTGTTGTGTGATGGTGCCGACAAGCCATGCCCATGCTAAACCCTAACCTGTTCCTTCTTTTACACCACTTCTTCTTCCTCCCTTTCTTTCTTTTCCATTCTTTAATCAATTTTGCAAGTGACTTAGCCTCTTCTTTTAATGTTCATCTCCTCCCCACTTCTTTGTTGCCTTGTCATGAGACACCTTGCAAAGCTACACCTCTGTTGGAATTGTTTTGGTTAGGTTTTAAAATGGCTCAAGTTTGAATTCTTTTCAAACTTGAATTATTTTACTTCCTCTAAAAATGCCCAGGACAATTTTATAAAATAGTGTGTAATTCCACGAGCTTGAGGATATTTGTATATCTATCAAACTCCTCTCCTAGCCCCCTGTACTTTTTCTTTTATGCAGCTATTATTATTTAAACAGAAATGTAAAGAAAAATAAAAATAAAGGAACAACAGCAGCCCAGCAGCCACAGCCTACCTGGGCCTCCTCCTACCAGGCCGCGGCTCAGCCAGATCCCCACGCTCGCAGCCCGCACGCGCTGTCGCGCCGTCTCCCTCCCTCGCGCCCGGGCCCGCATGCCACCGTCTCCCCCCTCGACGCTCACCTGCCCCGCACTTGTGCCGTCTCCCTCCTATGCCTTCAGAGCGTCGACGCCGTGAGCTCGAGCTCACGGACGTCGAGGCGAGCCTGTCGCCGCACCCCCCTATTTAAAGCAGCAGCACCTCCTCTAGGGTTCCTCCTTCGCCGTTGCCACCAAGGGGATCTTCCTCTTCCGTCCTCCTCCTTCCCCCACGAGCACCCGAGCATGGCTGAGAGCACGTCGCCGTCGCCGCCGTCCTCCGGTCACCTCAAGCCACCACCATCAAGTCCAATGGCTTCCCCTTCGTCCCTGTCGTCCTCTGCTTCCACTACGGAGTCGAGGAGATCGCCAAGACCCGCACCGGCTTCCTCCTCTGTTTCCATCTCCCCC
>LR738710.1:563929116-564031538 GCA_902687465.1 Secale cereale | reverse complement strand
CCCCCCGCGATCAGGGTTTGCGCCGGAGTTCAGAGGTTGACTGCGTCGTCGTTGCCTCGTCATCAGCCTCGTTTTCTTGTCAAAGATATACGAGGTATACCCAGCTCCCCCCTCTGCTTCTTCTTGTCGTCCTTAAACATCTGTAGGCGCCGTTTTGTTCATGCCAAGCTCGTGTCCGCCGTGCTCTGTGCGTAGTTTGCAGTTTGGTCGTTTAGGAGCTGCGGATCTGCTCGTGCACCCGCGTGGCCTGCTGTCCTCGCTGTATTTGCCTCGCACACGCACAACCATTCCCATGTGCCCTGTCTGCTTCGGTGCTGCGCCGTGCTGCTTCACACCCGCAATGCCACCATGGTCCGAGCCGAGCTGTTGCTCGAGCTCGAGCAGCCCGGCCTTGCCCTTGCGCCATCCACCTCCCGAGCCGCTCCACAACCAAATCCCGCACGCCCACCGTAACCTCTCTAGGTCTGCCATCGCCACGGCATGCCCTCGTCGGCGCCGTAGTCGCAGCCGTCGTCTTCTCTGAAGGAGACGGAGGGCTCGGCTCTGCGTAGATGTTTACCTGCACCTTGCTTCTTTGTCCCACCGACGAGCCGACCCCACCTGGCAGCCTCCCAGCACTTCCTACCCACACCCGCACCCGCAGCACCACCTCAGCTCCCCCTTGGTCCCACCGGTCAGCTGCTGCGGCTAGCCCATTCTGTGTCAGCTTAGTCTTTTCCTATTATGTTTGTTTTGTTTTATTTTCTTTTTCTGTATTTTCCTTGCATAATTCATATCTTTAAATATATGCTTCTGATGGAAATGAGTTAAATATGAAAATTGCCTAGTTTTTCATGTAGAATATTAATGTGCAGTTTGTTGCCATGTTTAAAAACATTTAAATTGTTGTTTGAATTAATTTGTGTTTAAAATATGCTCAAACTTGTAAAAATCATATCTAAATATCTACAACTCCAAATTTGACAAACTTTATATGCATTTGGGGTGAAAAAATGTGTAGATTAATGTGGTGTTGTTACTGTGCATGTTTAACAACTTTAAAATATGTCTATCTCAGTTCTGTCCCAAATGTATTGGTATGAATATGGGAGTTTCCGGAAATTGTTGTTTGTTCTTTCCGGCACATTTAAAATGCTAGCATGTTACTGTTAGTCCTAGTTGCACCCCTTGCCATGTTAAACAACTTATAAGACTTGTTGGGTGCTTGCTTAAATCATCTACATAACCACTTGTGGCCATGCTAGTTTTGTTCCTTTTGCTTGTGTTCCACTTGGTGTGATCTTGTTATTGCCATGATGCTTGTGCACTCACTTGTCACTAGGAGTTGCATGATGTCCTACCCATGTTCATATGCATCATATTCATGCATCCTGTGTTTGAGGATTGCATGATGATTGATTGTTGTTCCGGTGTTTGCATTGTTGTGTTGGTTAGAGCCCGGTGATGATTCAGAGTTCGAGGTTCCGTTCGAGGCTGAGTTTGAGGAGCAAGGTTACGATCCCTCCGTGGACTCAACACGCAAGATGACCATTCCCAGATATCACTTCTATCTTTGCCTATGCTAGATGTCTTGTTCTTTAGATATTGCCTCGATGCCTATTCTTGTTTGTCAGCCCTCCTATTGTTGCCATGAAACTCTCTAACCACCTTCCTAGCAAACCGTTGTTTGGCTAAGTACGCATCGCTTAGCCCCTCTTATAGCGTTGTTAGTTGCAGGTGATGTTTTTGAAGATTTCTCCATGATGAAGTTGTTATTGCGATAACACAATATATTACCTGTTAATCTAATGCACCTATATATTGGTAATGGGTGGAAGGCTAAGCCTTTCTGCTTGGTGTTTTGTTCCACTCATGCCACCCTAGGATCCGATAAACCGGTGTTAAGTTCCTTGATTTTGCGTTCCTAACACGGTTAGGGGTTTATGGGCCCCCCTTGATAATTCGCTCTGTTTAAAGCTTTTCCAGCAAGGCCCAACATTGGTTTTACATTTGCCTAAACAACTAAAACTTGCATAGGGCGTTGCAAACCCGAGTTCTTAATCCACCCCCCCGGGCCAGTGCTCCTCATGAGTGTTGGTCCAACCCAGAGTCGTGTGCGGTACCCCCCTTGGCAACTTGGGTTTTGGTCACTGTACGCTGTGCTCATCCGGTCGTGGCCTGAGACGAGATACGAGCGGCTACTATCAGGGTGTCGGCATGCCGGAAGGTCTTGCTGGATTAGTTTTACCTTTGTCGAAATATCTTGAGCATGGGATTCCGAGAATAGTCGGGTCTTCCCACTTTGGAGTTGCGACTCCACGGATCGTGAGCTTGTGATGGTGTCGGGGGAAACTGTCCGCCACGAACACCTATGGGACGGGAGCCCCTTGTACGTTGCGGTAAGGGAGCGGAGGGAGCACGGAGAGCAGATCGAGGAACGCACGCGGGCAGTTTACCCAGGTTCGGGCCGCGCGGACGCGTAAAACCCTACTCCTGCTTGGATTGTATTGAGTTCTTGAGCTCAAGAGCTTGAAGAGCTAGCTACACCGAGCGGAAGAGCTGTCTAGGTTCCGAACCCTTTCTACGTTGTGCATGGGCCTCCTTTTATAGCTAAAGGGGTCACCGACAGGTGTCAACGTAGAGGAGGGTAAAAATGTAACTTTGGTAGAAGTTGTAACAGTGCGGGAACAGTGCATGAACAGTGGATGAACAGTGGTCTTCACCTAATCTTGACAGTGGGGGACAAGGGCATTTAATGCCCGTCACCGTCGACCCCAAAAGCGTCCGTCCATGCTTCTCCGTTCGCCACGGCGGTAGCCTCGTCACCGTGGCGTGCCACCGTGTCCCCCAGGCTGCACAGCCATCCGCCACGCGTCCCTGGAAGGGCCCCAGGGCGACGCGTGGGCCGATGAGCTGGAGCGCGGGCACACAGCGCAGGTTTCCCCCGGCAAGCACCTTGCCGGGGTCTTGATCTTGCCGGGCCCGGAAGCTTGTCGCTCCCCGGGTCCTGCCGGGGCGAGGGTGCGCCGAGGCATGTCTTCTGAGATGTTGTCTTCTGGTCTTCCTGGCAAGCTCCTCTTGCCAGGGTCTTGGGTTAATGTGATAATCTGGAGCCTGGTGCGGCCTTCCCGGCAAGCTCCACTTGCCGGGGTCTTGATCTTCTGACTTGTATACTTTGTTTTTGAATGGCTTCATAAGGAACAGAAAAGGTTTCCGGCGAGCACGTGGTAAACCCTGCCGCGGGAAGCTGCTACTGCTCGTGCACAAGTTGGGGTACTAAGGTACCCCTATCTTAGTACACCGACAGGAGCCCCCGGGCCTGGGCCACACACGGTGCCGAGCGCTGTTGGGCCAGGCCCAAAACAGTGCACGGGCACACGCGGCCCACGGCACGCCGTATCTCCTTCCGTATCGGCCGCATCCCTCCCTAACGGCACGCGTCGATTGTGGCGTCGTGGGAGAGATCGTGGCCTCGTTCTTTAATGGGAAATGCGGAGCGTCCCCCACTTCCCCCTCAAAAGCAGAGGAAGCAGGGGCAGTTTCCCTCCTTCGTCTTCATTGCGCCTTCATTCTTCAGAAAACTTCCGCTGCTTCTCACCTCCACCCCTCCTCCGCCGTCTTCCGCATCCGCGGCGCCGTCGAGCTTCTCGCCTCTTCCCTCGCCGCCTCCGCCATGGCTCCGAAGAGCAACAAGGCGAAAGCGGAGAAGACCAAGAAGGAGAAGTCCGAGCAGGCGGCGAAGCTGGCCGCCCTGCGGAAGAAGAGCGTGGTCTTCGCGCCGAGGCTTGGCGCGAAGGAGCTGCGGAACAAGTACTATCTGTTCTGGTCGGGGGAGACCAAGGCTCATCCCCGCACCAGAGCCTTCCCCGCCGTCGCCAAAGATCTGTTCCCCGGCGGGTACTTCTTCTTTGCTGCTTTCTTTCACTGCGGATTGTGCCCTCCGTACTCGGAGTTCTTTTGCGATATCATGAACACATACAACCTCCACCTCCTAGACTTCACTCCCAACGCCATCCTTATGATGGCCGTTTTCGCACATCTGTGCGAAAACTATGTTGGGATTCATCCCATTGTCGCCCTTTTCCGCCACTTTTTCATGCCTAGAGTAGAATCAGGCGCTCCCCTCTCCGGCGGCATCTCCTGGATCTTCCGTCTGAACAAGAAGGATTCATACCTGATGGGAGAGCTTCGCGGCAAGTGGGAGGAGTGGCGTGCAGATTGGTGCTGGATAGTGGAGGATAAGCCGGAGCCCTTCACCGCGCCGCGCACAACTGCCATAGTGCGCGGCAGAGACTGGAGTGAATTGGCCCCGGAGGACAACAAGCTCAGCATTGCCCTCATTAGGATTATTCGTCTCCGGGTAGCCAAACTGACCATCGGAGAGGTAGGGGCAGATTTCCTCCGCCGCCGCATTGCCCCTTTACAAGAAAGGAAAAGGCCAGCATGGGAATTTGGCAACGCGGCGGATATCATGAGGCTGCGCCCTGGGTTGAACTTCAATTTCACTGCCTTGGAGTTGAAGGGGATGGTCCGGGAGCTCTTCAAGCATGACCCGGCCCACTCGGAATGGTTTAGACCTCCCCGGGGAGTGGTGCCGCTGTGTAACAGCACTGCCCGGGACTCCTTACGCGCGATGATGCCCGCGTGCGATTCCCACGGTGTTGACCCCACCTGGATAGAGCCTCCGCCAGATGCAATACTGAGCTTCTTCGACAACTTGGTCGAGACGCCCAAGAACACCGAGGAGAACAAGGGCCTCACCCGGGCCACTACGGCTCGGGATATAGCCTACATTGCTTCTAGGATGGAGGAGGCCGCCGCAGCTGCGGCGGCGGGTGATTTTGGATACTCTGTGGACGATGCAGAGGCTGCGGACACGTCGTGCCAAGCAGAGGTGGCGGAAATCCTCAGGATGCTCAAGCTTCCGCCCGACGAGTTTGCCGGGGTTCCTTCCTTGAGGCTTTCCGGGATACCCGGGGTTGCCGGGGTGAGCGAGGCCGCCGGAGGGAGCGAGGTCGCCGGAGGGAGCGGGGCCGCCGGGCAAGGCGCTGGGTCCAGCGGGCCTGCCGGGGAGGAGGAGGACGTCGAGGCCGATGAAGACACCGGTGGATCTCTGGGGCTTGACGATGATGCCTCCTCGTCCTCAGAGAACTCCCCGCCTCCGGCAAGTCCCACGCAGCAACCAAGGAAACGCCTCCGCAAGGTGGCTACGGGGACGAGGCCACAGGCGCCTCGACAGCAGCCTGCGCGCCGGGCGACGCGCGCTACCAAGGCGAGCCAAGTCGTGAAGGAGGCGCCCCGCGCACCAGCGCCAAGCGGAGGAGGATCCTCCCGGAGTGGAACGGCTGCTACTTCCGCTCCTCGGCCCTCGGCGACAACGGAGGCTGGGTCTTCGCAGCCCACAGCCCCGGAGACCGCCAAGCGCCCGAGGGAGCCTTCTCCTCCTGCTCCTCGCGCGGGAGCATCTCAGGTGGAGTTCGACTTCTCCGCCCTCAGCTCCGACGACGTGGAAGAGGAGTAAGTACTTGCAGCTTGTAATTTCTTTGATTCTGTTTTGATTTTCCTTGTTGATTCTGATCTTGTTTTTGCTTTGCTTTCAGGACCCTGACCCAGCGGATTGCGAAGAGAGCCAAGATCCCTGTGGTCGAGGTTGAAGACGACTCGCCCGCCGCGGCGACTGGGGACGTGCCAGCGGCAAGCTTGCCGGATCAACCTGCTGCTCCGAGGAGCAGCCCCCAGCGCAGCCCCCAGCGTAAGTCTGGTATTTATCTTTCCATTCTTCGGGCGCGCTTGAGGTTGTTGCTTATATTGATATCTTGTTGTTTTGTTTGTCTTGTGCAGAAGTGGAGCCGCAGCCGCAGGAGCAACCGGAGGTCACCCCCGAGGAGCTGCCTGTTCCACCCTCCCCGCCAAGGGAGAATTCCCCGGCGAGGGAGAACGCTCCGCCAAGGACGGGCACCCCGCCAAGGGCGGGCACCCCACCCAGGGTGAGCAGCCCGACAAGGGTGAGCACCCCGCCAAGGGAGGGCGCGGGCGGCCCTCCGCCAGCAGGGGCCACCACTCCGCCGCCAAGGGTGGATTCCCCGGCGAGGGAGCCTGTCGTCGAAGAAGTCCTCGAAGGTAAGTCTTGTAGCTTCTTCTTCTTGGACTTGTATTTTTGGATATTTGCTTGATCTTTTCTTTTCTTTTTCTTCTGCTAGATCCTCCCGCCCCAGAGCGGATGGAGACGGAGGCCACCGTTGAGGAGGAGGTGCGCGGCGACGGCGGCGACGCCACTGCCACTGAGGGCATGGCTGGAGCCGACGAGCCCGCCGCTGAGGAGACCGCCCCGACCGCAGACGCCGCGGCTGGAGAAGGGACCGGCGACCGCACTGCTGGCCCGGAGGCAGCAGGAGCGTCAAGCGCTGCGCCAGCCGCCGACCCCTCCGCGTCCACGGAGCGGTCGGGCGTCTATCTTGAAGCTCCCAACGGGATCTTTATACAAGTCCCGTGGGCGTCTTCGTTGCGAGTCCCCGTGAAGGAAGAGACCTACGATGGAGAGGTCCTCGCCTCCGCGGGGTTGAAGGTCGTTGAGGCACTTGGCGGGAGTGACGAGCCCGAAGAGGAGAAGCTTCTTCGCCAGCTCCTGGCCCTGTACCGGGCCAGGCAGGCGAAACTGGAGTCCCGAGAAGCCCTCACCGCCAAGGCTGGAGCTGATTTGGAGAAGCGCACTGCGGAGCTCCGCACCGCCAACCAGGCGGCCCTCCGCAACTTGGCGGAGGAGCGCGAAAGGCTTGCCGAGGAGCAGCAAGCGTTCCTCCTTGAGAAGGCTGAGGCCGAGGAGCAGCAGCGATTGGTTGGCGAAGAGCTGTCCCGGCGAGAAGGAGCGCTCAACCAACGGAAGGTCAACCTCGACGCCCACGAGGACAACCTCACCGCCCGGGAGCGGGCCATTGGCGGAGCCCTGAAGGAGGCGAAGGCTGCCGCTGCCACCGCGGAGACCGCAAAGAAGGATCTTGAGGCCAAGGTGGAGCAGCTGGAGCGGTACCTGAAGGCGAGTGCGGACAGAATCACCGCGCTCAATGTGGAGCGGGAAAAGGATGCCCACACCAACTCTGACCTGCAGGTACGCCTCTCCAAGAAAGGCGACGAGCTCACTGCCGCCAAGGATTCAATTGCTGACTTGGAATTGAAGGTCTCCACTCTGACTGATTCGCTCGACGCTGCCCGGGATCGCGAGACAAAGCTGAAGGACGAGCTCCGCAAGGAACGAGGCCTGGTGGAGAGCGCCGCCGTCTCGGCGAACCAGTTCAGCCGGGCAGTGGAGCAGTGGACTGACGATCTGGTCACCTCCGCTGCCAACATTGACAAGGAGATGATGGCGCTGAGGGCGGAGCACCTCGTGTATTCACCCGACGAGGCCCTCCCCCACAGCGCCAAGTTAAGTCTCTTCTTCAGGGGAATCGCGCCGGGGCTTGCACGGCTGCGGGAGAAGCTCTCCGCGCAGTTGGCCGACGAGTCGCGTCGGCTCTGCGCGGGCACCTTGGAGCGCGTCTTGACGAAGATCGTCTACCGCAACCCCGGCATCAACCTCGTCAACGTCCTCCACTCCTTGCCGGAAGACGCTGACCAGGAGGCGTTGAAGGCGCAGGTCGCCCACATCGTCGCCAAGGTGAACAAAGTCACGAGGCGTGAAGGCGACTGCGTAGATTAGATTTCTTCCTTTCTGTTTCCTTTGCCGCTGCAAAGTATGTTATGGACATGAATAAATTAGTTATGGTGGCAAGTTATCCTTGTAATATACAGTCTTATTTTGATCTATCAATGCAGTGTTATCTCCCTTGCTTTGGTCCTTTACTTTGTATGCTTTTTACCCTACGCTTTTAGGGAACTTGCCGGCAAGGGGCCCTTGCCGCGAGCGCTGAGTGCTGGACTCTGAGCAGCCTGCTGGCAAAAGACCTTGTCGGCAAGCAACCTTGCCGCAGCTAGTCGCAGCGCACTTAGACTGCTGAGCGAACTCAAGAACGAAGTAAGGGCGCGACACTTGTCGCAGCTCACTTAAGCCGTTGAGTGTGCTCGAAACAGAGTAAGGGCGCGGCTAGCCACGGGTAGGTTCCTCCGCGCACAGGTTTTCCATACAAAGTGTGGTTGTTCAAGGAAGATAACTAAAAATTTAAAAATTTGAATTATTCAAACTTCGGTAACTTAGCTTAGCTTTCCTGGATTGTTTGTTCCCGGCAAGGCTCCTCTTTCTTGAACAGCACTTGGTTCATCCTCCACCTCCTTCCCCCCCGGCAAACTTGTGCGTGAGGAACATTCCTTCTGCTTAAGAGGGAAAGAAAAAAAAGGAGGGAAAACAAGTATAGGGCCTCTTGGCCTGCTAATGCTTACCGAGTATGCGTGTTGCACAAGATGCCAAACAATGCATGCAAATAAGAAAAGAGCATGGAAATGGCGAATAGTGCGAAGCACAAAAGCTTTACTGATGCACGGGATCTGCGCCCGGCTTTGTACAAAGGTTTACATGCAACAGCGGCAAGACTCGTACAAAAGGTGGTTGCCGGAGCGGATCACGACAACCGCGCCTTATGGGTGAAACTTGCGAAGATGCTCTATGTTCCAGGAATTGCTCACCGGTAAGCCTTCTTCGGTCTCAAGGCGGACAGCGCCGGGCCTTGTGACTTGTCTCACCCGATAAGGGCCTTCCCACTTCGGCGTCAACTTGTTGGAATTCTTGGCGGACTGAACACGCCGAAGAACAAGGTCGCCTTCCTCGAGACTCCTGGCCTTAACCTTGCGGCTATGATAGCGGCGCAAGGCTTGCTGGTATCGAGCAGCTCGTACAGCAGCCTGGAGACGTTCCTCCTCGAGGAGCAGTGCATCATCTTGTCGTAGTTGCTCTTGCTCGAGCTCATCATAAGCGAGCACTCGAGGAGATCCGTATACGAGTTCCGTGGGGAGAACTGCCTCTGCTCCATAGACTAGAGCAAAGGGTGTCTGTCCGGTGGCTCGAAATGGTGTCGTTCTGATTGACCAAGGAGCCGCCGGCAACTCCTCTATCCAGTTTCTTCCGCACTTGCGCAGCCTGTCGAAGGTTCTTGTCTTGAGTCCGCGCAGCACTTCAGCATTGGCCCTCTCCGCTTGACCGTTGCTCCTCGGGTGAGCAACAGAAGCGAAGCAGACCTTGGCGCCAAGGTCTTGGACGTATTGCATGAAGGTGCGGCTTGTGAACTGTGTGCCGTTGTCGGTGATGATCCTGTTAGGGATTCCGAAACGGAAAACAATCGCTCTGAAGAACCTGACTGCTGACTGTGATGTCACCTTTCTCACCGGTTCCACTTCTGGCCACTTTGTGAACTTGTCGATTGCTACGTACAAGTACTCAAAGCCCCCGACTGCTCGGGGGAAGGGGCCGAGGATATCGAGCCCCCAGACCGAGAAGGGCCAGGATAAAGGAATCGTCTGGAGAGCTTGAGCTGGCTGGTGAATTTGCTTGGCATGGAACTGGCACGCTTCACACTTGGTTACTTGTGCAGTTGCATCTTGGAGGGCTTCTTGCCAGAAGAACCCTTGCCGGAACGCCTTCCCGGCAAGTGCCCTTGCGCCAATGTGGTGGCCGCATATGCCTCCATGTATCTCTGCCAACAGCTTCTGTCCATCTTCTCTGGAAATGCACTTCAACCTGACACCATTGAGTCTTCTTCTGTACAGTTCGTTGTCCACGAACTGGTACATACTTGACTGCCTGGTTATTTTCTCTATTTCTTCTGGCTCGTCGGGAAGTTCTCCAGTTTGCAGAAAACGGACGATTTGCTGTGCCCATGCCGGAGCTCGAGGCTCAACGGCAAGGACTAAAGGCATGAGGGCCGCTGCGGGAACCCCAGCTTCTACGGCAAGAACCTCTGGTTCTGCCGGAGCTGATGGTCCCCCGGCAAGCCTGCCGGGGCAAGGCTTGTCGGGAACGCTTGCTTCAACTGTACAGACCCTTGGGTCTGCAGGAGCAAACTGTTCCTCAGCATCTGGATTGTTGATCTTGGGGACCTTGGCGGCGGCTTCTGGAAGGTCCGCCGGCAAGTAGTCGCCGGAGACCAACTTTCTCTTCTTGTTCTGCCCAATTGATGGTGTAACGGATGGCTGAGTTAGCTTGAGCAGGAAGGTCCCTGGTTCCACAGGTAACTTCATTGCAGCACACTTTGAGAGGCCATCTGCAATATCATTCTGAGCTCTTGGGACGTGCTCCATTTGCAGACCTTCAAAGTGCTCTTCAAGCTTCCTCACCTCATCAACATAAGCTTCCATCAAAGGGCTCTGATAACTCTTGTTCACTTGTCGGACCACCAACTGAGAATCTCCCCGCACAATCAACTTCTTGATCCCAAGCTCGGCCGCAATTCTGAGACCGGCAAGCAAGCCTTCATACTCAGCAGTATTGTTTGTTGCTTGTTCCTTGGGAAAGTGCATCTGGACAACATACTTGAGGTGCTCTCCAGTGGGCGCTATGAGTACCACGCCGGCACCAGCGCCTTGTAGCGAGAAAGCACCATCAAAGTACATTACCCATTCGCTGGTCGCTTCTTGTACGGGGACACTTGTCTCTTGGACTTCTTCATCTGGTGTTGGGGTCCATTCAGCTATGAATTCTGCCAAAGCTCTGCTCTGTATAGTTGAAGTACTCTCAAACTTGAGACCAAAGCTCGACAGCTCCAGTGCCCACTCGACGATCCTGCCTGTTGCTTCGGGATTTTGCAATATCCTTTTCAACGGAAAGCGAGTGACCACTGTTATCTCATGTGCCTGGAAGTAATGGTGCAGCTTTCTCGAGGCCATGAGGAGGCCGAAGAGCAACTTCTGCACCCCAGAGTATCTTGATCTAGCCCCCTGCAAGAGGGAACTTACAAAATACACCGGGCGCTGCACCATCTTCCTTCGCACTTCTCCTTGCTCCTGCGCAGAGTTGTCCTTGTCGGGGCCAGAGCTTGCCGGTGGAGCCCCCTGCTTGTCGCTGGATTCGCTTGCCGGAGGTGTGGGCTCTTCCTCTGCCTCCCTTTCCGCTACCAACGCAGCACTAACCACTTGATTGGTTGCCGCTAAGTACAGCAGCAACTTCTCTTGTGGCCTAGGTGCGACAAGTATTGGAGTGGAGGACAGGTATCCTTTCAAATCCTGCAGCGCTGCCTCCGCTTCCGGAGTCCATTTCATAGGACCTGCCTTCTTCAAAATTTTAAAGAAAGGCAAGGCGCGTTCTGCGGATTTTGAAATGAACCTGCTGAGGGCAGCCACACAACCAGCAAGTCTCCTTACGTCCTTGACGCGCTTCGGGGCTTCGATCTGCTCGATGGCTTTTATCTTGTCGGGATTGGCTTCAATCCCCCTCTGGGACACGAAGAACCCGAGAAGCTTGCCGGAGGGGACTCCGAAGACGCACTTCTCGGGGTTCAACTTAAGCTGGATCTTGCGCAGATTTGCAAATGTTTCTTCCAAGTCTTGGATCAGGGTATCTTTGCTCTTGCTCTTGACCACTATGTCATCCATGTATGCTTCCACATTTCTGTGTATCTGTGGCTCAAAAGCAGTGTGCACCACCCTTGCAAATGTTGAGCCTGCATTCTTCAATCCAAAGGGCATGCGTATGAAGCAATATGTGCCACATGGAGTAATAAATGCAGTCTTCTCTTCATCTTCCTTGGCCATGAATATCTGGTGGTAACCTGAGTATGCATCAAGGAAGGAAAGCAGCTCACATCCAGCGGTGGAGTCAACAATCTGGTCAATACGCGGCAAGGGAAATGGATCCTTGGGACATGCTTTATTCACATCAGTGAAGTCTATACAAAGTCTCCACTTCCCGTTGGCCTTGCGCACGACAACTGGATTGGCCAACCACGTGGGATGGATCACGCCTCTAACCAGGCCTGGTGCTTCTAGCTTTTTTATCTCTTCGGCGATGAACTCTTGGCGCTCCACGGCTTGCTTCCTGACCTTCTGCTTGACGGGCCGCGCATGAGGACAAATAGCAAGCTTGTGCTCAATTACCTTCCTGGGAACGCCGGGGATGTCAGATGGTTGCCATGCAAACACATCGACATTCGCCCGCAGGAAGGCAACGAGCGCGCTTTCCTATTTGTTGTCAAGTGTAGCACTGATGGTGAAGGTACCACCAGTGCCGTCCTCCTTGGCGAACACCTTCTTGGTTGCCGGTGGAGCGGCCATCCCCTTCTTGCACTTGCCGGTGGAGCTCGATGGAACGTCCTCGACGGCAGCGCAGCACTCCGAAGAGGTGCGTTTGCCGGAGTGGGCCCCAGAGCTCTTGCCGGACTTGGGCTTGGTCTTCCCCCCGGGAGCTTCAGCGGCAAGTGTGTTGCTTTCTGCTGCGGCTGCTGCATCCCGGTATATCTTGTCGACGCAGATAAGCGCGTCCTTCTTGTCGCCAGGGACAGAGATGACGCTTATCGGCCCCGGCATTTTGAGTACGTTGTAGGCATAGTGGGAAGCTGCCATGAACTTGGCGAGGGCAGGACGTCCAAGTATCCCATTGTATGGCAATGGGATATCGGCCACGTCGAAGGTTATCCTCTCCGTCCTGAAGTTGAGCTCCCCGCCAAAGGTCACTGGCAGAGTAATCTTCCCCTTCGGCTTGCTCCTCCCCGGGTTTATTCCTTGGAACGACCCGGTTTCTTCGAGTTCGCCGTCTGGGATCTGGAGTTTCTTGATCACAGCCGAGGAGATCAAGTTCAGGCCGGCCCCGCCGTCAACCAACATTTTGGTGACCTTGAGGTTGCGGATGGTGGGTGAGACCAACATCGGCAAGCACCCGACCGCCGTTGTGCGGTCAGGGTGATCCTCAAGATCAAAAATGATGGGCGTGCTGGACCACTTCAGCAGCCTGCGTGACTCGACGGGCGGCTCAGCTGCGTTTACTTCCCGCACCCACTGCTTGAGTTGGCGGTGGGAAGTGTGCAGAGAGGCGCCTCCGTCGACACACAGAACTTCTGTGGCCTTCTGGAACTCCTGCTCGCTGTTATCTCCTTCCTCCATGTCGTCGTCATCGTCTTCTTCCTCATCCTTGTCGCGGCCCCGGGGAGGTCGATCACCTTGCCGCTGCTTGGCCTTGCCGCGGCGTCCTCCCCGGCCATTGAATGGCCGCTTCTTGCTTGGCTCTCCTCCGCCACCTTGGGCCTTCTCTTTGTCGCGCCGCTCGTATTCAGCCTTTTGCTGTTCTATGAGGTACTCGACTCGCTTGCAATTCTGCAGATCGTGGCCCTTGGTGCGGTGGATCTTGCAGTATTGCTTGTCGGAGCCGTCCTGCTTGTCGGCTGCCGCTACAGGGGCAGGTTCCTTGCCGGAACCGCCAGCCTGTGCCGTCTTGGCGGGAGCCTCCTTGCCGGACTGCTCGACGACCAGCACTTCCTTGCTCTTCTTTCTTCTGTTGTTTCGCCGCCGGCTCTTCTTTGCCGGGGCGGCGTCCTCGCTGTCGCTTCCTCCTGCGCCAGCATGCTCTCCGGGGAGTCTCCTCCCCTCTTTCGTGCGCGCGCACTTGTCGGCCAGAGCGTAGAGCTCGCTGACATCCCGGATCTTGGTCATGGCCATCTCTTCCCGCATGCGGCGGTTATGCACGTTCTGGTGGAACGCGCTGATAACCGCGGCGGGGTGGACGTCGGGAATATTGTGCTGCACGCGGCTGAATCGTTGAATGTACTTGCGCAGGGATTCTCCTTCCTTCTGGGCCAAGATGTGGAGATCACTCTCCTGGCCGTGGGGTTTGTGGCCGCCCGTGAAGGCGCCAACAAATTGGTGGCACAGATCTGCCCATGAAGAAATGGAGCCTTCCGGCAAGTGCATAAGCCAAGAGCGGACGTTTGGCTTAAGCACCAGCGGGAAGTAGTTAGCCAGTATCTTCTCGTCGCGTCCCCCGGCAGCCTGCACCGCGATGGTGTAGATGCTGAGGAACTCCGAGGGGTGCGTCTTGCCGTCGTACTTCTCGGGTACGTCGGGCTTGAAGTTTTTCATGCTGGGCCACTGGACGCGCCGCAGCTCACGGGTGAATGCAGGGCAACCTGCCGCGTACGGCAAGTCGCCTGGTTCACCGGGCGCGTGCGTGTCGACAGCGGTCCCAGCGCGCTGATCCGATTGTCGCCGGGCTTCTCGTCGGCGCTCGATGCGCGTCCGAGCGTCTTCTTGTCGCCGATCGTCGAGGACTTGGCGCTGGTCCCGACGAGCCCGCGGATCCGACGACGCCGTGGAGTCGTCGTCGACGTTGATCCGGCGGGGAGGCATCTTCTGCTTCCGCGGCGGGGAGTGCACGATGGTCGCACCCCCAGCGGTCTTGTCGCCATCGGCCTTCGTCTGGTCGACTTGCCGCGGCCGCGATGTCGCCGGCTGCTCCGGCGTGTTGTTGTTGGTGAAGGCGATGAGGCTCTGAATCGTCGCCCTCCAGTCTTCGGCCTTGTCTGCCGCTGGAGGGAAATCGAGGAGCAGTTGCGCTCTTGCTAGAGCTTCTGCTGGAGAGGAGGGGAGCGGCGGCGAGCGGTGCGAGGAGCGAGATATGCTCGGACTTCTAACAGGGTTAGAAGGAGCAGTTTCTCGCCCCGGCGACCACGCCTTGCTCGTTCCAGGACGGTGGCCTTGAGCGTCCCGCGATCCTCCGGTTTGTCCTTGCCCCAGCAAGCGAATGGTACCTCCTGTACCACGGCGCTGCTGGCCTGGCGTCTGCTGAGAGAGACGCGGTGCATCCACGGACACCGAGGCTTTAGAATTTGCCTGGTCGTCCGTCTTGTCCTTGGACTTGGTGGCGCCGTGAGTTTCCTCGCCGGCGACCGCCCTTCCGCCAGCATCTCCTCCACCAACCGTTGGTTCTGGTGGTGGTGGGATCGACGCAGACGGGCCTGCGACCTCCGAAGCCTTCTTCTTCGGGGCCATGCTGCTGTAGTTGGTGAAGTTGATGAAGAATGCGCCCGCGTGAGCGCCGGATCAGGTTCGCACAACCTCGACGCCCCCTACCTGGCGCGCCAAAGATGTCGGGGGAAACTGTCCGCCACGAACACCTATGGGACCGGAGCCCCTTGTACGTTGCGGTAAGGGAGCGGAGGGAGCACGGAGAGCAGATCGAGGAACGCACGCGAGCAGTTTACCCAGGTTCGGGCCGCGCGGACGCGTAAAACCCTACTCCTGCTTGGATTGTATTGAGTTCTTGAGCTCGAGAGCTTGAAGAGCTAGCTACACCGAGCGGAAGAGATGTCTAGGTTCCGAACCCTTTCTACGTTGTGCATGGGCCTCCTTTTATAGCTAAAGGGGTCACCGACAGGTGTCAACGTAGAGGAGGGTAAAAATGTAACTTTGGTGGTAGTTGTAACAGTGCGGGAATAGTGCATGAACAGTGGATGAACAGTGGATGAACAGTGGTCTTCACCTAATCTTGACAGTGGGGGACAAGGGCATTTAATGCCCGTCACCGTCGACCCCAAAAGCGCCCGTCCATGCTTCTCCGTTCGCACGGCGGTAGCCTCGTCACCGTGGCGTGCCACCGTGTCCCCCAGGCTGCACAGCCATCCGCCACGCGTCCCTGGAAGGGCCCCAGGGCGACGCGTGGGCCGATGAGCTAGAGCGCGGGCACACAGCGCAGGTTTCCTCCGGCAAGCACCTTGCCGGGGTCTTGATCTTGCCGGGCCAGGAAGCTTGTCGCTCCCCGGGTCCTGCCGGGGCGCAGGGTGCGCCGAGGCATGTCTTCTGAGATGCTGTCTTCTGGTCTTCCTGGCAAGCTCCTCTTGCCAGGGTCTTGGGTTAATGTGATAATCTGGAGCCTGGTGCGGCCTTCCCGGCAAGCTCCACTTGCCGGGGTCTTGATCTTCTGACTTGTATACTTTGTTTTTGAATGGCTTCATAAGGAACAGAAAAGGTTTCCGGCGAGCACGTGGTAAACCCTGCCGCGGGAAGCTGCTACTGCCCGTGCACAAGTTGGGGTACTAAGGTACCCCTATCTTAGTACACCGACAGATGGGCTAAGTTGGGACACCCCTGCAGGGTTTGGTCTTTCGAAAGCGTGCCCGCGGTTATGTGGCAGATGGGAATTTCTTAATATCCGGTTGAAGATAACTTGACACCTTATTCATGAATACACTACCTGTGTGAGTAACCGTGATGGTCTCTTTCCAAAGGGCTTCGGGAAGTGAACACGGTGGGGTTATGTTTGATTGTGAGTAGCTAGGATCACTTCTTGATCAACTTGGCGATCGTTGGCTCTTGTTCTCTTCTCGTTCTAAACTCGTAAGCTAGTGCCTAGTGCTTGCTGCAACCCTTGTTTATAGCCTTTCCACACCTAAGGTTTTGGTAGTTTTGATACCCGGGAACGGGATTGCTAAGTCCTTTGTGGCTCATAGTTTCAACACACACCAGATGCAGGTACCGTTCAGAACAATGCAGGAGATGGTTCAGAACTTCACTGGGAGTTCGATGAAGAGCGTGGACGTTACTATGTTTCTTATCCCGACGATCAGTAGTGGTTCTTACTAGGAGGATTCGGGCTAGTGTTTTGGTATCTTTCTCATTTGGATTTTCATTCGTAGTCGGACCCTGATGTTATTTGGATGATGTATGCTATTGTATTCATTGTGTGACGTGGCGAGTGTAAGCCAACTATCATTTTACAATTTCATCCCTGAATTTTACATGAGAGGTGCAAAGATACCATACTTGAGATCATTCTAGTATGCGTTTATGTCCTTAACTTGTGCCTCGACACATGGGGACATAGCCGCATACCAGGCATTACAAGTTGGTATTTAGAGCCTTCTCCGACCTAGGAGCCCCCTCATTGATCGAATCGCTGACGATTGAGTCTAGGCACACACACAAAATGTTTTGAGTCCTATATATATATATCGGAGAGTACGATTACTTTTTACTCCTCATCCCTTCATCGCTCTGGTGAGGACTCCTGACATTGTTCTATCTCCTCTACTCTCAAAATTTCACTAAATTTTTTTTAGGATCACGTGGGTATTGTTTGGATTGTTCCGATATCTTTGTGACGAGAACATTGTTCTCGATGCCTCCTGTCATTTAGGGGTTGTGGCAGTGTCCCGGGGAGTTGAGCTCCGAGGTGTTGTCGTCACAAATGTATTGTAGCGGTTCTAGAATACCAGAGTCGGCCGACATCGAAAACTCTTCTATGCGGTTACTGGTGAGATAACCCCGACGTCACCCAGTACTGGTGGGATAGTTCGGGAGTATTGCCACAGCTAGTATAGCGGATGCGTTTCGAAGGTCCGAGGTAAACAATTTCCGAGGATGACTGGTTATGTGTTGACGGATGGATACAGCTGGATGTAGGTTTAGAGTTGAGTGCGCGGTGCTTCCCCTGTATCGACAACACCAGATTGCATAACCGGAAAGCTTCGGGAATTAATAGGTGGGTTTCAAGTAGCTCGTAGGCATTCTTCCAACGAGTGCATGGTATGAGGTTTGGGGTTCAACATCGAGTGAAGAGGTTTCATGGGCGTTGTTCCAATTGGGAGTTGCATCTTAAAGGGTCCTTGGCTATGCTGATCCGGGGATTGCAACACCCTTTGTAACACGTACCATGGGACATTCAGCACGAACATGTGGGACAAAACTTCTATCATGTATTTGTTCCATCTGCACCTTGTTGTTTTATTTTATCTTTTGTTCTCCCAAGTGGCTTCTCGACAAGATTGTTGTACCATTAAACTGTGGAATTCATTCGTTCATTTTGTTCGAATGTTCATTGTGGAGACTTTTTGTTGCAAATATCTAGTCGTTGATTCAGCTTATCTATTTTGCATCAATGGCTAACGGTTGTCATCACATTCAGGATGGCTCCTAAGAAGGTTCCCAACCCAAACCAAGAGGGTGAAGAAGAGCGTCCTCCTGAACGTCCTCCTTCCCCTCCTCCTCCGTCTGAGGCATGGAGAGCAATTATGCAAGCAACCAACCAGAACACTCATATGCTCATGCAGTTGATGCAGAATTTTCAAGCCAATCAAGCAAATCAAGGCAATCATGGGAACCAAGGCCAAGGCGATATGTTCAATCAACCTCACTTTGCAACAGTGAACCAATTCCTAGCAAACCAATCGAAGTCGTTTAGTTACTGTGTGGACCCACTAGATGCTGAAGATTGGATCACGGACATCAAAAAGCACTTTCAATGCAGTAACGTGAGGCCTGAGGATTATGTCAAGTTTGCCACTTTCCAACTCAAAGATCAAGCTGCTGATTGGTGGCAACAGTACAAAGACTCCAAAGGTGATCGTGAGATCTCGTGGACTGACTTCTGCAAAGATTTCCGCTCTCATCACATTCCAACCAGTGTCATTGAAGGCATGCATGCGCAATTCCGCAACCTGAAGCAAGGCACTATGTCCGTCTATCAATACAATGTCAAGTTCCAGAATCTTGCCCGTTATGCGAAGCAAGACATCCCCGATGCCAAGAGCAAGATATACCAGTTCCGAGGTGGTCTGAAAGATGACTCCAACTTGCTCTCACCTTGTTCGAGCCGGATGAATTTGATCAATTCTACAATATGGCCCTCAAGCAAGAGGCAGCTCAGCTCAAGTGTGAAGCTTCCAAAAAGAGGATAAGAGATGTTGTTCACTCCTCCTCTTCCTCTCAAGTGGTTGCCAAGCAGCAGAAGTTCTGGGTACCGCCTCCTCCAGTGCTCCGTCCTCCAAGCAACAACAAGCACTCAGGTGGTCGTGGATTCTCCCACCCACCCAACCCAAGCAATCAGTCCAAGCCTCAGTTCCAAGCTTCTAGTTCAAGTGGTCCTTATCATTGGCCTCTTTTAGAAGTTACTTGCAACAAGTGTTCTCAGAAGGGTCACTATGCCAACAAGTGTCCCAACCCAAGGCGCCTTTCGCCTCCTCCACCTGTCAGCACTGCTATTTTCAAGCACAAACCCAAGTCAGCAAGAGTGAATCTGATGAATGCAGCTCAAGCAGAGAATTATTTCGATGTGATATTGGGTAACCTCTCAGTTAACTCTATTCCTGCAAAAGTCTTGTTCGATTCAGGTGCATCACATTCTTTCATGTCAAGGCCTTTTGCATTGTCACATGATATGCCATTGCAAGCTTTGCCTAGTCCAATGTCCGTGCTTTCTCCGGGTTTGCTAATGAACTCCAACAACTTTGTTCTGGATATATCTATTCATATGGGTGATTACAGTTTTCTGGTTTCCTCGGTTGTTCTTGGCAACTCCGACATTGATCTTAGTCTTGGGATGGATTGGCTCTCCAAGCATGATGCAAACATTGATTTTGCAAACAAGGAGGTCAAGCTAACTCATCCTGACGAAGACGTGATTATCTTCGCTGCTCGAGATAACACAATCAGGCTATTCTCCCTCAATGATAAGGGCGAGATTAATGCCATTTCTCAGATTCCGGTGGTTCGTGAATATGAGGATGTATTCCCTGAAGAGCTTCCAGGCATGCCTCCCCACCGTCAAGTTGAATTCGTCATTGAACTTGAACCCGGTACCGAGCCAGCATGTCGGCGTCCGTACAAGCTTTCTCCTCATGAGTTGAAGGAGCTGAAGAAACAACTCGATGGGCAAGAAAGTATGGGTCTAATTAGACCAAGTACTTCTCCTTGGGGTTGTGGTGTTCTATTTGTCAATAAGGATGGCACGGAACGCCTTTGCGTTGATTACCGACCATTGAACAAGAAGATAATAAAGAATAAGGACCCACTCCCCAATATCAATGAATTGTTCGAGAAGCTCAAAGGAGCAAAGGTGTTCTCGAAGCTCGATCTCCGGATGGGTTACCATCAGATTCGTATCCGTGAAGAGGATATTCCTAAGACCGCATTCAGAATGAGTTTTGGCTCCTATGAATACACGGTCATGTCTTTCGGTCTTGCAAATGCTCCACCCACCTTCTCTCGGATGATACACTTCATATTCAACCCCTACACCAATGAATTCATGCTCGTCTACCTCGATGGTATGTTGGTATTCTCCAAGAATGAAGAAGACCATGCCAAGCACCTCCGTTTGGTCCTTGACAGGCTCTGTGAGCACCGGTTCTATGCGAAGTTCTCCAAATGTGAATTCTGGCTGGATAAAGTCCTCTATCTTGGCCATATTATCTCTGCCGACGGCATTTCTGTGAACCTCGAGAAGGTTGAAGCTATTTTCAATAGGGAACCTCCGCAGAATGTCAAGCAACTCCGAAGTTTCCTTGGTCTCGCTAGCTATTGCAGAAGGTTCGTTGAGAATTTCTCCAAGGTTGCCAAGCATCTTTCCAACATGTTGCAGAAGAATGTCAAGTACTCATGGACTCCTGATTGTGATGTGGCATTCAAGACACTCAAAGAGAAGATCATTTCTGCTCCGGTTCTTACTCCTCCGGATGAGTCCAAGCCTTATGAAGTCTTTTGTGATGCTTCATTGCAAGGTCTTGGTGGTGTTCTAATGCAAGATAAGAAGATTGTGGCATACACTTCTCGTCAGCTGAAACTGAATGAGAAGAATTACCCCACACATGATCTTGAGCTAGCAGCAGTTGTTCATGCCTTGATCACGTGGAGACACCTTCTGTAGGGCAGAAAAGTGGACATCTTCACCGATCACAAGAGCTTGAAGTACATCTTCACTCAGCCAAACCTTAACCTTCGTCAGACTCATTGGGTTGAGATGATTCAAGAGTACGATCCAAGCATTGAGTATACTCCTGACATGGCCAATGTCATTGCAGTGGCCTTGAGCAGAAAGGCATATTGCAATAGTCTCCTTCTCAAACTATTCCAGTCTGAACTTTGTGAATCATTCAGGAAGCTCAACCCCCAAGTTGTTCCGCAAGGCTTTCTTGCAAACCTTGAAGTTGCTCCTACCTTGGAAGATCAAATCCGTGAGGCCCAACTCAGTGATGCTATGGTGCAGAAAGTGAAACATGGTATTGCTAAGGGTACTCCCAAGTACAAGTTCTATCGCATTGATGAGAAAGACACCTTGTTCTTTGAGGACATGATTGTGGTTCCCAAAGGTGATCTCAGAAAGCTCATAATGAACGAAGCACATGACTCACTTCTCTCGATACATCCAGGAAGCTCCAAGATGTATCATGCCCTCAAGCAATCATATTGGTGGACTCGCATGAAAAGGGAGATTGCCCAATTCGTGAATGAATGTGATGTCTGCAGAAGAGTGAAGGCAGAGCATCAACATCCAGCCGGACTCCTTCAACCTCTACCTATCCCCGAGTGGAAATTTGATCACATTGAGATGGATTTCATCACCGGTTTTCCCAAGTCCAAGAAGGGAAATGATGCTATCTTTGTGGTGATTGACAAGCTAACTAAAGTAGCTCATTTTCTTTCCGTCAAAGAATCCATCAACGCAGCTCAGCTAGCAGAGTTGTACACCTCCAGAATTGTTTCTTTGCATGGCATTCCTCAAGTGATCTCCTCAGACCGTGGAAGCTTGTTCACTTCAAAGTTCTGGGATTCTTTTAGTCAGCCATGGGCACGAAGATTCACTTCAGCACTGCATTACACCCTCAGACTAGTGGTCAAGTCGAAAGAGTGAACCAAATCCTTGAAGATATGCTCAAAGCTTGTGTCATCTCCTTCTGTATGAAATGGTAAGATTGCCTTCCATTTGCCAAATTCTCCTACAACAACAGCTTCCAAGCAAGTGCCGGCAAAACTCCTTTTGAAATCCTCTATGGCAGAAAGTGTCGTACCCCTCACAACTGGTCCGAGACTAGTGAATGTCAGCTCCTTGGAAATGATTTGATCTTGGAAGCCGAAGAAATGTGCAAAGTCATATGTGAGAATCTCGAAGCCGCGCAATCGCGTCAAAAGAGCTACTATGACGGCAAGCATCATGACTTGGCTTTCGACATTGGAGACCATGTCTATCTTCGTGTTTCTCCCATGAAGGGCACTCAGAGGTTCGGTATCAAGGGCAAGCTTGCTCCAAGATACGTGTGCCCTTTCAAGATTCTTGGAAAGAGAGGCGATCTAGCCTACCAACTCGAGATTCCCTCCAACTTTGCAAATGTGCATGATGTGTTTCACGTGTCTCAACTCCGCAAGTGCTTCAAGACGCCTGAACGCACCATTCCGTTCAAAGAGATTGATCTTCAACAAGACTTGTCTTATCGTGAGCACCTCGTTGCTATACATGAAGAAACTGAGCGCAAGACCCGCAACAAGTCCATAAAATTCTTGAAAGTGAAGTGGTCACACCATACCGACCGGGAAGCTACATGTGAACGATAAGATCATCTCCGTTCCGAATATCCCTCCTTCTTTCAGTCCTAGATCTCGGGACGAGATCTTTTTTGTAGTGGAGGAGAGTTTGTAACACCCCATATGTGATACCTTCCATATATGGCAATAAAGCTTTTACATTTGATCCTTGTCCTTCCTTGGGGGTTCTTTTTCATTTATGCATTCCCATTGTTATTGCATTGTCATTTTATTTTTCCTTATGCATCCATGCATTGCTCATCATTGCATCATGACCATCATAGCTTATTTTACTTGTCATTCTGTTATTCATCCTTAGCTTGTGATGTGAGGTCACCTTGAGTTTGTTGTGTGATGGTGGTGGCAAGCCATGCCCATGCTAAACCCTAACCCCTTCCTTCTTTTACACCACTTCTTCTTCCTCCTTTTCTTTCTTTTCCATTCTTTAATCAATTTTGCAAGTGACTTAGCCTCTTCTTTTAATGTTCATCTCCTCCCCACTTCTTTGTTGCCTTGGCATGAGCCACCTTGCAAAGCTACACCTCTATTGGAATTGTTTTGGTTAGGTTTTAAAATGGCTCAAGTTTGAATTATTTTCAAACTTGAATTATTTTACTTCCTCTAAAAATGCCCAGGACAATTTTATAAAATAGTGTGTAATTCCAGGAGCTTGAGGATATTTTTATATCTATCAAACTCCTCTCCTAGCCCCCTGTACTTTTTCTTTTATGCAGCTGTTATTATTTAAACAGAAATGTAAAAGAAAAAGAAAAAGAAAGGAACAGCAGCAGCCCATCAGCCACAGCCTACCTGGGCCTCCTCCTACAAGGCCACGACCCAGCCAGATCCCCACGCGCGCAGCCCACTCACGTAGTCGCATCGTCTCCATCCCTCGCGCCCGGGCCCATGATAACCCACAAGTGTAGGGGATCGCAACAGTTTTCGTGGGTAAAATATTCAACCCAAATTTATTGATTCGACACAAGGGGAGCCAAAGAATACTCTTAAGTATTAGCAGCTGAGTTGTCAATTCAACCACACCTGGAAACTTAGTATCTGCAGCAAGATAGTTTAGTAGCAAAGTAATATGATAGTGGCGGTACCAGCAATAAAAGTAACGGTAGTGTTTTTGTAGTTTTTGTGATAGTAGCAACGGGAAAGTAAATAAGCAACAAGCAATATGGAAAAAGCTCGTAGGCATTGGATCGGTGATGGGAAATTATGTCGGATGCAATTCATCATGTAGAAGTTATAACCTAGGGTGACACAGAACTAGCTCTAGTTCATCAATGCGATGTAGGCATGTATTCCGAATATAGTCATACGTGCTTATGGAAAAGAACTTGCATGACATCTTTTGTCCTACCCTCCCGTGGCA
This sequence comes from Secale cereale, assembly GCA_902687465.1. Lineage (NCBI taxonomy): Eukaryota > Viridiplantae > Streptophyta > Magnoliopsida > Poales > Poaceae > Secale > Secale cereale. Next base: position 564,007,984 of record LR738710.1, on the reverse strand, counting down.
GCGGGGTCCTATTGGAAACTAAGGGATATTAAGGCCTCCTTTTAATAGAGTATCGGACCAAAGCATTAACACATAGTGAATACATGAACTCCTCAAACTATGGTCATCACCGGGAGTGGTCCCGATTATTGTCACTTCGGGGTTGCCGGATCATAACACATAGTAGGTGACTATAGACTTGCAAGATGGGATCAAGAACACACATATATTCATGAAAACATAATAGGTTCAGATCTAAAATCATGGCACTCGGGCCCTAGTGACAAGCATTAAGCATAGCAAAGTCATAGCAACATCAATCTTAGAACACAATGGATACTAGGGATCAAACCCTAACAAAACTAACTCGATTACATGATAGATCCCATCCAACCCATCACCGTCCAGCAAGCCTACGATGGAATTACTCACGCACGACATTGAGCATCATGGAATTGGTGATGGAGGAAGGTTGATGATGACGATGGCGACGATCTCCACTCTCCGGAGCCCCGAACGGACGCCAGATCAGCCTCCCGAGAGAGATTAGGGCTTGGCGGTTGCTCCGTATCGTAAAACGCGATAATTCTTCCTCTCTGATTTTTTTCTCCCCAAAAGTGAATATATAAGATCTGGGGATACGTCAGTGGAGCACCAGGGGGGCCACAAGGCAGGGGGCGCGCCCTAGGGGGGCGCCCCCCACCCTCATGGATAGGGTGTGGCCCCCTGGTCTGGATCTTCTTGCAGATATTTTTTATATTTTCCAAAATAAATCTCCGTGGAGTTTCAGGTCATTCCGAGAACTTTTTATTTCTGCACAAAAACGACACCATGGCAATTCTGCTGAAAACAGCGTCAGTCCGGGTTAGTTCCATTCAAATCATGCAAGTTAGAGTCCATAACAAGGGCAAAGGTGTTTGGAAAAGTAGATACGTTGGAGACGTATCAACTCCCCCAAGCTTAAACCTTTACTTGTCCTCAAGCAATTTAGTTGATAAACTGAAAGTGATAAAGAAAAACTTTGACAAACTCTGTTTGCTCTTGTTGTTGTAAATATGTAAGCCAGCATCCAGGTTTTCAACAAGATCATGAACTAACCACATTCACAATAACTTCCAGGTCTCAAGACTACTCACATCAATGGCATAATCCGCTAGCGAGCAATAATAATAAACCTCAGATGAAAACACTTTCTCAAAACAATCATGATATGATATAACAAGATGGTATGTCACTGGCCCTTTTGGAGACCGCAAAACATAAATGCAGAGCACCTTTAAAGACCAAGGACTGACTAGACATTGTAATTCATGGTAAAAGAGATCCAGTCATGATCATACTCAATGCAAATTAATGGTAATACATGGAAATGACAGAGGTGCTCTCCTACTGGTGCTCTTTTATAAGAGGATGATGACTCTGCATAACAGTAAATAGATATGCCCTTCGCAGAGGGAAGAAGGGATTTGTAGAGGTGCCAGAGCTCGATTTTTAAATAGAGATGAATAACATTTTGAGCGGTATACTTTCATTGTCAACATAACAACCAAGAATCTCGATATCTCCCATGCTACACACATTATATGCGGTTCCCAAATAGAATGGTAAAGTTTATACTCCCCCAACCACCAATAAGCACACTCCACAACCATCCGAATCCGCGGGGTACCGTCCAAACAAGCAGCAGCCCCGGGGGAGTTTTGTTTAATTATTATGATTTTGAGCATGGGACTGGGCATCCCGGTTACCAGCCATTTTCTCAAGAATGATGAACGGAGTCCACTCATCGTGAGAATAACCCACCTAGCATGGAAGATATAGATAGCCCTAGTTGATACATGAGCTGTTCGAGCATACAAAACAGAATTTCATTTGAAGGTTTAGAGTTTGGCACATACAAATTTACTTGGAACGGCAGGTAAATACCGCATATAGGAAGGTATGGTGGACTCATTGGAATAACTTTGGGGTTTATGAAAGTGGATGCTCAAGCAGTATTCCCGCTTGGTACAAGTGAAGGCTAGAAAGAGACTGGGAAGCGCCCAGCTAGAGATCAACAACGGTCATGAACATGCATTTAAATTAATCAACAATGAATGCAAGCATGAGTAGGATATAAATCACCATGAACATAAATATCGTGGAGGCTATGTTGATTTGTTTCAACTACATGCGTGAACATGTGCCAAGTCAGATCACTTAAATCGTTCAAAGGAGGATACCACCCCATCATACTACACACTACCATTTTAATATCATGTTGGCACGCAAAATAGACCATTATAAACTCTCAGCTAATTAAGCATGGCATAAGCAGCTATGATCTCTAATTGTCATTGCAAGCATGTTTCATTCATAACAAGCTGAATCAGGAACGATGAACTATCATATTTACAAAAACAAGAGGGGTCGATTTCATACCAGCTTTTCTCATCTCAATTAGTTCATCATACATCATCCTTACTGCCTTTCACTCGCACGACCGAACAGTGTGGAAAATAATAATAGTGCACGTGCATTGGACTAAGCTGGAATCTGCAGACATTTAATACAAGAGAGAAGACAAGGTAATATGGCTCAAGGTTAAACAAACAGTAAAGCATATGAGAACCACTAAGCATTTTAATCATGGTCTTCTACTCTTGTCCCCCAAAGAAAAGAAAAGAAATTATTTACACGGGAAAGCTCCCAACGAGCAAAAGAAGAACGGGAAATCTTTTTGGGTTTTCATTTTTAACTACTACTACAAGCAAAGAAAAGTAAACTAGCTAGAAGCTACAACTAATATATTTTTTGTTTTTCTTGAGGTTTTTCTAGCACATGAGAAAAAGACTAAGAAAAAGAAATTGAAACTAAACATGGATGGTACAATGAAAGAGTGTGAGCACCGACAACTAGAATAAGTGTGAACATGAATGTAAAGTCGGTCAGAAACGAGTACTCCCCCAAGCTTAGGCTTTTGGCCTAAGTTGGTCTATGGCCAGTATTGGCCTGACGGATATCCAAAGTCGTAGTTGGGGTTGTACTGAGATGCAGCATCTACTGCATGTTGAGCTGCAGCTCGAAGGCGGGCTGCTTCTATCATATTATAATACTGAAAGTGCTGTATATCGACTAGAGGGGGGTGAATAGGCGATTTTTATGAAAGTCTTCAAAACATGAAAGTTTCAAAGACAAACTATAGAACCGATCCTATTTATATGCAGCGGAAGGTAGACTACACTAGACAAGTCATAGTCAAGTATTCAATGAAGTGAAAGCATGAAGACTAATAGCAGCTAGGCAGTATGGATCAGGATGGAAGATTGTATGAAGCCAATCAGAACAAGTAGTCACACAGTGAAGTCAAACAGATAAGGCAAGCAGGCAATGACTTCAGAACGTCAGACAGTAAGTAAATTAAAGGAAGGGATATAACCAGTAGCTTGGGGAAGACAGTGATTTGTTAGACCAGTTCCAGTTGCTGTGACAACTGTACGTCTGGTTAGGGAGGTTGAGATTTAACTCAGAAGACCGCGTCTTCACCTTATTCCCCTTGAGCTAAGGACACCTAGTCCTCGCCCAATCACTCTGGTAAGTCTTCAAGGTAGACTTCCAAACCTTCACAGACTTCGTTCACTGGCGATCCACAATGACTCTTGGATGCTCAGAACGCGACGCCTAACCGGCTGGAGGAAAGACAGTCCTCAAGTGTAACAAGTCTTCAGGTCACACAGACAGAAAGACTTCAGTGATGCCTAACACTCTTTGGCTCTGGGTGTTTGGGCTTTGTCCTCGCAAGGATCTCTCTCTCAAATGCTTTGGAGGTGGGTTGCTCTCAAATGACAAAAGCCGTGTAATAACTCTGTGCAATCACCAATTTATGGTGTAGGGGGTGGTCTATTTATAGCCACTGGGCAACCCGACATGATTTGTCCAAAGTGACCCTGGGTCACTAAGGAACTGACAGGTGTTCCAACGGTCAGATTTCAAACACACACGGCAACTTTACTTGGGCTACAAGTAAACCTGACTCATCCAGCTCTCGATAAGATTTGCTCTCTTTGTCTTCGCTCGAAGACATAGGATTTGGTTGAGCATCACTTCAGTCACTCTGACTTAGTTCACTTGGACCCCAATTAACAGTACGGTGGTTCCTATGACTCAACAAAGAAGAAAAGGAAACAACGAAACATCTAAGTCTTCGCGCTCCATAGTCTTCACACAATGTCATCTCTTGTCATAGTCTTCAATATGATTATCTTCATGTACCACCATTATCGTCAATGTCTTCATACATTTTAGGGGTCATCTTCGGTAGGTAAACCGAATCAATGAGGGACTACTACCTGTGTTATCCTGCAATTCTCACAAACACATTAGTCCCTCAACCAGCTTTGTAGTCAATACTCCAAAACCAACTAGGGGTGGCACTAGATGCACTTACAATCTCCCCCTTTTTGGTGATTGATGACAAACTGGTTGAAGTTTTCAACGGGGATAAAAGTATGTGAAATTGTATTGGATAAAGGTATTGTCGTCATAAGTAGCAAAATGCTCCCCCTGAAGATGTGCATATAGTTGATTTGCTTTTGAATGCAAATGCACATGGCAGGTTGTACTTGTGGAGATCCTCTTCAGCTTATGAAAACAATTCATCATGCACAATGGATATGTCGAATATAATGACATGCATAATGAGAAATGGACGTCTGCAAAATGACTAAATGCGGAAAATATCGTAGCACATGCAGAATTTATCATCGCATTACAGTGTACCAGAAAACATAGCAGACAACCATCAAGTTTAAGTGTTACAACTCAAAGAACCAAATGTAGCAAAAGCGAGAGTTGTAAACACTAGGAAAAATATAAAGCACCCGCCCATATGGACCCGCTTGAAGACTATCAACTCATATGCTTCTCCCCCTTTTGTCAATAAGGACCAAAAAGGTTTGAAGACATATAGCCTCTACTCGTTCCCAGTTAGAGCAGGAGAGGATGCAGGGTCGGCGTTGGTGTTTGGCGGTGCAGAAGAAGTTGGTGCAGTGTCGACACACGCTGAAGGAGGAGGTGGTGAGGTAGAATCATCTTGATCATCAATCACCCTGGCGTCAACCGTTCCAGCGGAGGAGGAATAGTCAGAGTCTTCAAGAGACGGAGTTCGACGCAGAACAGCATTCCTTGGAGGAGTGTGGTCAAACTTGAATCTTTCTGCGCATCCATCGTCTTGAAGATCTGCTTCAGCACTCAGCAAAGTCAAACTGTTCCATGACCGCCGACAGGTTTCATGAGCAATAAAGGCATTCTTGGTGGCAAGGTTGCGAATGCGATTGACGTCCACCAAGAGGCTTTGCATCTGACGCTTCAGCCAGTAGTGATGCTTATCCTATTTCTGATGTAAGGCAACGAGAAGCTCTCGGTCGTTGAGAACACGAGATCGCTTCCGAGGACTTTGGGCAATGGTGCTCTCAGTAGCTTCAGTCTCTGCATGGCGAGGTAGGCGAGTACGGCCAGCCAGAGGATAAACAGGAGAGACTGCTGGAACTCCTTCAATGGGCTGAGTGAAGCTTTGGTGATCAGCATTGTGAAGACTAACAGGCTCTTTGGCAGGCTCTTGGTATATGGCTTCAGCTGACATATCAACCTCTGGCAAGAATATGTGATGGTTGCAAGCAGAAGGCTGATAGTTAATAGCAGAATGAAGCTTGATGAGGCGCATATTCCATGGAGCGTAAAACTTGAGACCAAAAAGATCAGAGCCTGACACAGCCAACTGCCTGATAAAGAAATCGTGAGCATTGAAGCTGATGCCATTGAAGATATAGAAGACCAATGTCTTCATTGTGCCTTCAAGCTTGGCTGATGAAGAGTGTCCTTTGACAGGCCATAGAGTTCGCCTGATAATATGATATATGGTGTGTGGCAGATACTCTAGGTCTTCAACAAAGAACTCCTTTGGGTATGCAGCATCGAGTGGAAAAGGCTTCATCATGCTTAGAATTTGGCTCATGTTGGGCTTTGGCTTCTGAAAGATGCTCTCCAAAGATTTGATGTGTAGTTGACAGCCAGGTTCATATAGTTCTCCTGGAGTGGGCAGGCCAGTTAGCTCAATGAGATCAAAGGCTTTGGCTTCATGATGGACATTGCCTGTCATCCACTCAAGGATCCATGTCTTTGGATCCCTGCTGTAACCTCGAATGTGGAGGGTTGCATAGAATTGTAGACGCAGCTCTTCATTCCAGTGCTCTTTGTCAGTCAAAAAATTCAGAAGGCCAGCATCACGGAAGCAATCAAGAGCTTCCTCAAGAGAGGGCAGTCCAGTAATGGCTTCAGTATCAAGACGCATATGAGGGAAGATGCGCCCTTGATCATAGAGTACTCGTGAATAATAACTGCGCTGTTGATGGCTCCAGAACCTATCTGATGATATCCTTGGCTTGGAATAGGGGTTCTTGGCGCTGTCAAAGAAAGTGTTGTGCGTAGTGAAGCCATTTGCTGTGGGTGTACAAAAAGAGGGGTACACTTTTTTGTACCCGTATGACTGTGCACGGGCAGTCTGAGCCACGGGCACCACCACACCAAGCACGGAAAGGGAGGTGAGCCAGGGTAAGACCGAAGCTCGATGGAACTGAAGCCCAAAGCCAAGACCACAAAGAGCAAAGGGACGAAGTGGATTCCCCCGGCAAGGTCCTTGCCGGGAGCCAGTTTCAGTAGCCCCGGCAAGATCCTCGCCGCGGCAACTCGCCCCACGCCTACGGAGAGGATCACCCTTGAGTCCTTTGCCCCCATGGGGCAAGGATTCGGGAGACATCCCCGTAGTGGCATGCAGATCTTTGTGAAGACATTCAAGACCAGACACACGCTAAGAAGATGACGACCCTTGGCGGGATCCCAGCCAAGGAAGACCACAAGACCTCCGGCAAGCACCTTGCTGGGGATGATAGTATGCGCCGCAGCAAGACCCTTGCTGGGGCCCCGGCAAGGCCCTTGACGAAGACATCCGTAGGGCCACCATCAGGCCCACGCCAACTAAGCCTCCACCGTCCCATGCAGCTGCCGACCCAACCAGCTGCGCAGGCACCTGCGTGGCGACATGCAGATCTTCATGAAGACCCACCATTGCGCCACCTCAGCTGCCTGCCTGCCTACATGGCATCTCAGGCATCGCTGGCCAAGGCACGTGTCGACACAAGAAGGAGCGGCGACGGACAAGATGGATGTCTCCCCCGTCCCCGATAAAGCAAGGACACCTAGGAAAGACGCATTAAATGTGCCTTGTCATGTAATGCGAGGGATAACCTCGCATCACTGTACCCTTTCCGCCTCCTGTGTGCCACTGTGGCAACCCCTTTCTCTATAAAAGGAGGCCCGAGGCGACCAGGAGGAGGATTCGGCTTTTTGGAGCTCCTCACGCCCCATAGCTAGCTGAAGAACACATATATACAATCCACCAAAGCAGGAGTAGGGTTTTACGCGTCCTCGCGGCACGAACCTGGGTAAAGGAACCGTGTGCTATATGTTGGATCCGCTCTTCTCTCAACCCTGCGCCCCGCAACCGTAGTAGGGATTCTTGTGATCCCATAGGTGTCGATCCAATACACCAACATCTTTGGCACGCCAGGTAGGGGGTGTAGTTGTGAGAATCGGCTCTAGTAGTTGGCCCAGCGCTCCTTCGTCTTCATGGCTCTTTGAGAAGGAAGGAGGCCGGAAGATCAGCACTCGAGCGGCTACAAATAGAAGCTAAGTTACATTGAACCCCGGATATTTCCATTCTATTATTTAAGGTTATTATCCTCGGAGCTGTCATTATTTGTACAAAGAGAAACCTGCACGCAAATGGGGCCCTTCCCGATCGGCAACGCCTTTGCTCTGTTTCGAGTCCGCTCAACAGTTCAAACGGCTGCGTTGGAAATGGTAGGGTAGCCTTCCGCAATTGGCAAGGCTCTCGACTCTGACTCGAGTCAAACTCGACAGTTTGAGCGGCTGCGTTAAGGGAGGTAAGGTGGCTCAGGCGGCAGCACGCTCGCCCGGCAGGCCAATGGGGACCCGTCCCCAAGACGCCGCCTTGGGTTTCCGCGCCGGCAAGCCTACCCAGTTAGCGTAGTTTGGACATACAAAGAGGCAACAAACAGGGAAATAGCATGAATAATTCCAAAATTATTTCAAAGTTATATTACATCATATCATCGCTGCGGTTCTAACTAAAGATAAAACTTGTCTTGGTCATGAACCCCCAGCGGCGAAGAAGGACGGGATGCCTAATCCCGGCGCTGGCCTTCCACCCTCTTGATTTCGTCGATGCAGCTGATGACGGGCTTGATGCGCTCCTTGAGCACCGTGAGGTCAGTACCCTCCGGCAAGCTATCCATCGCGGCTTCGAAGTCGAGGGCGGGATTCCAGTACGCCATCTTGGTGAGGACCTTGGTCATGACCCCCCGGCAAAGTCGCCGGGCCTCCCCGGCCAGCGTGGCCGTTCTATTGGAGTGAAGATCAGCCAAGGCGCCGAGGACGCCCTCGAAGAACAGGGTCAGCTTGGCGTTGACGGTCCCGCTCCACTCAGGGGCATATCTCACATTTGGCATCCCCATGAGGGCCAACTGCGAGGTGACCCTGCTGGCGACGTCCTCCAGCCGGCTGATCCATCTGTTCCCGCCCGCCATGTATTCCTGGTGGGAGGCGGCTTCGTCCGCCCGCAGCTGCTTCTCCTCCTCCAGGCTCCTGGTCAAGGTCTCCTCCCGAGCCGAGCTCTCCGACAACACTTCTCGAGATTCTCCAGCTTCAGCTTGAGATCTCTGACGGAGTTTTGCGCTTCGGAGAGCTCCCCAGCCCTGCTGATGGCCGCTCCATGTGCCTCTGCCAAGGCATAGTTGAGAGTGCTCTTCTCGTCGGACAGCTTGAGGGCATGTTCCTTCAGCTCGTCCCGCTCCACCTCCAGCTCCTTCACCTTGCCGGCATGGACCAGAGCCTGGGCATCGAGTGCCTCTTTGTGCCTCTGCCCCAGCTCGCGAGTCCGTTGCTCGACAAGGACCTCGAGCTCCTCGTCCTTGCCGCGGAGCGTTGCGGCAAGCTTCGCCTCACGCGCAGAGAGGTCTTCTTCTTAGGAATCCAAGGCGGCTTGATGCTGGTTCCGGGCGGCCTCTGCCGTGGCAGCCAAGCTCGCTGCCTCTTCCTGGGCCTTCTCGATGTCAGACATCTTCATGGTGAGCTCTACATCGCGCTTGGCGAGTTCAGCCTGGAAGGCCCTCTGCTCCTCGTGGGTCTGGTGAAACCAGGTCTGCGGCTCAGCAACGCGCGCCTTAAAGTCCACCTCCGCCTCGCCCACTATTGCCATCCTGGACTTAACCTTGTCCAGACGGGCACGGTAGAGCGCTTGGAGCTTTCGGAAATTGGCCCCCATAGCCCGGAAGAGCTGCTCTTCTGGGGAACCATCGCCGCCGACGCCCGGTTCATCCACGACCTTGACCTCGGTGGCGGCGAGCACCTCGCCGTCGAAGACTTCCCGTCCGGCGAGCGCTCGGGAACTTGCCGCCCCTGCGAGATGGACGAAGAGATCGTCGCCCACCTTCAGATATCTATCGGGGCCCGAGGTTGTGGAGGAAGAAGGCTGATCATCAACCACCTCTTCCTCGGTTGTGGCCTTGCCGGCCTCCCGGGCAGGCCTACCGCTGGCACCTTCGGCGACATCCTTGGCGGCCTCATCGGCGGCGGCCTCGTCAGCATCCTTGGCGACCTCCTCGGCGGCAATCCTGTCAGCCTCCGCCGCGGCCTCCTGAGCACTGTTCCCGATGACAGTGTCCACGTCCTCCATATCTGTTGAAGGAGGGCTTGGGAGTGATGGGGACGATGAAGCCAAGAAAAAAAAGAATGAGGGAAAAGCAGAGACGAAGGACATGCGACTCACTAGTGCCAGGCTGTGAAGCAGAAGCCCCCTCCCCGCCAGTATTTGGCGCCGTGGCAGAGCCACCAGCGCCCAAGTTCCCCTCTTCCTCCATGGGTGTGGGCTCCATGCTTGGTGCCCTTGCCAGGGATGCCCCTCGCGGCGGCGTAGTCGATGGGGGTGGTGTGTTGATGGTAGCTCCCTGCGGCTCCTCCTCCTGCCGCTCCCGTCCTACAAAACCGACAAGGTCAGCAACATAGCATTGAACACCTACCACATGTCGAGCAAGAGGAGGGTGATGAGCTTACGCTGGGGGCTGTGCTGGGGGCTGCTGTCTGGGCTGCTCAACACCACCAGTGGTGTCTCTGAAGCCCCAGCCGGGGGTTGACTGCTTGCCGAGGCCTTGGCCCTCTTCACCCTCTGGGTCAACGTCTCTGCATCCCTGCAAAAGCAAAAGCGGATCAAGATGAGTGGCTTAATTCAGGGGGTGGAAATGGCAGTAATGAACGGAGTACTTACTCGTCGCCCATCTCCTCCTGCTCCACCGTTTTCCTTTTCCCCTTTGGGCTGAGAGGCCTGAGATCAAAAGGGAGCTCCGCGTCGACATCCGAGTCAACGTCTGCCGGGGGAGGCGAAGAAGGCGGAGTTTGTGCGCGCCCAGATGGAGAAGGGGTTGTTGCCTTCTTCTTCTCAGCGGCCTTCGTCAGCCTCCTCGCTGCTGTGGCCCTCGTGTGGCACCCGGACCCCTCCAGGGTCAATTGAGGCTGCGCGGCCCTGGCGGGCCGGACCGGCTCGCCGGAACTAGCCCGCCGCAGGACTCGCCCTCTTCCCCTGGCTGGCGCCGAGCCCGCCGCCACGTCCTCCTCCGACGACGACTCGTCGGCCGCATCTTCGACAAGCGGAGCTCCGGTGCCGGCACTGCTAGCCTCCCCGGCGCCCGCCGCCCACTGGGCGAGCTCCTCCTCCGCAGCAGCCGTTGCGGCCTTGTCCTCCACACCCCCGGCGCTGCCGGCCTCCATGGCAATCTGCGCCTCCCTCGCCCTAGTGGAGATGTAGTCCAGCTCTGCCTGGGTGGTGTCCATGACAAGCCACCGCTCGGCGTCAGGATTGACATACACCTCAACCAGAGAGTCGAAGAATTGCTGCACGTCCGCGTCCGCAGGCTCCTGCCAGCTCGGGACAGGGCCGTGCGCGTTGTAGTCCGGCATCATGGCGATGATCTCGGACTGACGTGAATTGTTGCACAACGGGACCACCTCCGCTGGTAACTTGAAGAACGGACCCTTGATGGCCTTGCCGGCCTTTACGGCAGTCCTCGCGGCCTTGCCGGTCCGTTCGACCTCGCCGTCGCGACCCACATCAAGCTGGAAGAGCCGCTGGTAGAAATGGGCATGTCCCATCACCGTGATGTTGTGATCGAGGCCAGGGCGGAGTCGCATAACTTCAGCCGGATTCCTAAAGAGCCAGGCTGGGCTCCCCTTGTTGTGCAACGGGGCGATCCGACGACGAATGAAGTCAGCCCCGATCATCTCAAGGGTGAGTCCGGCCTGGGTGAGCCAGAGAATCCTGGCGGTGGGGACGGTGAGCCTCCCATCGGCGGCGTCGACATCGCTCCTGTCACTGCCACGGACCGGCGGCACTCGGCAGACCTTGCAGAATCTTGGCGGATCTTTGTCTTCAATCCAGCACCACCGGCCGCGCCATTCATCCCACCTCTCCTTCACGGCACCGTCCGGGTACGCTCCCTTGGATCTTGGAATCCAGGTGATGCATCCGGAGACGGCACCTCCTGGCTGGATCTGAGGGGTGACATAGTGGCGGAAGAGCGCCGTGTTGGGCTGCACCCCGAGGAAGCCTTCACAAAGGTGCGCAAAGAAAGCCATGCACGCCACCGCATTCGAAGTAAAATCCAAGAGGCGGAAGCCGAAGGTGTGCATGATATCGCAGAAGAAATCGGAGAAAGGGGGACATAACCCGCAAGAAAAGTAGTCGACAAAGAAGGGATACCGATTTGGGCCAGGTTCGGCGCAAGCGGCAGGAATGACGCGCGTCGTCGGATGTCCCAAATTCCCCCCCCCCCCCGTCTTCACCCCCCAAAGGGGCTTGAAGGCGGCCCGGAGCTCGTGGACGTCGACCGTCGAGGGGAAGAAGACGGCGGACTTCGTCCGGTCCCCCAATAGCGCGCTCTCCGGCGGCTCCACGGTCCCGGCGCCCTTGGCCGCCCCCTTGCCCTTGACGGACTTGGACGCCATGGCGGCTGAGAAAGTTGGAGGTCTGAGAGAGGGGGAGGGCAAAGCGACGGTGGAAGCTTCGTAAGGAAGGAAGAGAGGAAGCGGCGGCTCTGAGATTGGAAGAGGCGCGAGGAAAGCGGAGGAAGTGAGCAGCGCGCCCACGGTTATTCCTTCTTATGGGGGGCGCGGGCCGCCTCCTTTCGCATTAACTGCGACGTGACGCATGCCTGCGGAAACCGCCCCGCGCATGCCGCCCACGTCACGCACGCCCCTCCACACCGCGCCATGCTCGCGGGTCGTGGGAGGCGCAGCGCGCGGAAAATCTTACCACGGTAAAAACCGTCCCGCCTGCCCGCGCACCGTTCTGGGCCTAGCCCAACAACGCGTCGCACTTATGTGTGGTGTAATGCCCAGGATGGGACGATACGTCCTACGTGTCGAGGCACGACTTAAAGGTATAAGCCCATCCTAGAATGATCTCAAGTTTGGTATCTTTGCACGACTCATGTAAAAGAGGGATTAAATTGCAAAAGGAGATAGTTGGCTTACACTCGCCACTTCACACAATACATTACATAAGCAAAACATCATTCAAAACATCACAACCCGGCTACGGGTGAAGATCCAAAAGAAAGATACCAAAACAACATAAAGCCACAGGTCAGGATCGAACCCTAGTAGAAACCACTACTGATCGTTGAAACGTCACAAGCAAACGGCCAACTCTCTTCATCGAGCTCCTGGTGAAGAACTCGAACCAGCTCCTGCATCAAACTCGGCTGAACCTGAATCTGGTGTGGTGAAGTAACTGTGAGCCACAGAGGACTCAGCAATCCCGTTCTCGGGTAACAAGACTATTTAAGCCTTGGGTGAGGACAAGGCTGAAGAAAGAACAAGAGGTGAAGGAACAACAAGAGTCTGCAGCAGCAACTAGCACTAACTTACGTAATAGAGAGCGAGAAGAGAAGTGCCTCGGTCGAGAGATGATCACGAAGTGATCCTAACTAAAGCCGGTCAAACATAACCCCACCGTGTTCAACTCCCGAATCCCTATTCGGAAATTGACAGTCACGGTACACACGCTGGTAGTTTATTGCAACATTGTGTCAAGTTATCTACAACCGGATATTAACAAGCTCCCATCTGCCACATAACCGCGGGCACGGCTTTCGAAAGTTCAAACCCTGCAGGGGTGTTCCAACTTGCCCATTACAAGCCCACGATCCGCGGAGTCGCAACTCCATAGGTGGGAAGACCCGAGTATTCTCGGAATCCCGAGTTAAACCGAACTAAGGTAAGGCTAATCCAGCAAATCCTCCCGGCGTGTCGACACCCTGATAGGTAGCCGCGCGTATCTAGTCTCAGGACACGACCGGATGGGCGATCCCACGGGTTTTTACCAAACCTCGAGTTTCCTCGTGGTGGCCCCGCGTAACCCCCGTTTCGGACCAACACTCATGTGGAGCACTGGCTCGGGGTTGTGGAATTAAAATAAAAGAGGGTTTGCAAGACCCTTATGCAAGTTTTATTAGTTATTAGGCGAATAGTACCAATGTTGGGACTTGCTGGAAAAGACTTAGCACTTAGCGGTTTATCAAGGGGGTCCCATACACCCCAACCATGTTAGGAACGCATAGTCAAGGAACATAACACCGGTTTATACGGTTCCTAATGGCATGAGTGGAACAAATCACCAAGCAAAAGGCTTAGCCTTCCACCCTTGCCAATATATAGATGATTTCATTTAAGCATTTATATAGTGTGATATAACCCAACCAAACTTCAACATGAAGCAAGCATCTTCAATCTTCACCTGCAACTAGCAATGCTATAAGAAGGGCTGAGCGAAGCGTACTTAGCCAAGCAACGGTTTGCATAGGTAGGGTGGTTAGACAGGATCATGGTTACAATAGGAGGCTGACAGGAAAACATGGGCATCGAGGCAATATACTAAAGAGCGATACTCTAGCAATTGGCAAAGATAGTAATGGTATCCGGGTTCGGTCATCTTGCCTGGAATTCCACAAGGGAGAAGAACGGATCCATGAAGTAGACGGAGCAACACAGTCGAGAGAATCCTCACAACTCCGGAGCGAAACCGAAGCTAACAAGAGAAGCAACCGGAAAGAAGCAAACAACACGGTAAACACACAAGCATAAACATGGCATACGATGCACATCCAAGTATGATGCATGTCCGGTTTAAATATGCATGGCATGGCAAAGTGCACAAACAAAACTACAAGTTAAGTGGAGATCAATATGCAACGAGTTGCATATTGACGAAACACCACATTTAATTATTTAGTTGACTCTCGTTTATTTACAAGACAAGATTAAATGTTGGTTAACATGGCAAGAGGTGAAGCATAATAAAACTACACTAACTAGGCAATTTAAATGGGGCCGGAGAATAACAACAACATATCCGGAAAATCCCCATGAGCATGTTTAATAATTATAAACAAACAACAATTAAACATTTTAGTGTTGTTAACATGATGCGGATGACATGATTAAGATTATGCAATTTTATTAAAAGGTTAACAAGAAGATGATATGAAGCATCGTCACCGTGGTGGAAAGAAAAGGTGCCACGGCAACGATCCGAAATTGATGCAACGCAACATATCGGTTCCGGTAACTCGTTGAGAGTCCGGGCAAAAGAAAGATGGTGTGAGCGAGTCAAACGAGATGAAAGGTGGGGCGATCCCGTTGCCGGGTTCCCACGGGTCGGTGACGAGGCAACCGAGGAACATGACAAAAGATGAAACGGGACGGTGCACACACGGGAAACATTTCATACAACACAAGCAAGCATCACACGGGTCATCATCTCGGGTTATACCTTCGAAACACTCGTTTCGGGATGGTTCGAGATCGTAGTGGAAGGAGTCGTTCTCACGAGTCGTAGAGGAAGTAGTGGTTCACGTGGCGGTAGAGGTACTCGTTCGTAGAGGAAGTAGTCGTACACGGGGCGACGGTAGACGTTCACGGAGCTCGTTTTCCCGTAGATGTTCGGATCGGTGTCGTGGTACTTGGGGTTCTCGTTTGCGACGGTAGTGGAAGTAGTGGTACTTGTGCATGTAGTCGTTCTCGTCCGTAGTTGTTCATGTCATCGATGTCGAGGTACTTGGTCGGGTCGCCGTGGTACTTGTCGGTCATGTAGAGGTACTTGGCGTTCGTCGTCACATGTAGTCGTGGTACTTGCGACGTCGGGGTACACGTTATGTAGTGGTACTTGGTGTCGGCGACGGTAGTCGAACTTGACGGATTCGAGCTCTTCGAGGGTCGTCGTGGTACTCGCCGTAGGGGTACATGAGGGTCGTCGTGTAGAGGTACTCGTCACGGTTCGTAGACGTACTTGCGTCGGAGGGGTACTTGTCGCGTCTCCGAGGTCCTGGGATATCGACAACAGCCACAAAACAACAAAACACAGGCACGGCAGCAAACTTGCGTGAAGGGGCCACGAGGCCATGGCAGCAGCACGGAGAGGACAAAGTGGCCGACGAGGGCGACCAAGAGGGCACGGTGCTGCTGGTCTTGACGGGGAGGACGGAGGGAGCCGCAGGCTGCGGGACGACGGCTCCGGGCGTCGAGGGAAAAGGGGCTCTGGATCGAGAGGGCGAAGAGAGATCGAGAGGGAGACTTCGATGCGGGAGGCTCGAGGGAAAGAGTGCGGCGGCTGCGCTGAGGGAGAGAAGAGAGCGAGCGGGTGAGGAGAGCGAGCGATGGGATTAGGGTTCGGTCGCTACGGGGAGGCCTGGGCCTTGGCCTGGGAAGACTTGGGCCGCAGGGATGGTGGGCCTAGGTGGCTGGCTGGAAAGAGGAGAGGGAGGCCTGGCTGCGAGCTGGGCCTAGAGGGGAGGAGAAGGGAGTTTTCTTAATTATTTTCTTTAGCAGAAAAATAGAGATAGCCAAAAATATCAAGAAAAGGCCACGAACAAGGATTAAAAGAGGGAACATTTTGAAAGAATTTACGGAATAAAACCAACCCAACAAAATATAGTTCCAACAAAATAGGGAAAAACAAACTAAAATAAATAGCTTGCCTTAAAGGAGTTTGAAAGGAGTCTAGATTTCTAGGAGGAGCCTCGAAAATAACGGAAAAGAATTATAGCAAGGTTTTGAAGTCAAACTTGATATGGAATAGGCATGGGGAAAAATTGCAAGTGTGTTACGGTGATCCCAACCAATTGGAATATTTTAAATATAGCTCCCTAAATATTGAGAGGCTTTTATATGTTTTAAAGAGAAGACATTCTTCCCTCGATTTAAATGGACCGAAGGTCCACACGATTTATTTAGTTGCAAAAATTAATGAGATGATGGCATGATGACATGATGCAATGCAAAATAAATAACACAAGCACAAATGAAACACACGGGCAACCCGGAACATCTGGAATCTTCTGGAATCTTCTGGGACGTCGGTCTTCGGGCGTCACATGTGGCCCAGGCCCGGGGGCTCCTGTCGGTGTACAAAAAGAGGGGTACACTTTTTTGTACCCCTATGACTGTGCACGGGCAGTCTGAGCCACGGGCACCACCACACCAAGCACAGCAAGGGAGGTGAGCCAGGGTAAGACCGAAGCTCGATGGAACTGAAGCCCAAAGCCAAGACCACAAAGAGCAATGGGACGAAGCGGATTCCCCCGGCAAGGTCCTTGCCGGGAGCCAGTTTCAGCAGCCCCGACAAGATCCTCGCCGCGGCAACTCGCCCCACGCCTACGGAGCGGATCACCCTTGAGTCCACTGCCCCCATGGGGCAAGGATTCGGGAGACATCCCCGTAGTGGCATGCAGATCTTTGTGAAGACATTCAAGACCAGACACACGCTAAGAAGACGACGACCCTTGGTGGGATCCCAGCCAAGGAAGACCACAAGACCTCCGGCAAGCACCTTGCCGGGGATGATAGTAGGCGCCGCGGAAAGACCCTTGCCGGGGCCCCGGCAAGGCCCTTGCCGAAGACATCCGCAGGGCCACCATCAAGCCCACGCCATTTAAGCCTCCACCGCCCCATGCAGCTGCCGACCCAACCAGCTGGGCAGGTACCTGCGTGGCGACATGCAGATCTTCGTGAAGACCCACCATTGCGCCACCTCAGCTGCCTGCCTGCCTACATGGCATCGCTGGCCAGGGCGCGTGTCGACACAAGAAGGAGTGGCGACGGACAAGATGGATGTCTCCCTCGTCCCCGATAATGCAAGGACACCTAGGCAAGACGCATTAAATGCACCTTGTCATGTAATGCGAGGGATAACCTCGCATCACTGTACCCTTTCCGCCTCCTGTGTGCCACTGTGGCAACCCCTTTCTCTATAAAAGGAGGCCCGAGGCAACCAGGAGGAGGATACGGCTTTTTGGAGCTCCTCACGCCCCATAGCTAGCTGAAGAACACAGATATACAATCCACCAAAGCTGGAGTAGGGTTTTACGCGTCCTCGCGGCCCGAACCTGGGTAAAGGTACTGTGTGCTATCTGTTGGATCCGCTCTTCTCTCAACTCCGCGCCCCGCAACCGTAGTAGGGATTCTAGTGATCCCATAGGTGTCGATCCAATACACCGACATTTGCATTGAAGGACCCTCATGAAGTGGCAGTACCTGGGAACCTTGGCAGTCTTGGCTTGGGCTTCTGAACCGGAGGCCTGTGCTCAACATGGTATTCAAATTGAGGACCAGCAGCAGGCGGAGGAACCAGAATGGTTCATTTGATAGAGATGAGTTGGTCATCTTTGTCGTATGCTTGCTCAATAGTATGGGGCCTTGAAGGTGGAACAGGAGCAGCGGTATTGGCTTAGGGCTGCAGAGTGCCGTCAGGTGCAGCACTGGCTTCAGGCGCCATCACTTCAGGCACCACATTGACTTCAGGTGCCACATTAGCTTCAGCCATGACAACATCATTGGCTTCAGTGGTGGTGGTGGCAGTCTCAGAATTTGTAGTCTCCACTTCAGGAGCTTGAGGGTCGGACACGTTCTCCTCGAGAACAGGGGGTGTGTCAACACGTGCTTCATCTTCTCTTGGTTGTTCTTCATCGGCTGATGCAGCCGGAATATCTTCAGCCGCTTTGGCTTCAGACTCTGGGAGGTTCACAGTAGGAGAAGCTTCAGGAACATATTGTTGCTCGTCTCCTTCTGGAACACTTGAAGGAGCGACTTGGGGCCTTGGTCCTTTGCGAAGCCTGCGGAATTCTGGCGACGCTTGTGGTGATGGAGTTGGTTGGGCCACAAAGTCTTCATCTTCAAGCACCGAATTGGTTACTTGAGTTGAGGGAGTTACTGGTGTGTCTTCAACACGTGGGGATTCTTGTGGGTGATCAGCCCATGTGTCATCCTCTACAATTGGTGTTAATGGACGACCAATGCCGATGCGTTCGCTGTTCGTGAGAACAGGCGATGATTCCACATTGTACTTGATATGAGGAAGGAATTCGTCATCTTCAACATTGTCTTGAGGACCAATGTCTTCAGCTGCGGTGGGGTCAATAGCTGGAATGTCTTCAGCCTTTGTGGGAGCAGGCTCATGAACAGTCATGCGACGTTCTTGGTGTGCAGATGCAGGACGAGCAACCAAAATGGGCTCGATGACAAGGGGCTCTGTAGGAGCAGCCCGGACCTTCTTGGTCTTGCGCTTCTTTGTGGGTGGAGCATCATCAGTGGTGTTCTTGCGCTTGCGAGCTTCAGCTTCAGCGACTTTTGTCTTCTTGTGCTCTGAAGCAACTGTGGAGACCTTAGGCTTCGTGCCTGTCATGCTGGCAGGGAAGATACTGCTAGGTTCTTCCTGCCTTGATTCTTCAGCTTGGGCCAAAGTTGGCTTCTTCTCTTGGCAGCCATCCTGGGGTCGATGCCAGGACGCCCAAGGGCCTTGCGCTTTTCAGCTTCATTGTAAGCTTGGACGCATAAGGCGCTTCATCAGAATCAGCATTGTCTGCAGGTTGATCCACATCTGCTCTTTGAACCCTTATATGACTGATGAGACATTCTAAGTTGTAGAAGGGCCCAACCAGGTTAGGTTCAGCTTCGCGTGTGCCATCGGCACGGGGCGCAGAGGGGACATGATTGAAGTCCAATCCCCAAGTCTTCTTGTTTTCCTTGGCCGAGTTCTTTTCATACTGAAGATTTTGCTTGAACAAATTGTCGTCGCGATACCATAGCAGTGATGATAGGTCGGCATCTGCTGGTTGTGTCCCACGGACCATGCAAGGATAAAAGCCTTGAGCAATGGCTTCAGCTTGGGTCCTGGGTGGAAGATTCTTATACATAATGTCACCCCATGGACGCTTGATGGCATTCTTTTCAGCATACTCCTGGGTCACAAATATGTACTTGAACCACTATTCTGCCCAATATCTTTGAATCCATTGGATTCGAGTCTTCCTCTGATTGTAGTCCTCCTCTGGATCAGTCTTGGACATTTCACTGAGGTCAGGAGGCAAATCTTTGGAGGTGTTTTCGCGGCGCTGTCTGCCACCCTTCCTAACAGATTTCTCAGTTGCCATTGGGTTCAATCTGAAAGGCTTCAAACTGGAAGGCTTCAACACTGGCAAATGCTTCGGTCTGCTGGTCAGACAAGAACTGGCTTCGGGAGAATGAATGTGACGCTGCAAGAATTCTGCAAATGAATGCAGACTATGAGAACCAAGGGATTCTCCCACGGACATGTACCTGTGGCAGCATTAGAGATGCGAGGGAAGGGGAAGAGGTGATGGCTTCTCGCCCCTCGTTGGTTACCCCAAGTGGAAGGTTGAGATGTAGCGTAGCGGCAAATTTCCCTTGGCAAAGGTACCAAGGATCGAATCCCGTGAGACTCCGAGGGTCGACAAGTAGGTGTCAACGGCGCCAGAAACTTAGCGGTTGACGGGACCTGCACACAGATACAGATAACTTTGCTCCCAACGAGTACAGAGAGGTTGTCAATCCCTCCGGCCTTGTTGTTTACAAAGGATCAAACACAAGAGATAATAATGATAGCTATGACTGCAACTAGGAAATAAAAACAGGAAGTAAATGGAAGGTGTGATCAGCGGTGGTAATATGGACCGGGGTCCCATGATGTTCACTAGTGATGTCTCTCTCCCAAAAGACGATAAAACAGCAAAGCGAGGTAAACAAATTACAGCTGGGCAATTGACATGATTATGTGCGCAAACCAATGCTAACTATGCTGCAAAGAAAGGTAGAGGCTCAAAAGCATGGGCGGTACGGCAAGGCAAGTAGACCGAAATCCATCTGCATCTACTACTAATCATCCACCTTGAGATATCTATCCAGAACATCTCGCTGGTATTAAGTTGCGAATCCCACCCAAAGTGTAAACTCAAAGCAACAGACAACTGCATTAAAAGAACTTTGCGTAAAGTAAATGATCCTTGCACCCGCAAGTACAAGCACCATTGTTTTCTCCCTTGTGGCAACCGCACATCCCCTAGACTCATGTTTCTGTCACTCAAGCTAATCATCAGGGGACATGAACCCACAATCAAGCATAACGCTCCCTCTTGGAGTTACTACCTACTACTTGGCCAAAGCAATAAACAGCAACGGAGAACATGCAAGAATTACTCAAGAACAAAGATATAAAAGAGGTGAATCAAATATATTACTCAAACACAATCTGAACATAGTCTCATAGTCCATCAGATCCCAGCAAACTCAGCAAAGCAACAGCAGAAAGATTACATATGTGCCTCGATCATGTAGGGCAGCTCACGAGGTCTAAACCATTAAGAGCAAAGAGGGGAGGAGAACATCACATAGCTACTAATCATGGACCCATGGTCCAAGGTGGACTACTCACGACTCATCCGGGAAGCGTCCATGGTGGTGGAGAAGCTCCCGGTGGTGGTTCTCCCCTCCGACAGGGTGCCGGGAAGAGTTCTCCTGATGCTCCCGATCTTGGAAGCGCTGCGGCGGCGGAACAGAGGCGAGATCGCGAAAAAGGGTTTTGTCCTCGAGGGTTTCGGGACGAGAGGGATATATATGCGAAGGGGGGCAGCCAGAGGCGGAGCAGGGGCCCCAGGCGCCCCCCTGGTGCGGCCAGGGGTGGGGCCGCGCCAGGTGGCCGCCTGGGCCTCCCCTGGCTCCCCTCTGGCCCATCTTTGGTTCTTCGCGAAGCTTCCTGTACGCTGATTTTTCCTGTATTTTTCCTGGAATTTTTGGAGCACATTTAATATGGGGGAAACCTGAAATAGAAAAACAGCAGAAAACAGGAACTGGCACTGTGGTGCACTGAGTTAATAGGTTAGTCCAAATATGATCAAAAGTGTATGGAAGTGCATCAACATCATAGAAATATCACACAAAAGAAGCATGGAGCAAGTAGAAATTATAGATACGTTTTGGACGTATCAACATCCCCAAGCTTAATTCCTGCTCGTCCTCGAGTAGGTAAATGATAACAAGCATAATTTCTGTGGTGACATGCTACCAACCATATAAGAACTTTTTAAGTAAAGCAATCAAGGCATGTAATTCAATTCAAGTCATAACAAGCAAGAGTCTATATTAGCATTGTAACAAGCAACATAAGAACATAAAGGTGCAAGAGCTCTCGCTGTCCGTGACTCAAATGTCTCCAAATGGTGTTTGCGTGCAAGAAAGGGGATAGGGATATACGAGAGAGTAAAACATAGTTTTTGTATTGTAGAGAACTTAATCTACTAAAGTTTCACACTTGGTCTTCTTTGGAATCTTATCTTGACTCATCCCCAAACCACTAGCCAGGTACAAGTCAAAATGATCCACTCCCTTTTGATATTTTGAGCACTCATGCAATGGATGAGCGTAAGCAAGGAAGTTGACACTTAGGATGGCAAAGAGAGAAATATGATGAAGGGGGTAGACAGAAAAGGTGTGCAAGGCTCACATCAATGAGGACAATCATAGGCGAGAGAAAGCCAAATGATAGATATGATGTGAGGAGTAGGGATTGCCATGCAACGGATGCACATATGAGCTAAGGTAAGCTCTCCAATGGAACTAGTGGGGGTGCATCCAACTTGCTCGCTCAAGAAGACCTAGAGCTCTTTTGAGGAGGCTCATCATTGGAATATACAAGCCAAGTTGTATAGTGTGAAGGTCCCCACATAGCTATATGCATGAATGATAATCTCTATGGAGTACAAGGTATAAGATGGAGTACGAGTGTGGATCTCTCAAAAGGAATAGTAGTGTGCCCCCTTCTCTCTTTTTATTTCTTTTTCTCTTTTTTCTATTTTATTTTTATTTTTTTGTGGCCTCAATGGCTCTTTCTATTTAACTCTCATTTGTCCTCTTTGGGATCTTTTGATTTGTCCTCTTTGGGATCTTTTCCTCACTTTAGGGGCAACACTCTACAAATTACAAGAAGTATAGAAGATCTTTCACACTTTACAAGAGTACTCAACATAAAGAAGATGAAACTATCATGATGTATGCAAATGTATGCCTCTGCCAGTGTAGCAGGATATGCAATGATACTAGCGCATCATGTAGCAATGATTAGGGCAAGGCCCAACTAGCATGCGGCTCATCGATCAAGCAAAAAGCATGTATGACATGAAGATCAAGTCATGAGAAGATGGATGTTGCATGGCAATGTATCTCGGAAAGGCTATGGAAATGCCTTGATAGGTAGGTATGGTGGCTGTTTTGAGGAAGGATATAATGAGGCTTATGATGACAGAGCGTATCGTGCCAAGGATTTGGATGCACCGGCGAAGTATGCGCCAACTCTCGAGGTGAGAAAGGGCAATGCACGGTACCGAAGAGGCTAGAAAAATATGGCTAGGTGGAAGTGTCAACTTTCGAATACTCACATTAGTCCGAAGAACTCATGCACTTATTATCGGTAACTCTCAATCTAATTAGGAGGTTCACAAAGAGACAAGTACCCCGAGGAGGAGTGTATGGGGGTTTGGTTATCCTTGCGCATCCTCGACTCATGATACGTGAGTGTAGTCTAATATTCGATCCCTCCAAAGATTAGTGATCCATCTAGTAGTTAAAGTTCTCAACTATTTTGTAGGTTTTCGAAAATAAACACGGATTGCCCAAAATACGACATCTATCACTAATAGGCTAAAGCTCTTGACACCAAAAGTTCAGACATTACTCATGGCAAAACCTCAAAACTATTGCAAGTTACTACTAAAATTAAATAGCAACCTCAATTACCTACTTTAAGTTAAGACACACAACTCAGTGCAACAGGCAAACTCTCTTAACAAGATAAACATGAAAACTCAAGAGAGTTCAGCAACCAACTAAACAAAAGCTCTTTAAAAAGAAAAGCATGAAAACTAAGAGCTAAACATGACAGCAGCTATGGAAAGACAAAGAACACACACAGCAAAGATAAGCATGAAAATCCTATGTTGTGTTCTAGGTTGAAGTGGAGCGTGTTTCTCTCCCACACAAATAAAGTTGGGTTCTAACTTGTTATGAACAGCAAGCAAAGCTAAAGAACACTAAAAAGAGAAACTAAGAGCAAGACGCTCCAAGCATAGCACATAACGCATGAAGTGAAAAAATATAGTGGAACGAAAGACGAACTGATAATTGTTGATGGAGAAGGGGATGCATGGGGGCATCCCCAAGCTTAGACGCTTGAGTCTTCTTGAATATTTCTTGGGGGTGCACGGGGGCATCCCCAAGCTTGAGCGTTTGACCCTCCTGAATCTTCTTTTATCATCTTCCCTCGCACACTTGAAAACTCCCTTCATACGTAACTCATCATAATCTGATTAGCGAGGTTAGTACCCACAATAAAATAATTTTTCCCTACTGGAAATAAAAATAATCTTGAAGAGCTCCTGTTTCTCAAGATTGCCAAAAGGTTTTTTGCAAAGAAAAAGCAAGCTCAAGGTTTGCAAAACGAAGAAAAGGCAAAACAGGACAGAATCTGTTGAAAACAGACCAGCAGGTAGTAAATAATTTTTTCGGGGCACTTCTGCAACTCAAATCAAAAAACTCAGAACAGACGCTCGAAAGCCAATTGTATAGAGCACGCTGTCAAAACAATTCAGATCAAAAACATGATCTGGTGATTTTATTCGAATTTTTCTGTCCAAGGACAGAATCTGTTTTCTGGACAGCACGTCACAACTTTTGAACTTTCTTGCAATCGGAGGCTAAACTTGGCACAAAGCTGAAAAGAAAAGATACAATGATGATGCTACGGTAGTAACAAACATCAAGACAAAACAAAAGCAAAATAAAACCTAATTCGTTGTGGGCTGCCTCCCAAAAGCGCTTTCTTTTATGCCTTTAAGCTAGGCATGATGCAAAAAAAAAGATCAAGTTTTATCAAGAGTAAGAGAATAGCTAGCCCGTGTAACAGACTCAAAAGGCAACTTAATCTTCTTTCTAGGGAAGTGTTCCATCCCTTTCTTCAGAGGGAATTGGAATTTTATATTCCCCTCTTTCATGTCAATGATAGCACCAACGGTGCGAAAAAAAGGACGTCCCAAAATAATTGGACATGAAGGTTCACATTCAATATCCATAATAGTAAAATCAACGGGAACATAATTGTCATTGACAATGATAAGAACATCGTCGATCTTCCCCAAAGGTTTCTTTACGAAAGAATCAACAAGACGAACACCAAAAGAACAAGGATCAAAAGGTTTCAATTCAAACATATCGTACATTCTTTTGGGCATAACGGAGGTACTAGCTCCAACATCACATAAAGCATAGCAAGAGAAGTTATTCAACTTAATTTTAATCATAGGATCCCAACTATATTCTAGCTTTCTAGGTATGGAGGCTTCTACCCTAAGCTTCTCCTCCCTAGCTTTGATAAGAGCATTAGTGATATGCTCCGTGAAGGCAAGATTAAGTGTGCTAGTGTGGGGATCTCTAGACATCTTGTGAAGAAAACCAATAACTTCAGAAAGGGTGCAATTATCAAAATCAAGGTCACTACTATCAAGTAAAGTGGTAGTGGTGTCCTTTAGGCTCACTTGTTTGGTAGCTTCTATGGTTATAGGAGTTTCTTCTTCTACGGTTGAGGTCATAGCATCACCATTAATAGGTCCAATGGGACTAGGAATGCATTGGGTGCTAAGAGTTTGGATATCCTCAACAACTTGGATAGTAGCAACAGTGTGGTGGGTAGGAAGGCTCTTAATTCTATCTTCTTCCTCCTTTTCTCTAGCCCATCTCTCTTTAAGTTTAGCCATCATCGTAATGTTTTCATTAATTTGCACTTGAATAGCATTCATAGGAGTGGTCTTCCTCTCCTCAAGAGGAGAAGTTCTAATTTTAAGCAACTCTACCTCATGGGCTAAATTGTCTACCTTCGAAGAGAGATTATCTAGTTTGTCTAGTTTTTCTTCTACACTCTTATTGAAGGCCTTTTGGGTAGTGATGAAGTCTTTAAGCATAATCTCTAGTTCAGAAGTGGAGTTCTTGGTGCTAGGATAAGCATTGTTGTTCCCATAAGAATTAGAGGGGAATGGTCTAGGGTTGCTACCAAAATTACTCCTATAAGCATTGTTATTGAAATTGTTTCTAGAGATAAAGTTCACATCTACTTGATCTTGAGCAATCAAAGAATTTAAAGGAACATCATGAGGATCAATAGAAGATTGCTTGGAAAGTAGAGACATGATCAAGTCAACTTTTTCATTTAGAGAGGAAATCTCCTTGACAGAGTTTACCTTCCTACCTATTGGAGCGCGTTCGGTGTGCCATTGGGAATAATTGGTCATCATCTCATCGAGAAGCTTCGTGGCAGCACCAAGTGTAGTTGACATAAAGGTTCCTCCCGCGGCCGAATCTAACAAGTTCCGCGAGGTAAAGTTCAAGCCTGCATAAAAAGTTTGGATAACCATCCAAGTAGTCAAACCATGAGTAGGGCAGTTCTTGACAAGAGATTTCATGCGTTCCCAAGCTTGGGCAACGTGTTCATTATCCAATTCTTTAAAATTCATTATGTTACTCCTTAATTGGATAATTTTAGCAGGGGGATAGTACTTCCCAATAAAGGCATCCTTGCACTTGTCCCAAGAATCTATACTATTCCTAGGCAAGGATTGAAACCAGATTTTAGCTCCTCCTCTCAAGGAGAAAGGAAAAAAGCTTAAGCTTAACAATATCACCATCTACTTCTTTGTACTTTTGCATATCACAGAGCTCAACAAAATTATTTAAGTGCAAAGCAGCATCATCTCCAGCACCGGAGAATTGATCTTTTATCACTAGGTTCAGTAAAGCATGTTTAATCTCATAAGAAGGTGCTGAAGTGGCAGGTGTAGCAATAGGCGTGCAGATAAAGTCATTGTTGTTATACTAGTGAAGTCACACAACTTGGTGTTCTCGGTGGAACCCATAGCAGCAGCAAGCAAGATAACTATTTTTGTGATTTTTGGTAAGGGACACTAAAGCAAAATCTGAAAGGTAAACTAACAAGACTAAAAAGCAAAGATAAAAGATAGCGTGCAACTCCCCTATCTTGAACAGTGGAGTCCCCGGCAACGGCGCCGGAAACTTGCTTGATGGCTTCTCGCCCCTCATTGGTTACCCCAAGTGGAAGGTTGATATGTAATGTAGCGGCAAATTTCCCTTGGCAAAGGTACCAAGGATCGAATCCCGTGAGACTCCGAGGGTCGACAAGTAGGTGTCAACGGCGCCAGAAACTTAGCGGTTGACGGGACCTGCACACAGATACAGATAACTTTGCTCCCAACGAGTACAGAGAGGTTGTCAATCCCTCCGGCCTTGTTGTTTACAAAGGATCAAACACAAGAGATAATAATGATAGCTATGACTGCAACTAGGAAATAAAAACAGGAAGTAAATAGAAGGTGTGATCATCGGTGGTAATATGGACCGGGGTCCCATGATGTTCACTAGTGATGTCTCTCTCCCAAAAGACGATAAAACAGCAAAGCGAGGTAAACAAATTACAACTGGGCAATTGACAGGATTATGTGCGCAAACCAATGCTAACTATGCTGCAAAGAAAGGTAGAGGCTCAAAAGCATGGGCGGTACGCCAAGGCAAGTAGACCGAAATCCATATGCATCTACTACTAATCATCCACCTTAAGATATCTATCCAGAACATCTCGCTGGTATTAAGTTGCGAATCCCACCCAAAGTGTAAACTCAAAGCAACAAACAACTGCATTAAAAGAACTTTGCGTAAAGTAAACAATCCTTGCACCCGCAAGTACAAGCACCGTTGTTTTCTCCCTTGTGGCAACAGCACATCCCCTAGACTCATGTTTCTATCACTCAAGCTAGACATCAGGGGGCATGAACCCACAATCAAGCATAACGCTCCCTCTTGGAGTTACTACCTACTACTTGGCCGAAGCAAAAAACAGCAACGGAGAACATGCAAGAATTACTCAAGAACAAAGATATAAAAGAGGTGAATCAAATATATTACTCAAACACAATCTGAACATTGTCTCATAATCCATCAGATTCCAGCAAACTCAGCAAAGCAACAGCAGAAAGATTACATATGTGCCTCGATCATGTAGGGCAGCTCACGAGGTCTAAACCATGAAGAGCAAAGAGTTGAGGAGAACATCACATAGCTACTGATCATGGACCCATGGTCCAAGGTGGACTACTCACGACTCATCCGGGAAGCGTCCATGGTGGTGGAGAAGCTCCCGGTGGTGGTTCTCCCCTCCGGTAGGGTGCCGGGAAGAGTTCTACTGATGCTCCCGATCTTGGAAGCGCTGCGGCGGCAGAACAGAGTCGAGATCGCGAAAAAGGGTTCTGTCCTCGAGGGTTTCGGGACGAGAGGGATATATATGCGAAGGGGGGCTGCCAGAGGCGGAGCAGGGGCCCCAGGCGCCCCCCCTGGCGCGGCCAGGGGTGGGGCCACGCCAGGTGGCCGCCTGGGCCTCCCCTGGCTCCCCTCTGGCCCATCTTTGGTTCTTCGCGAAGCTTCCTGTATGCTGATTTTTCCTGTATTTTTCCGGGAATTTTTGGAGCACTTTTAATATGGGGGAAACTTGAAATAGAAAAACAGCAGAAAACAGGAACCGGCACTGTGGTGCACTGAGTTAATAGGTTAGTCCAAATATGATCAAAAGTGTATGGAAGTGCATCAATATCATAGCAATATCACACAAAAGAAGCATGGAGCAAGCAGAAATTATAGATATGTTTTGGACGTATCAACATCCCCAAGCTTAATTCCTGCTCGTCCTCGAGTAGGTAAATGATAACAAGCATAATTTCTATGGTGACATGCTACCAACCATATAAGAACTTTTTAAGTAAAGCAATCAAGGCATGTAATTCAATTCAAGTCATAACAAGCAAGAGTCTATATTAGCATTGTAACAAGCAACATAAGAACATAAAGGTGCAAGAGCTCTCGTTGTCCGTGACTCGAATGTCTCCAAATGGCGTTTGCGTGCAAGAAAGGGGATAGGGATATACGAGAGAGTAAAACATATTTTTTATATTGTTGAGAACTTAATCTACTAAAGTTTCACACTTGGTCTTCTTTGGAATCTTATCTTGACTCATCCCCAGACCACTAGCCAGGTACAAGTCAAAATGATCCACTCCCTTTCGATATTTTGAGAACTCATGCAATGGATAAGCGTAAGCAAGGAAGTTGACACTTAGGATGGCAAAGAGAGAAAAATGATGAAGGGGGAAGACAAAAAAGGTCTGAAAGGCTCACATCAATGAGGACAATCATAGGCGAGAGAAAGCCAAATGATAGATATGATGTGAGGAGTAGGGATTGCCATGCAACGGATGCACATATGAGCTAAGGTAAGCTCTCCAATGGAACTAGTGGGGGTGCATCCAACTTGCTCGCTCAAGAAGACCTAGAGCTCTTTTGAGGAGGCTCATCATTGGAATATACAAGCCAAGTTGTATAGTGTGAAGGTTCCCACATAGCTATATGCATGAATGATAATCTCTATGGAGTACAAGGTATAAGATGGAGTACGAGTGTGGATCTCTCAAAAGGAATAGTAGTGTGCCCCCTTCTCTCTTTTTATTTCTTTTTCTCTTTTTTCTATATTTTTTTATTTTTTTGTGGCCTTAATGGCTCTTTCTATTTAACTCTCATTTGTCCTCTTTGGGATCTTTTGATTTGTCCTCTTTGGGATCTTTTCCTCACTTTAGGGGCAACACTCTACAAATTACAAGAAGTATAGAAGATCTTTCACACTTTACAAGAGTACTCAACATAAAGAAGATGAAACTATCATGATGTATGCAAATGTATGCCTCTGCCAGTGTAGCAGGATATGCAATGATACTAGCGCGTCATGTAGCAATGATTAGGGCAAGGTCCAACTAGCATGCGGCTTATTGATCAAGCAAAAAGCATGTATGACATGAAGATCAAGTCATGAGAAGATGGATGTTGCATGGCAATGTATCTCGGAAAGGCTATGGAAATGTCTTGATAGGTAGGTATGGTGGCTGTTTTGAGGAAGGATATAATGAGGCTTATGATGACAGAGCGTATCGTGCCAAGGATTTGGATGCATCGGCGAAGTATGCGCCAACTCTCGAGGTGAGAAAGGGCAATGCACGGTACCGAAGAGGCTAGAAAAATATGGCTAGGTGGAAGTGTCAACTTTCGGATACTCACATTAGTCCGAAGAACTCATGCACTTATTAACGGTAACTCTCAATCTAATTAGGAGGTTCACAAAGAGAAAAGTACCCCGAGGAGGAGTGTATGGGGGTTTGGTTATCCTTGCGCATCCTCGACTCATGTTATGTGAGTGTACTCTAATATTCGATCCCTCCAAAGATTAGTGATCCATCTAGTAGCTAAAGTTCTCAACTATTTTGTAGGTTTTCGAAAATAAACACGGATTGCCCAAAATACGACATCTATCACTAATAGGCTAAAGCTCTTGACACCAAAAGTACTGACATTACTCATGGCAATACCTCAAAACTATTGCAAGTTACTACTAAAATTAAATAGCAACCTCAATTACCTACTTTAAGTTAAGACACACAACTCAGTGCAACAGGCAAACTCTCTTAACAAGATAAACATGAAAACTCAAGAGAGTTCAGCAACCAACTAAACAAAAGCTCTTTAAAAAGAAAAGCATGAAAACTAAGAGCTAAACATGACAGCAGCTATGGAAAGACAAAGAACACACACAGCAAAGATAAGCATGAAAATCCTATGTTGTGTTCTAGGTTGAAGTGGAGCGTGTTTCTCTCCCACACAAAGAAAGCTGGGTTCTAACTTGTTATGAACAGCAAGCAAAGCTAAAGAAAACTAAAAAGAGAAACTAAGAGCAAGACGCTCCAAGCATAGCACATAACGCATGAAGTGAAAAAATATAGTGGAACGAAAGACGAACTGATAATTGTTGATGGAGAAGGGGATGCATGGGGGCATCCCCAAGCTTAGGCGCTTGAGTCTTCTTGAATATTTCTTGGGGGTGCACGGGGGCATCCCCAAGCTTGAGCGTTTGACCCTCCTGAATCTTCTTTTATCATCTTCCCTCGCACACTTGAAAACTCCCTTCATACATAACTCATCATAATCTGATTAGCGAGGTTAGTACCCACAATAAAATAATTTTTCCCTACTGGAAATAAAAATAATCTTGAAGAGCTACTGTTTCTCAAGATTGCCAAAAGGTTTTTTGCAAAGAAAAAGCAAGCTCAAGGTTTGCAAAACGAAGAAAAGGCAAAACATGACAGAATATGTTGAAAACAGACCAGCAGGTAGTAAATAATTTTTTCGGGGCACTTCTGCAACTCAAATCAAAAAACTCAGAACAGACGCTCGAAAGCCAATTGTATAGAGCACGATGTCAAAACAATTCAGATCAAAAAGATGATCTGGTGATTTTGTTCGAATTTTTCTGTCCAAGGACAGAATCTGTTTTCTGGACAGCACGTCACAACTTTTGAACTTTCTTGCAATCGGAGGCTAAACTTGGCACAAAGCTGAAAAGAAAAGATACAATGATGATGCTACTGTAGTAACAAACATCAAGACACAACAAAAGCAAAATAAAACCTAATTCGTTGTGGGCTGCCTCCCAAAAGCGCTTTTTTATGCCTTTAAGCTAGGCATGATGCAAAAAGAGAAGATCAAGTTTTATCAAGAGTAAGAGAATAGCTAGCCCGTGTAACGGACTCAAAAGGCAACTTAATCTTCTTTCTAGGAAAGTGTTCCATCCCTTTCTTGAGAGCGAATTGGAATTTTATATTCCCATCTTTCATGTCAATGATAGCACCAACGGTGCGAAGAAAAGGACGTCCCAAAATAATTGGACATTAAGGTTCACATTCAATATACATAATAGTAAAATCAACGGGAACATAATTGTCATTGACAATGATAAGAACATCGTCGATCTTCCCCAAAGGTTTCTTTACGGAAGAATCAACAAGACGAACACCAAAAGAACAAGGATCAAAAGGTTTCAATTCAAACATATCGTACATTCTTTTGGGCATAACGGAGGTACTAGCTCCAACATCACATAAAGCATAGCAAGGGAAGTTATTCAACTTAATTTTAATCATAGGATCCCAACTATCTTCTAGCTCTCTAGGTATGGAGGCTTCTACCCTAAGCTTCTCCTCCCTAGCTTTGATAAGAGCATTAGTAATATGCTCCGTGAAGGCAAGATTAAGTGTGCTAGTGTGGGGATCTCTAGACATCTTGTGAAAAAACCAATAACTTCAGAAAGGGTGCAATTATCAAAATCAAGGTCACTACTATCAAGTAAAGTGGTAGTGGTGTCCTTTAGGCTCACTTGTTTGGTAGCTTCTATGGTTATAGGAGTTTCTTCTTCTACGGTTGAGGTCATAGCATCACCATTAATAGGTCCAATGGGACTAGGAGTGCATTGGGTGCTAAGAGTTTGGATATCCTCAGCAACTTGGATAGTAGCAACAGTGTGGTGGGTAGGAAGGCCCTTAATTCTATCTTCTTCCTCCTTTTCTCTAGCCCATCTCTCTTTAAGTTTAGCCATCATCGTAATGTTTTCATTAATTTGCACTTGAATAGCATTCATAGGATTGGTCTTCCTCTCCTCAAGAGGAGAAGTTCTAATTTTAAGCAACTCTACCTCATGGGCTAAATTGTCTACCTTCGAAGAGAGATTATCTAGTTTGTCTAGTTTTTCTTCTACACTCTTATTGAAGGCCTTTTGGGTAGTGATGAAGTCTTTAAGCATAATCTCTAGTTCAGAAGTGGAGTTCTTGGTGCTAGGATAAGCATTGTTGTTCCCATAAGAATTAGAGGGGAACGGTCTAGGGTTGCTACCAAAATTACTCCTATAAGCATTGTTATTGAAATTGTTTCTAGAGATAAAGTTCACATCTACTTGATCTTGAGCAATCAAAGAATTTAAAGGAACATCATGAGGATCAATAGAAGATTGCTTGGAAAGTAGAGACATGATCAAGTCAACTTTTTCATTTAGGGAGGAAATCTCCTCGACAGAGTTTACCTTCGTACCTATTGGAGCGCCTTCGGTGTGCCATTGGGAATAATTGATCATCATCTCGTCGAGAAGCTTCATGGCAGCACCAAGTGTAGTTGACATAAAGGTTCCTCCCGCGGCCGAATCTAACAAGTTCCGCGAGGTAAAGTTCAAGCCTGCATAAAAACTTTGGATAACCATCCAAGTAGTCAAACCATGAGTAGGGCAGTTCTTGACAAGAGATTTCATGCGTTCCCAAGCTTGGGCAACGTGTTCATTATCCAATTGTTTAAAATTCATTATGTTACTCCTTAATTGGATAATTTTAGCAGGGGGGTAGTACTTCCCAATAAAGGCATCCTTGCACTTGTCCCAAGAATCTATACTATTCCTAGGCAAGGATTGAAACCAGATTTTAGCTCCTCCTCTCAAGGAAAAAGGAAAAAGCTTAAGCTTAACAATATCACCATCTACTTCTTTGTACTTTTGCATATCACAGAGCTCAACAAAATTATTTAAGTGCAAAGCAGCAGCATCTCCAGCACGGGAGAATTGATCTTTCATCACTAGGTTCAGTAAAGCAGGTTTAATCTCATAAGAAGGTGCTGAAGTGGCAGGTGTAGCAATAGGCGTGCAGATAAAGTCATTGTTCTTATGACTAGTGAAGTCACACAACTTGGTGTTCTCGGTGGAACCCATAGCAGCAGCAAGCAAGATAACTATTTTTGTGATTTTTGGTAAGGGACACTAAAGCAAAAACTGAAAGGTAAACTAACAAGACTAAAAAGAAAAGATAAAAGATAGCGTGCAACTCCCCTATCTTGAAGAGTGGAGTCCCCGGCAACGGCGCCAGAAACTTGCTTGATGGCTTCTCGCCCCTCGTTGGTTACCCCAAGTGGAAGGTTGAGATGTAGCGTAGCGGCAAATTTCCCTTGGCAAAGGTACCAACGATCGAATCCCGTGAGACTCCGAGGGTCGACAAGTAGGTGTCAACGGTGCCAGAAACTTAGCGGTTGACGGGACCTGCACACAGATACAGATAACTTTGCTCCCAACGAGTACAGAGAGGTTGTCAATCCCTCCGGCCTTGTTGTTTACAAAGGATAAAACACAAGAGATAATAATGATAGCTATGGCTGCAACTAGGAAATAAAAACAGGAAGTAAATAGAAGGTGTGATCAGCGGTGGTAATATGGACCGGGGTCCCATGATGTTCACTAGTGATGTATCTCTCCCAAAAGAAGATAAAACAGCAAAGCGAGGTAAACAAATTACAGCTGGGCAATTGACAGGATTATGTGCGCAAACCAATGATAACTATGCTGCAAAGAAAGGTAGAGGCTCAAAAGCATGGGCGGTACGCCAAGGCAAGTAGACCGAAATCCATCTGCATCTACTACTAATCATCCACCTTAAGATATCTATCCAGAACATCTCGCTGGTATTAAGTTGCGAATCCCACCCAAAGTGTAAACTCAAAGCAACAGACAACTGCATTAAAAGAACTTTGCGTAAAGTAAACAATCCTTGCACCCGCAAGTACAAGCACCATTGTTTTCTCCCTTGTGGCAACAGCACATCCCCTAGACTCATGTTTCTGTCACTCAAGCTAGTCATCAGGGGGCATGAACCCACAATCAAGCATAACGCTCCCTCTTGGAGTTACTACCTACTACTTGGCCAAAGCAATAAACAGCAACGGAGAACATGCAAGAATTACTCAAGAACAAAGATATAAAAGAGGTGAATCAAATATATTACTCAAACACAATCTGAACATAGTCTCATAATCCATCAGATCCCAGCAAACTCAGCAAAGCAACAGCAGAAAGATTACATATGTGCCTCGATCATGTAGGGCAGCTCACGAGGTCTAAACCATGAAGAGCAAAGAGGGGAGGAGAACATCACATAGCTACTGATCATGGACCCATGGTCCAAGGTGGACTACTCATGACTCATCCGGGAAGCGTCCATGGTGGTGGAGAACCTCCCGGTGGTGGTTCTCCCCTCCGGCAGGGTGCCGGGAAGAGTTCTCCTCATGCTCCCGATCTTGGAAGCGCTGCAGTGGCGGAACAGAGGCGAGATCGCGAAAAAGGGTTCTGTCCTCGAGGGTTTCGGGACGAGAGGGATATATATGCGAAGGGGGGCAGCCAGAGGCGGAGCAGGGGCCCCAGGCGCCCCCTGGCGTGGCCAGGGGTGGGGCCGCGCCAGGTGGCCGCCTGGGCCTCCCCTGGCTCCCCTCTGGCCCATCTTTGGTTCTTCGCGAAGCTTCCTGTACGCTGATTTTTCCTGTATTTTTCCTGGAATTTTTGGAGCACTTTTAATATGGGGGAAACCTGAAATAGAAAAACAGCAGAAAACAGGAACTGGCACTGTGGTGCACTGAGTTAATAGGTTAGTCCAAATATGATAAAAAGTGTATGGAAGTGCATCAATATCATAGCAATATCACACAAAAGAAGCATGGAGCAAGCAGAAATTATAGATACGTTTTGGACGTATCAAGAGGTCATATGCATTCTCAGAAGATTTTGAAGATAAATCAGTTTAGAAGACTTTGACCTCATAGCGCGAAGACATTCACTTATATGTTGAGAGTTGGTTCCAGATTTGTATGAATCCAAGAATAGGTACAAGTGAGGAATCTAACTATGCGTGAAGCATATGTGAATGTGCTAGGCAAAATATGAGATGCAGACAGCATAGATCCAAATATGTGGAGACAGAAACTTCTTATGGTAAAGAGGATGGACCTATTGGATCAAGCAAATGGTAAAAAGAGAGTTTTAATTTACCACACGATGAACTGCTAGACGGAGAAGAAGTGGATGTCGAGCAGTTCGATCTTCCGTGCCCTAACTTGGCGACGGAGGACACCTACGGCGGCGGCGGAGAAGACGATGTCCGCGGCCGGCGTGAAGACGGCGTCGACGAGGTCGCGGCAGCGAAGCGCTTCGTCGCCGGCGTCATCGAGAGCTAGAAGAGGCGCTAGGGTTGGTCGAGGTGGAGAGGTGGTAGAAGAGTTTTTGACCGTGATGGGACGTGCATTTATAAGCATGGGAGACGGCACAGCGCAATTACACAGGTGCCCCTGGCGGTTCACATCTGAGGGACACGTGGCTGACATGTAACACATTGGGAGTTGTCTCATGATCCCACGCACGCCTGGACTGTCGGGGTGGTCGTTCTGGCTTCTCCGGGTTTCAGGCATAAAGGATTGAGCATTAAAAACAAATTTAAAGTTTGTCTCTGTATCTTCTGCTGACAAGGACGTAGAGAAGACATTCAACTGTTCCAACAGAATGCATATGGTTTGGATAGATAGAGTTTGAGGTGAGAAAGCATAGAATGGTTAGGGTCCGATCACATTCACTTAGTTCAATAGATTCAAATAAGAAGACATAGCTTTAAGTGAATGTTGTAGAGGACATAACACAAGTCTATATATGTCCTATATGAAGATAAACCAAATGCGAAGACTTTGCAAAACTAACGCCAAGAGAAACACTTCAAACAAAGATTTGGTGGTGGCGTTACCCACCGTATAGGAATTATTAGACCCAGACACGGCGCACAATTATCGTGGCGCTCCGAAGTCAAATTCTGCGTTAATGTATTCACACTCAGAGTGTAAGTCTTCATTGATTGAAGACATACATTACTTCGTGTGTTGCACATCTAAGTCATCAACATGCATAAGTGTTAGGATGTGTGCCTGATTACAGGACATTTGAGGATTCTAAGATATTTAGCTCACACCGCAACTTGCAAAACCTTTTCTCATCCAAGGGCTTTGTGAAGATATCTGCCAGTTGCTCTTCAGTGTTGACGTGTATGATATCAATATCTTCCTTCATGACATGATCTCTGAGAAAGTGATGACGAATTTCAATGTGCTTTGTCTTCGAGTGCTGAACTGGATTGTTGGCAATCTTGATGGCGCTTTCATTATCGCAATAGAGTGGCACATGCTTCAGATGGACACCATAGTCCTTGAGTGTTTGCTTCATCCAGAGAAGCTGAGCGCAGCAAGATCCAGCAGCAATGTATTCAGATTCAGCAGTGGAGAGTGATACACAGTTCTGCTTCTTTGAAGACCAACACACAAGTGATCGTCCCAGAAAGTGACATGTGCCTGATGTAGACTTGCGATCAACTTTGTTACCAGCATAATCAGCATCTGAGAATCCAACTAGATCAAACTCTGAGCCCTTTGGATACCATAATCCTAGTGTTGGGGTGTAAGCCAAATATCGAAGAATTCGCTTCACATCTAAGTGGTGCGATTCCTTTGGTGCCGCTTGGAATCGAGCACACATGCAAGCACTAAGCATAATATCTGGCCTAGATGCACATAAATAAAGTAAAGAACCAATCATGGAGCGGTATACCTTTTGATCGAAATCTTTACCATTGGCGTCGGGACTCAGATGACTTTTAGTTGGCATAGGTGTCGTGTATCCTTTGCAGTCTTGCATACCAAACTTCTTCAGGCAATCTTTGAGGTATTTCTCCTGAGATATGAAGATGTCGTTGCTTTGCTGACGAATTTGAAGACCAAGGAAGAACTTCAGCTCACCCATCATTGACATCTGATATTGTTCTTGCATCATGTGACCAAACTCATCACTGTATCTTTTGTCAGTGCAGCCGAAGATAATGCCATCCACATAGATTTGGCAGACAAACAGTACATCATCATATGTCTTCATGAAGAGTGTGGGATCCAGGGAACCAGGTTTGAAGCCTTTGCTCTTCAGGAAGTCTTCGAGGGTGTCATACCAAGCACAAGGGGCTTGTTTGAAGCCATACAGTGCCTTGTTGAGCTTGTATACCATATCAGGACATTTTGGATCTTCAAAGCCAGGTGGTTGTGCAACATACACTTCTTCTTCAATCCTTCCATTGAGAAAGGCACTCTTCACATCCATTTGATACAAAAGGATGTTGTGATGGTTTGCATAGGCTAGCAGTATGCAAATAGGTTCAAGCCTAGCCACTGTAGCAAACGTTTCATCGAAGTCAATCCCTTCAACTTGAGTGTATCCTTGAGTAACGAGACGAGCTTTGTTTCTGACAACTTGACCATGCTCATCTTGCTTGTTGCGATATATCCATTTTGTGCCTATTATATTGTGCTTGCGAGGGTCAGGACGCTTGACAAGTTCCCATACGTTGTTCAGCTCAAACTGTTGAAGCTCTTCTTGCATTGCTTGAATCTATTCAGGTTCCATAAAGGCTTCAGCAACTTTCTTGGGTTCAGATATTGAGACAAATGCAAAGTGCCCACAGAAATTTGCTAGTTGTGTTGCTCTTGAACGAGTGAGTGGACCAGGTGCATTTATGTTGTCAATTATCTTCTCAACTTGTACTTCATTTGCAACACGAGGATGAGCTGGACGAAGATTTTGCTCTTGCTGTTCATTGTCATCATCAGGAGGATTGTCTTCAGGCTGAGCATTGTCTTCAGGTTGATTTGGAGCAAAAATGATGAGTTCCTCGTCAGGCTGTGCTTCAGAAGGCATGATTTCACCTGTTCCAATTAGCTTGATAGATTCACTAGGTGAAGCTTCATCCAGCACATTTGGCAGGAACTCTCTTTGTGAGCCATTTGTTTCATCAAACCGCACATCCACAGTTTCAACTACTTTATAGAGAAAGATGTTGAAGACTCTGTAGGAGTGCGAGTCCTTTCCATAGCCGAGCATGAAGCCCTCATGTGCTTTTGGTGCAAATTTTGACTTGTGATGTGGATCCTTGATCCAGCACCTAGCTCCAAATACCTTGAAGTAACTGACATTTGGCTTCTTGCCAGTAAGGAGTTCATAGGACGTTTTCTTTAGAAGCTTGTGAAGATAAACTCGGTTGATGATATGACATGCAGTATCAATAGCTTCGGGCTAGAACTTTCTTGGTGTCTTATATTCATCGAGCAGCGTTCGAGCCATCTCAATTAGGGTTCTGTTCTTGCGCTCTACGATGCCATTCTGTTGAGGTGTGTATGGAGCAGAGAACTCATGAGTGATTCCCATTGTATCCAGATAAAGATCAAGACCGGTATTCTTGAACTCAGTGCCATTGTCACTTCTGATATGCTTGATCTTGACGCCTTAGTTGTTCATGGCACGGTTGGCGAAGCGTCTGAAGACATCTTGCACTTCAGTCTTGTAGAGAATTATATGCACCCAAGTGTATCTTGAATAATCATCAACAATGACGAAGCCATAGAGACAAGCTATGGTAGTGAATGTGGAGTAACGAGTAGGGCCGAATAAGTCCATGTGAAGCAGCTCGAAGGGTTTGGATGTCATCATGATTGTCTTCGAGGGATGCTTGGCCCTAGTCATCTTCCCAGCTTCGCAGGCACCACACAGATGATCTTTCTTGAACTTGACGCCCTCGATGCCTACGACGTGCTTATTCTTCGCGAGAGTGTGCAACTTCCTCATGCCAGCATGTCCTAGCCTCCGATGCCAGAGCCAGCACTCTGAAGCTTTTGCTAGAAGACATACGGCCATCTGCGGTCCAGCTGAGAAATCTACTATATACAGATCACCTTTCCTGTATCCTTCAAAGACTAGAGACTTGTCAAATTCCATTAGTACAAGGCAACGATATTTCCCAAATATCACAATCATGTTTAAGTCACAAAGCATTGAGACAGACATTAAGTTGAAACCAAGGGATTCAACAAGCATTACTTTATCCATGTGCTGATCCTTTGAGATTGCAACTCTACCCAGACCCAATACTTTGCTTTTACCAGTATCAGCAAATGTGATGTGAGTCTTGTTAGATGGACGTAAGGTTGAGTCCATAAGAAGTCTTCGATCTCCAGTCATATGATTTGTGCATCCGCTGTCCATAATCCATTCGGAAGTCTTTGGTGTCACTCCCTGCAATGCAGTTAGGGGGATAGGCTACACCAATAGTCAATGTGAAGCATAAACATTTGACGTACAAGTGGATTATGAAAGCTTAGATCCAAGTTAGGACTGATAAGATGATTAGCAAGTGATTCAGGAACAAAATAGATAGTAAGATCATTTGGTCATTTGATCTTGTGCCCTACAAGATGTTTTAGGTCCCCGGAAATAGCATCAGACACCTTCAATTTTCGGCTGGAGACCTTTCCTGCAAGAGAAAGTTAGTTCTTCTTAACCACCCACATCTTCAGGGGTGGCTTAGAAGCAATGAGTCTAAGAGCAGCATCTGAGAATTTTGGCTTTGGAGCCCTAGCAAATAGTCTTGCAGTAGGAGAATAATACTAATAAGAATAAGCAGAAAAATTCTTTGTTTTGTGAATATAGCGGTTTGAGGAAACACGCTCATATTCATGAGTCTGAGTATAATTTCCCTGCAAAACATTGGCGTTAGGGTGACTCAGGTGAGTCCTCTGTCTATATGAAGCCTTAGGACCGTATGAAGCCTTTGGTCTGGGTTTTGTCTTCTTCCCTAGTGGTGTCATGATGACATTTACTGGAAGCTTCTCAAGACAACCTTTGGGAACCCAGATCTTCTTCATAGGTTGCCCGTTCCTGTAGTTAGTACCAATATACCTGGCAAACACTTCACCATTCTAATTCTTAAACAGTTTATAGTTTGCATCAAAGGATTCATCAATGATAATAGGATTAGCACAAGTGAAGCCAGATAAGGTAGACGGATCCACTGAAGGTTCCTTTGCAGCAACCCATGTGGTTTGGGGGTACTGCTCAGGCTTCCAGTATGAACCATCAACATTCATTTTCATCTCGAACCCTACACCCTCTTTCCTAGGGTTTCAGTTCAGAATCTTCTTTTTGAGAACATCACATAACGTCCGATGCCCTTTGAGGTTTTTGTACATCCCTGTTTCAAGCAAAGTCATCAACCTAGCATTTTCCTCAGTAATAGTAGTGGTATCCTCAGCAGAGGGGTTAGTTACCACATCAGCAGTTGAAGATATTGCGATAGTAGCAGCAGTAGAACATTCAGCAACAGATGTAGCGTTATCACGCTCAATGCATTTTATACATGGTGGTTCAAATCCTTCCTGAGCGGAGCTGATTTGTTGAGCGCGGAGTGACTCATTTTCTTTTTGAAGATCTTCATGAGCCGCTTTCAATTTCTCAAGTTCTTGCTTCCTTTGAAGATAATCGTAGGAAAGCTTTTCATGAGTTTTTTAGAGTGATTCATGACGAATTTCAAGTTCCTCGTACTTAACATGACGATTTTTTATGTCTTCATTTAAGGACTGAGAACGAGTCATTTCCACGTCCAACAGGTCATCGCTTTTGTCTAACAGTTTTTGAATATGTTCCATAGCTTTCTGTTGTTCAGTGGCAATTTTAGCAAGAGTTTTGTAGCTAGGTTTTGATTCACAATCAGAGTCA
Source organism: Secale cereale (assembly GCA_902687465.1). Lineage (NCBI taxonomy): Eukaryota > Viridiplantae > Streptophyta > Magnoliopsida > Poales > Poaceae > Secale > Secale cereale. Next base: position 563,967,138 of record LR738710.1, on the reverse strand, counting down.
TCTTCACTGGATGTTTGAAAGTAAGCATCACGTGATTTTACCTTGGCACCGCGTGCCATGAAGCAGTAGGTGGGAGCAGATCCGTCGTTCTCATTATCATCAGTGTTGGTGACAGAGCCATTGTCTTCAGTGTTGAAGATGGACTTGGCAACGTAGGCTGTGGCTAGAGCCAGACTTACAGCACCAGAATCGGACTCCTCCTCGGACTCCACCTCCACTTCTTCTGAAGCAGACTCCTCCTCTAAATCCATCTCCTTGCCAACAAACGCACGAGCCTTGCCAGACGAATTCTTCTTGTGTGATGAAAACTTCGATGAAGACTTGGAAGAAAACTTTGAGGATTTCTTCTTTTTCTTGTCATCGGAATCATATTCCTTGCTCTTCTTCTTCCTCTTCTCATTGTTCCATTTAGGACACCCAGAGATGTAATGACCAGGTTTCTTGCACTTATGACATGTTCTCTTCTTGTAGTCATGTTTAGAAGCTTCATCATTTCTTGAGCTGGATCATGAAGACTTTCTGAAGCCTTTCTTCCTAGTAAATTTTTGTAAATTCTTCACAAGCATGGCAAGCTCCTTTCCAATGTCTTCAAAATCATCAGAACTGCAGTCAGATTCTTCTTCAGATGAGGAAGCAGCCTTTGCCTTCAAAGCGCGAGTTCGGCCATAGTTGGGACCATAGATGTCACGTTTCTCAGATATCTGGAACTCATGTGTGTTGAGCCTCTCAAGTATGTCGGATGGATCGAGAGTCTTGAAGTCAGGATGTTCTTGAATCATCAGGGCAAGGATGTCAAATGAGCTGTCAAGTGATCTCAGTAGCGTCTTGATGATTTCATGCTTGGTGATCTCAGTGGCGCCAAGTGCCTGAAGCTCATTTGTGATGTCAGTGAGCCGATCGAATGTGTGCTGGATATTCTCATTGTCGTGTCTCTTGAAGCGATTGAAGAGGTTGCGCAGGACACTGATTCTTTGATCTCTCTGGGTTGAGACGCCTTCGTTGACCTTAGAGAGCCAGTCCCAGACTTCCTTTGACGTTTCTAGAGCACTCACACGACCATACTATCCTTTGGTCAGATGACCACAGATGATGTTCTTGGCCGTGGAATCCAGTTGAACGAGCCTCTTGACATCAGCAGGGGTGATACCTTCACCAGTCTTGGGAACGCCGTTCTTGACGACAAACCAGAGGTCCACATCAATGGCTTCAAGATGCATGCGCATCTTGTTCTTCCAGTAGGGATATTCAGTGCCTCGAAGACGGGGCACGCAGTAGAGACTTTGATTATCCCTGCAGTCGACATAGCTAAAACTCCAGGTGGTTAAACCGAATTACACAGAACAAGGGAGTACCTTGCTCTGATACCAATTGAAAGTGATGTATATCGACTAGAGGGGGGGTGAATAGGCGATTTTGATGAAAGTCTTCAAAACATGAAAGTTTCGAAGACAAACTATAGAACAGATCCTATTTATATGCAGCGGAAGGTAGACTACACTAGACAAGTCATAGTCAAGCATTCAATGAAGTGAAAGCATGAAGACTAATAGCAGCTAGGCAGTATGGATGAGGATGGAAGATTGTATGAAGCCAATCAGAACAAGTAGTCACATAGTGAAGTCAAACAGATAAGGCAAGCAGGCAATGACTTCACAATGTCAGACAGTAAGTAAAGGAAAGGAAGGGATAGAACCAGTAGCTTGGGGAAGACAGTGATTTGTTAGACCAGTTCCAGTTGCTGTGACAACTGTACGTCTGGTTAGGGAGGCTGAGATTTAACTCAGAAGACCGCGTCTTCACCTTATTCCCCTTGAGCTAAGGACACCTAGTCCTCGCCCAATCACTCTGGTAAGTCTTCAAGGTAGACTTCCAAACCTTCATAGACTTCGTTCACCGGCGATCCACAATGACTCTTGGATGCTCAGAACGTGACGCCTAACCGGCTGGAGGAAACACAGTCCTCAAGTGTAACAAGTCTTCAGGTCACACAGACAGAAAGACTTCAGTGATGCCTAACACTCTTTGGCTCTGGGTGTTTGGGCTTTGTCCTCCCAAGGATCTCTCTCTCAAATGCTTCGGAGGTGGGTTGCTCTCAAACGACAAAAGCCGTGTAATAACTCTGAGCAGCTACCAATTTATGGTGTAGGGGGTGGGCTATTTATAGCCACTGGGCAACCCAAACTGATGTGTTCGAAGTGACCCTGGGTCACTAAGGAACTGACACATGTTCCAACGGTCAAATTTCAAACACACACGGCAACTTTACTTGGGCTACAAGTAAAGCTGACTCATCCAGCTTTGGATAAGATTTGCTCTCTTTGTCTTCGCTCGAAGACATAGGATTTGATTGAGCATCACTTCAGTCACTCTGACTTAGTTCACTTGGACCCCACTTAACAGTACGGTGGTTCCTATGACTCAACAAAGAAGAAAAGGAAACAACGAAACATCTAAGTCTTTGCGCTCCATAGTCTTCACACAATGTCATCTCTTGTCATACTCTTCAATATGATTATCTTCATGTACCACCATTGTCGTCAATGTCTTCATACATTTTTAGGGGTCATCTCCGGTAGGTAAACCGAATCAATGAGGGACTACTACCTGTGTTATCCTGCAATTCTCACAAACACATTAGTCCCTCAACCAGGTTTGTAGTCAATACTCCAAAACCAACTAGGGGTGGCACTAGATGCACTTTCAAATACGCATTTGCCTCCTCCATAGTTATAGTGTATCTTCCTTTTGCCTGAAAGTCAAACAAGGTAGGGGCAGGAAGAACAATAGGGATGGCATGTTGCCTGTTAAAGATTAATCGATATTTGAGGGTTTGACCACCCCTCTCTATAAACCGATGACTAATCATAGCATGGCAATCTAAATGAGCAGGAGGTAAAGGTTCATCATTCACGTGCACATGCACACCAAGAAAGCGGGCTATGCGAGTGGCATAAATCCCACCAAATAAATCTTCATTCATACCATTATGGTGTAGCCTACGTGCAACAATGGCTCCCAAGTTATATTTCTATCACCTAATACAACACTCTTGAGAACACTAAGATCAGGAACACACATGTGACAAGCCTCATCTTTACCATTTATGCATCTACCAATAAAGAGAGCAAAGTAATGAATAGCAGGAAAATGGATGCTCCCTATGGTAGCATGTGTGATTTCCCTAGATTCCTCCACTGTGATACTAGCAAGGAACTCTCTAAATTCAGATTTACGAGGATTACACATACTGCCCCACTGAGGGAGCTTACAAGCATCATAAAAATCCTATAAGTCCATGGTGTAAGATTTATCATACAGGTCAAACAGGACAGTGTGAGAATTACGTGAAGATAAAAATTTAAACCTTCTCACAAAGCTATCAGTTAAGCCACGGTATTGAGGGCACTTATCTTGTATGAAGCCCTCGAGGTCAGCGTTACGCACATATGCGTAAAATTCATCCTTGATGCCAACCTGATCCATAAAGTCATCTGACGACCATTCACAAGGCCGCACGTCAGCGTCCCTCGGTAGTTCATCGTCCGGCTCATGAAAGGCGAGCCTCGGTTATTGCTTCCTTGAAGAACCACCTTGGAAGTTTCTCCTATGCATTTTTCTAAAATTTTCTGAAAGTTTTAGTAACTCAAAATAAAAGTTAACCAAACTCAACAAGATTGATAGCAACAACTCCTATAAGTCCTAGAGACTATATCATGCATTAGAACTACTTGGGACCAAGAAAATTTGACATGCAAACTCAATAACGAGGTCACCATAGCAGCAAAAATTTGCAATAAATAGAGCACTAGAACAAAAATTAATTGGACCAATGGAGGAGTCACATACCAAGGAACAATCTCCCCAAATAGTTTGGTGAATGGTGCTTTGAGCAAGGAGATCGAAAATGGCAACAAGATGAGCTAGAACTTGGGTTTGAGCTGGTTGGTGATTTTTTTGGGAGGAATAAGAAGAGCATGGGTGCAGGAATAAGTGGAGGGGGGCACGTGGGGCCCACAAGGCAGGGGCGCGCCCTGGCAGGGGGGGCGCGCCCTAGACCCTCATGGCCAGGTGCTGGCTCCCCTCGCTGTGTGTTCTGTGCCATATTTTCTCAAATATTCTAGAAAAAAAATCATATTTCATTTTCATGGCATTTGGAGAACTTTTATTTTTGGGGTATTTTTTATTGCACGGATAAGTCTGGAACCAGACAGAAAATACTATTTTTGCTTTATTTATCCTAATTAACAGAAAGTAAAAAGAGGGTAGAGAAGGTTTGTGCTATCTAGATTCACCTATCCCATGCTCATTAAAAGGAATCCATTAACAAGGTTGATCAGGTCTTGCTAATAAACTCTTTCCGAATAACATGAAACCGGAGAATTTTCGAATAACACTAGGTTACCTCAATGGGGATATGTATGTCCCCAACAATAAGGATGTCATATGTCTTCTTGACAGTAGGAATAGGAAACTCAAAACCTCCAGTTGAATTTTTTCCAATATAATTGATATTGTGGACCTGAGGTTGTTTCCCCGGAAAGTGTACCGTATGCTCATTACCATTGACATGAAAAGTGACATTGCCTCTGTTGCAACCAATAACAGCCCCTGCAGTATTCTAAAAGGGTCTTCCAAGAATAATAGACATACTATCGTCCTCAGGAATACCAACTATAACAAAGACCGTTAGAATAGTAACATTTGCAACTACAACAGGCACATCCTCACAAATACCGACAGGTATAGCAGTTGATTTATCGGCCATTTACAAAGATATTTCAGTAGGTGTCAACTTACTCAAGTCAAGTCTATGATATAAAGAGAGAGGCATAACACTAACACCGGCTCCAAGATCACATAAAGCAATTTTAACATAGTTTTTCTTAATGGACCAAGGTATAGTAGGTACTCCTGGATCTCCTAATTTCTTAGGTATTCCACCCTTAAAAGTGTAATTGGCAAGCATGGTGGAAATGTCTACTTCAGGTATCTTTCTTTTGTTGGTAATAATGTCTTTGATATACTTAGCATAAGGATTTGTTTTAAGCACATCAATCAAACGCATACGCAAAAAGATAGGTCTAATCATTTCAGCAAAGCGCTCAAAATCCTCATCATCCTTTTTCTTGGATGGTTTCGGAGGAAAAGGCATGGGTTTCTGAACCCATGGTTCTCTTTCCCTACCGTGCTTCCTAGAAACAAAGTCTCTCTTATCATAACGTTGATTCTTTGATTGTGGGTTATCAAGATCAACAGCAGGTTCAGTTTCTACATCATTATCATTGCTAGGTTGAGCATCATCATGAACATCATCATTAATATTATCCCTAGGTTCATGTTCATTACCAGATTGTGTCTCAGCATCAGAAACACATATATCATTGAAATTCTCAGGTGTGTCAGCTACAGGTTCACTAGAAGCATGCAAAGTCCTATCATTTTTCTTTTTCTTCTTCTTAGAAGAACTAGGTGCATCTAAATTAGCTCTCTGAGAATCTTGCTCAATCCTCTTAGGGTGGCCTTCAGGATACAGAGGTTCCTGAGTCATTTTACCACCTCTAGTAGCAAGTCTAACAGCATAGTCATTATTATTACTATTTAATTCATTGAGCAAATCATTTTGAGCCTTAAGTACTTGTTCTACTTGAGTGGTGACCATAGAAGCATGTATACTAATAAGTTTCAGTTCACCTTTAGCTCTAGACAGATAATCACTCAAGCGTTCAATCATATAAGCATTGTGTTGCAATTGTCTACCAACATAAGCATTGAAGTTTTCTTGTTTCACAATAAAGTTGTCAAACTCATCTAAGCATTGGCTAGCAGACTTATAACGAGGAATATCACCTTCATCAAATCTATAAAGAGAATTTACCTTTACTACCTGTGTCGGGTTATCAAGACCATGTATTTCTTCAATAGGTGGCAAATTCTTAACATCTTCAGATTTAATACCTTTTTCTTTCATAGATTTCTTTGCCTCTTGCATATCTTCAGGACTGAGAAATAGAACACCTCTTTTCTTCGGAGTTGACTTAGGGGCTGGTTTAGGAAGCGTCCAATTATTTTCATTGGACAACATATTATTCAATAGTAATTCAGCTTGTTCAACTGTTCTTTCCTGGAAAACACAACCAACACAACTATCCAAGTGGTCTCTGGAAGATCCGGTTAGTCCATTATAAAAGACATCAAGTATATCATGCATCTCAAGAGGATGATCAGGCAAAGCATTAAGTAATTGGAGAAGCCTCCCCCAATCTTGTGGGAGACTCTCTTCTTCAATTTGCACAAAGTTATATATTTCCCGTAAGGCAGCTTGTTTCTTATGAGCGGGAAAATATTTAGCAGAGAAGTAATACATCATATCCTGGGGACTACGCACACAAACAGGATCAAGAGAATTAAACCAAGTCTTAGCATCACCCTTTAACGAGAAAGGAAACAACTTAAGGATATAGTAGTAACGAATCTTTTCAATGTTGGTAAACAGGGTGGCTATATCATTCAACTTAGTAAGATGTGCCACAACAGTTTCAGATCCATAGCCATGGAAAGGATCAGACTCAACCAAAGTAATTAACTCAGGATCAACAGAGAATTCATAATCCTTATCAGTAACACAGATAGGTGAAGTAGCAAAAGTAGGGTCATGTTTCATTCTAGCATTCAAGGACTTTTCTTTCAGCTTAGCTAATAATTTCTTAAGATCATATCTATCGTTGCAAGCAAGAAAGTCTCTAGCAGTTTCTTCATCCATAACATAACCCTGAGGAACAACATGCAATTCATATCTATTGGGAGAAGCTTCATCATCACTTTCCTAAATATCATCAGTTTCAATATTTGCATTCTCCCTAACTCTAGCAAATTATTCATCTAGAAATTCACCTAGTAGCACAGTATCAGGCATAGAAGTAGTTTCATCATACATAGCAAAAGTGGCATCATCAAGAACATACGACATATCAGATTCAATAGCATGAGTAGGTGTCGCAAATTTACCCATAACAGAAGGAGAATCAAGTGCAGAGCTAGATGGAAGTTCCTTACCTCCCCTCGTAGTTGAGGGTAAGATCTTGGTTTTTGAGTCCTTCAAATTCTTCACAGTGATCAACAGATATAAATCCCAAGTGACTTAAAGAATAGAGCTATGCTCCCCGGCAACGGTGTCAGAAAATAGTCTTGATAACCCACAAGTGTAGGGGATCGCAATAGTTTTCGATGGTAAAGTATTCAACCCAAATTTATTGATTCGACACAAGGGGAGCCAAAGAATACTCTTAAGTATTAGCAGCTGAGTTGTCAATTCAACCACACCTGGAAACTTAGTATCTGCAGCAAGATGGTTTAGTAGCAATGTAATATGATAGTGGCGGTAGCAGCAATAAAAGTAACGGTAGTGTTTTTGTAGTTTTTGTGATAGTAGCAATGGAAAAGTAAATAAGCAACAAGCAATACGGAAAAAGCTCGTAGGCATTGGATCGGTGATGGGAAGTTATGTCGGATGCAATTCATCATGTAGAAGTTATAACCTAGGGTGACACAGAACTAGCTCCAGTTCATCAATGGAATGTAGGCATGTAATCCGAATATAGTCATACGTGCTTATGGAAAAGAACTTGCATGACATCTTTTGTCCTACCCTCCCGTGGTAGCGGGGTCCTATTGGAAACTAAGGGATATTAAGGCCTCCTTTTAATAGAGTACCGGACCAAAGCATTAACACATAGTGAATACATGAACTCCTCAAACTATGGTCATCACCGGGAGTGGTCCCGATTATTGTCACTTCGGGGTTGCCGAATCATAACACATAGTAGGTGACTATATACTTGCAAGATAGGATCAAGAACACATATATATTCATGAAAACATAATAGGTTCAGATCTGAAATCATGGCACTCGGGCCCTAGTGACAAGCATTAAGCATAGCAAAGTCATAGCAACATCAATTTCAGAACATAATGGATACTAGGGATCAAACCCTAACAAAACTAACTCGATTACTTGATAGATCCCATCCAACCCATCATCGTCCAGCAAGCCTACGATGGAATTACTCACGCACGGCGGTGAGCATCATGGAATTGGTGATGGAGGAAGGTTGATGATGACGATGGCGACGATCTCCACTCTCCGGAGCCCCGAACGGACTCCAGATCAGCCATCCCGAGAGAGATTAGGGCTTGGCGGCGGCTCCGTATCGTAAAACACGATAATTCTTCATCTCTGATTTTTCTCTCCCCGAAAGTAAATATATAAGATCTGGGGATACGTCGGTGGAGCACCAGGGGGCCCACGAGGCAGGGGGTGCGCCCTAGGGGGGGCGCCCCCCACCCTCGTGGACAGGGTGTGGGCCCCCTGATCTGGATCATCTTGCAGATATTTTTTATATTTTCCAAAATAAATCTCCGTGGAGTTTCATGTCATTCTGAGAACTTTTTATTTCTGCACAAAAACAACACCATGGCAATTCTGCTGAAAACAGCGTCAGTCCGGGTTAGTTCCATTCAAATCATGCAAGTTAGAATCCATAACAAGGGCAAAAGTGTTTGGAAAAGTAGATATGTTGGAGATGTATCAGCCCGCATGTCAGTGTCTCCCTCCCTCTACGCTCACCTGTCCCGCAGTCGTGTCGTCTCCCTCCTCTGCCTTCAGAGCGTCGACGTCGTGAGCTCGAGCTCACGGACGTCGAGGCCAGCCCATCGCCGCACCCCCCCTATTCAAAGCACCAGCGCCTCCTCTAGGGTTCCTCCTTCGCCGCCGCAACCAAGGGTATCTTCCTCTTCCCTCCTTCTCCTTCCCCCACGAGCACCCGAGCGCGGCTGAGAGCACGTCATCGTCGCCGCCGTCCTCCGGTCACCTTAAGTCGCCACCGTCAAGTCCAACGGCTTCCCCTTTGTCCACGTCGTCCTTTGCTTCCACTACGGAGGCGAGGAGATCGCCAAGACCCGTGCCGGCTTCCTCCTCTGCTTCCATCTCCCCCCGTGATCAGGGTTCGCGCCGGACTTCAGAGGTCGACTGTGTCGCCGTAGCCTCGTCATCGGCCTCGTTTTCTTGTCAAAGGTATATGAGGTATACCCAGCTCCCCCTATGCTGATTCTTGTCGTCCTTAGACATCCGTAGGCGCCGTTCTGTTCATGCCAAGCTCGTGTCCCCCGTGCTCTGTGCGTAGTTTGCAGTTTGGTCATTTAGGAGCTCCGGATCTGCTCGTGCACCCATGCGGCCTGCTCTCCTCGCTGCATTTGCCTCGCGCACGCATGCATGTTCCCACGCGCCATGTCTGCTTCGCCACTTCGCCGTGCTGCTTCACACCCGCAGCGCCACCATTGTCCGAGCCGAGCCGTTGCTCGAGCTCGAGCAGCCCGACCTTCCCCTTGTGCCATCCACCTCCCGAGCCGCTCCGTAACCGAATCCCGCCCGCCCGCCGTAACCTCTCCAGGTCCGCCATCGCCACGGCATGCCCTCGCTGGCGCCGTAGTCGCAACCGTCGTCTTCTCTGACGGAGACGGAGGGCTCGGCTCTACGTAGATGTTTACCTACACCATGCTTCTTTTCTGTTAGTAGTTTCAGTATAGCCTAGTGGTTCGACGCTCTCTCTCGTAACCAGGAGGTCCTGGGTTCGATACCCCGCTCGGCCAGTAGTTTAGGTCCTTTTTGGTTTTCTTTTGTCCCACTGACGAGCCGACCCAACCTGGCAGCCTCCTAGCACTTCCTACCCTCACCCGCAGTGCCACCTCAGCTCCCCCCTTGTCCCACCGGTCAGCTGCTGCGGCTAGCCCATTCTGTGTCAGCTTAGTCTTTTCCTATTCCTTTTGTTTTGTTTTATTTTCTTTTTCTGTATTTTCCTTGCATAATTCATATCTTTAAATATATGCTTCTGCTGGAAATGAGTTAAATATGAAAACTGCCTAGTTTTTCATGTAGAATATTAATATGCGGTTTGTTTCCAGTTTAAAAACATTTAAATTGTTGTTTGAATTAATATGTGTTTAAAATATGCTCAAACTTGTAAAAATCATATCTAAATATCTGCAACTCCAAATTTGACAAACTTTATATGCATTTGGGGTGGAAAATATGTAGATTAATGTGGTTCTGTTACTTTGCATGTTTAACAACTTTAAAATATGTCTATCTAAGTTCTGTCCCAAATGTATTGATATGAATATGGGAGTTTGCGGAAATTGTTGTTTGTTCTTTCCGGCCCATTTAAAATGCTAGCATGTTACTGTTAGTCCTAGTTGCACCCCTTGCCATGTTAAACAACTTATAAGACTTGTTGGGTGCTTGCTTAAATCATCTACATAACCACTTGTGGATATGCTAGTTTTGTTCCTTTTGCTTGTGTTCCACTTGGTGTGATCTTGTTATTGCCATGATGCTTGTGCACCCAACTTGTCACTAGAAGTTGCATCATGTCCTACCCATGTTCATATGCATCATATTCATGCATCCTGTGTTTGAGCATTGCATGATGATTGATTGTTGTTCCGGTGTTTGCATTGTTGTGTTGGTTAGAGCCCGGCGACGATTCGGAGTTCGAGGTTCCGTTTGAGGCTGAGTTTGAGGAGCAAGGTTACGATCCCTCCGTGGACTGAACAGGCAGGATGACCATTCCCAGATATCACTTCTATCTTTGTCTATGCTAGATGTCTCGTTCTTTAGATATTGCCTCGATGCCTATTCCTGTTTGTCAGCCCTCCTATTGTTGCCATGAAACCCTCTAACCACCTTCCTAGCAAACCGTTGTTTGGCTAAGTACGCATCGCTCAGCCCCTCTTATAGCGTTGTTAGTTGCAGGTGAAGTTTTTGAAGATTTCTCCACGATGAAGTTGTTATTGGGATAACACAATATATTACCTGTTAATCTAATGCACCTATATATTGGTAATGGGTGGAAGTCTAAGCCTTTCTGCTTGGTGTTTTGTTCCACTCATGCCACCCTAGGATCCGATAAACCGGTGTTATATTCCTTGATTTTGTGTTCCTAACATGGTTGGGGTTTATGGGCCCCCTTGATAATTCGCTCTGTTTAAAGCTTTTCCAGCAAGGCCCAACATTGGTTTTACATTTGCCTAAACAACTAAAACTTGCATAGGGTGTTGCAAACCCGAGTTTTTAATCCACCCCCGGGCCAGTGCTCCTCATGAGTGTTGGTCCAACCCAGAGTCGTATGTGGTACCCCCCCCCCCTTGGCAACTTGGGTTTTGGTCACTGTACGCTGTGCTCATCCGGTCGTGGCCTGAGACGAGATACGTGCGGCTACTATCAGGGTGTCGGCACGCCGGGAGGTCTTGCTGGATTAGTTTTACCTTTGTCGAAATATCTTGAGCACGGGATTCCGAGAATACTCGGGTCTTCCCACTTTGGAGTTGCAACTCCGCGGATTGTGAGCTTTTGATGGGCTAAGTTGGGACACCCCTGCAGGGTTTGATCTTTCGAAAGCCGTGCCCGTGGTTATGTGGCAGATGGGAATTTGTTAATATCCGGTTGTAGATAACTTGACACCATATTCATGAATACACTACTTGTTGGGGAACGTAGAAGAATTCAAATAATTCCTACGCTTCACCAAGATCAATCTAAGGAGTCATCTAGCGACGAGCATAAAGGAGTGCATCTACATACCCTTTGTAGATCGCGAGCGGAAGCGTTCAAGAGAACATGGATGATGGAGTCGTACTCGTCGTGATCCCTATCACCGATGATCCCAGCGCCGAACGGACGACACCTCCGCGTTCAACACACATACTGTGCAGCGACATCTCCTCCTTCTTGATCCAGCAAGGGGGGGGGGAAGGTTGATGGAGATCCAGCAGCACGACGTCGTGGTGGTGGATGCAACGGAAAAACTGCAGGGCTTCGCCAAGGACCTGCGGGAGCAGGGAGATGTGTAACGGGGAGGAGAGAGGCGCCAGGGGCAAGGGTGCGGCTTCCCTCTCTCCCCCCCCCCACTATATATAGGGGCCAGGGGGCGCCGGCCCTAGGAGATGGGATCACCTAGGGGGCAGGGGGGTGGCTTGCCCCCAAGCCAAGGGGGGCACCCCCACCCCTAGGGTTCCCAACCCTAGGCGCAGGGGGAGGCCCAAGGGGATGCGTAAGCCCCACTATGAGCTGGTCCCCCTCCTCCTACGGCCCATGGGGCCCTCCGTGATGGGTGGCCCCACCCGGTGGACCCTCGGGACCCTTCCGGTGGTCCCGGTACACTACCGGTGACCCCCGGAACTCTCCCGATGGCCGAAACTGGACTTCCTATATATAATTCTTTACCTCCGGACCATTCCGGAACTCCTGGTGACGTCCGGGATCTCATCCGGGACTCCTAACAACATTTGGGTTACCGTGTGCATATATCTCTATAACCCTAGCGTCACCGAACCTTAAGTGTGTAGACCCTACGGGTTCGGGAGACACGTAGACATGACCGAGACGACTCTCCGGTCAATAACCAACAACGGGATCTAGATACCCATGTTTGTTCCTACATGTTCCTCGATGATCTCATCAGATGAACCACGATGTCAAGGATTCACTTAATCCCGTATGCAATTCCCTTTGTCTATCGATATAGTACTTGCCCGAGATTCGATCGTCGGTATACCGATACCTTGTTCAATCTCGTCATGGCAAGTCTCTTTACTCGTTTCGTAATACATCATCCCGTGACTAACTCCTTAGTCATATTGAGCTCATTATGATGATGTCTTACCGAGTGGGCCCAGATATACCTCTCCGTCATACGGAGTGACAAATCCCAGTCTCGGTTCGTGCCAACCCAACAAACTCTTTCGGAGATACCCGTTGCGTACCTTTATAGCCACCCAGTTATGTTGTGACGTTTGGCACACCCAAAGTATTCCTACGGTATCCGGGAGTTGCACAACCTCATGGTCTAAGGAAAAGATACTTGACATTGGAAAAGCTTTAGCATTACGAATTACACGATCTTGTGCTAGGCTTAGGATGGGGTCTTGTGCATCACATCATTATCCTAATGATGTGATCCCGTTATCAATGACATCCAATGTCCATGGTCAGGAAACCGTGACAATCTGTTGATCAACGAGCTAGTGACTAGAGGCTTACCAGGGACACGTTGTGGTCTGTGTATTCACACATGTATCACTGTTTCCGTATAATACAATTCAAGCATGAATAACAGACAATTATCATGAACAAGGAAATATAATAATAACCATTTTATTATTGCCTCTAGGGAATATTTCCAACACTACCTGTGTGAGTAACCGTGATGGTCTCCTCTCGTGGAAGAGGTTTAGTCAACGGATCTGCGACATTCAGATCCGTATGCACTTTACAAATATCTATGTCGCCATCTTGAACATAATTCCGGATGGAGTTGAAACGGCGCTTGATGTGCTTGGTCTTCTTGTGAAACCTGGGCTCCTTGGCAATGGCAATAGCTCCAGTGTTGTCACAGAAGAGAGTCATCGGGCTTGACGCGCTTGGAATGACTCCTAGGTCGGTGATGAACTCCTTCATCCAGACTCCTTCCTGCGCTGCTTCGCAAGAAGCTATGTACTCCGCTTCACATGTAGAATGCGCCACGACGCTCTGCTTGCAACTGCACTAGCTGACTGCCCCACCATTCAAAATATACACGTATCCGGTTTGTGACTTGGAGTCATCCAGATCTGTGTCGAAGCTAGCATCGACGTAACCCTTTACGACGAGCTCTTCGTCACCTCCATAAACGAGAAACATATCCTTAGTCCTTTTCAGGTACTTCAGGATGTTCTTGACCGTTGTCCAGTGTTCCATACCAGGATCACTTTGGTACCTCCCTACCAAACTTATGGCAAGGTTCACATCAGGTCTGGTACACAGCATGGCATACATAATAGAACCTATGGCTGAGGCATAGGGGATGACACTCATCTTTTCTCTATCTTCTGCCGTGGTTGGGGATTGAGCCGTGCTCAATCTCATACCTTGCAATACAGGCAAGAACCCTTTCTTGGACTGATCCATATTGAACTTCTTCAATATCTTATCAAGGTATGTGCTTTGTGAAAGACCAATGAGGCGTCTTGATCTATCTCTATAGATCTTGATGCCTAATATGTAAGCAACTTCTCCAAGGTCCTTCATTGAAAAACTCTTATTCAAGTAGGCCTTTATGCTCTCCAAGAATTATATATCATTTCCCATCAGCAATATGTCATCCACATATAATATGAGAAATGCTACAGAGCTCCCACTCACTTTCTTGTAAATACAGGCTTCTCCCCAAGTCTGTATAAAACCAAACGCTTTGATCACATCATTAAAGCGAATATTCCAACTCCGAGATGCTTGCACCAGCCCATAGATCGAGCGTTGGAGCTTGTATACCTTGTTAGCATTCTCAGGGTCGACAAAACCTTCCGGCTGCATCATATACAGCTCTTCCTTGAGGAAGCCATTAAGGAATGATGTTTTGACGTCCATTTTCCATATCTCATAATCATAGAATGCGGCAATTGCTAACATGATTTGGGCAGACTTCAGCATCGCTATGGGAGAGAAAGTCTCGTCGTAGTCAATCCCTTGAACTTGTCGATAACCTTTAGCAAAAAGCCGAGCCTTATAGATGGTCACATTACCATCCGCATCAGTCTTCTTCTTAAATATACATTTATTTTCTATGGCGTGCCGATCATCGGGCAAGTCCACCAAAGTCCATACTTTGTTTTCATACATGGATCCTATCTCGGATTTCATGGCTTCAAGCCATTTGTTGGAATTCGGGCCCGCCATCGCTTCTTCATAGTTCGAAGGTTCACCGTTGTCTAACAACATGATTTCCATGACAAGGTTGTCGTACCACTCTGGTGCGGAACGTGTCCTTGTGGACCTTCGAAGTTCAGTAGTAACTTGATCTGAATCTTCATGATCATCATCATTAACTTCCTCCCCTGTCGGTGCAGGCACCTCAGGAACAATTTCCTGCGCTACGCTACTTTCCGGTTCGGGAGGGGTGACTGTCACCTCATCAAGTTCTACTTTCCTCACACTCACTTCTTTCGAGAGAAACTCTTTCTCTAGAAAGGATCCATTCTTGGCAACGAAGAACTTGCCTTCGGATCTGAGGTAGAAGGTGTACCCAATCGTTTCCCTTGGGTATCATATGAAGACGCATTTTTCCGATTTGGGTTCGAGCTTTTCAGGTTGAAGTTTCTTGACATAAGCATCACAACCCCAAACTTTCGAAAACGACAGCTTAGGTTTCTTGCCAAACCAAACTTCATACGGTGTCATCTCAATGTATTTTGACGGAGCCCTATTTAAAGTGAATGCGGCAGTCTCTAAAGCATATCCCCAAAAAGATAGTGGTAAGTCGGTAAGAGACATCATAGATCGCACCATGTCCAACAGAGTACGATTACGACGTTCGGACACACCATTACGCTGAGGTGTTCCGGGCGGTGTCAATTGTGAAACAATTCCACAGTTTCTTAGGTGCGTGCCAAATTCGTGACTTAAATATTCACCTCCACGATCCGATCGCAAGAACTTTATTTTTCTGTCACTTTGATTCTTGACCTCATTCTAAAATTCCTTGAACTTTTCAAAGGTCTCAAACTTGTGTTTCATCAAGTAGACATACCCATATCTACTCAAGTCATTTGTGAGGGTGAGAACATAACGATAGACTCCGCGAGATTCAACACTCATTGGACCGCACACATCGGGATGTATGATTTCCAATAAGTTGGTCGCTCGCTCCATTGTTCCGGAGAACGGAGTCTTGGTCATCTTGCCCAAGAGGCATGGTTTGCATGTGTCAAATGATTCATAATCAAGAGACTCTAGAAGTCCATCTGCATGGAGCTTCTTCATACGTTTGACACCAATATGACCAAGGCGGTAATGCCACAAGTATGTGGGACTATCATTATCAACCTTACACCTTTTGGCATTCACACTATGAATATGTGTAACATCGCGTTTGAGATTCATCAAAAATAAACCAATGACCAGCGGGGCATGACCATAAAACATATCTCTCATATAAATAGAACAACCATTATTCTCGGATTTAAATGAGTAGCCATCTCGCATCAAACGAGATCCAGATACAATGTTCATGCTCAAAGCTGGTACTAAATAACAATTATTAAGGTTTAAAACTAATCCCGAGGGTAGATGTAGAGGTAGCGTGCCGACGGCGATTACATCAACCTTGGAACCATTTCCGACGCGCATAGTCACCTCGTCCTTCGCCAGTCTCCGCTTATTCCGCAGCTCCTGCTTTGAGTTACAAATGTGAGCAACTGCACCGGTATCAAATACCCAGGAGCTACTACGAGCGCTGGTAAGGTACACATCAATAACATGTATATCATATATACCTTTGACGTTGCCGACCTTCTTATCTGCTAAGTATTTGGGGCAGTTCCACTTCAAGTGACCCGTTCCCTTGCAATAAAAGCACTCAGTCTCAGGCTTGGGTCCATTCTTTGGCTTCTTCCCGGCAACTAGCTTACCGAGCGCGGTAACTCCTTTGCCGTTCTTCTTGAAGTTCTTCTTACCCTTGCCCTTCTTGAACTTAGTGGTTTTATTCACCATCAACACTTGATGCTCTTTCTTGATCTCCACCTCCGCTGATTTCAGCATTGAACACACTTCGGGAATGAACTTCTCCATCCCTTGCATATTGAAGTTCAACACGAAGCTCTTGTAGCTAGGTGGGAGCGACTGAAGGATTCTGTCAACGATCGCTTCGTCCGGGAGATTCATTCCCAACTGAGACAAGCGATTGTGCAACCCAGACAAATTGAGTATGTGCTCGTTGACAGAACTATTCTCCTCCATCTTACAACTGTAGAATGCGTTGGAGATGTCATATCTCTCAACTCGGGCATGAGCTTGGAAAACCATTTTCAGCTCTTGGAACATCTCATATGCTCCGTGGTGCTCAAAACGTTTTTGGAGCCCCGATTCTAAGCTGTAGAGCATGCCGCACTGAACCAGGGAGTAATCATCACAACGCGACAGCCAAGCGTTCATAACATCTTGGTTTGCCGGGGCGGGAGCGTCACCTAGCGGCGCTTCTAGGACATAAGTTTTCTTGGCAGCTGTGAGGATGATCCTCAGGTTATGGACCCAATCCGTATAGTTACTACCATCGTCTTTCAACTTGGATTTCTCTAGGAACACGATGAGGTTGAGGGTGACATGAGCGTGGGCCATTTGATCTACAAGACATATTGTAAAGAATTTAGACTAAGTTCATGACAATTAAGTTCATCTAATCAAAATTAATGAACTCCCACTCAGATAGACATCTCTCTAGTCATCTAAGTGAAACATGATCCGAATCGACTAAGCCGTGTCCGATCATCACGTGAGACGGACTAGTCATCAACGGTGAACATCTTCATGTTGATCGTATCTTCTATACGACTCATGTTCGACTTTTCGGTCTTCCGTGTTCCGAGGACATGTTTGTACATGCTAGGCTCGTCAAGTGAACCCTAAGTGTATTGCGTGTGTAAATCTGGCTTACACCCGTTGTATGCGAACGTTAGAGCCTATCACACCCGATCATCACGTGGTGCTTCAGAACAACGATCCTTAGCAACGGTGCACAGTTAGGGGGAACACAATTCTTGAAATTTTTAGTGAGAGATCATCTTATTTACTACCGTCGTTCTAAGCAAATAAGATGCATAAACATGATAAACATTACATGCAATCAAACAAAGTGACATTATATGGCCAATATGATTTTGCTCCTTTGATCTTCATCTCCAGGGCTCCATGATCATCTTTGTCACCGGCATGAGACCATGATCTCCATCATCGTGTCTTCATGAAGTCGTCTCGCCAAATATTACTTCTACTACTATGGATAACGTTTAGCAATAAAGTAAAGTAATTACATGGCGTTATTTAGTGACAGGCAGGTCATACAATAAATAAGACAACTCCTATGGCTCCTGCCGGTTGTCATTCTCATCGACATGCAAGTCATGATTCCCTATTACAAGAACATGATCAATCTCATACATCACATATATCATTCATCACATCTTCTTGGCCATATCACATCACATAGCACATGCTGCAAGAACAAGTTAGACGTCCTCTAATTGTTGTTGCAAGTTTTTACGTGGCTGCTATAGGTTTCTAGCAAGAACGTTTCTTACCTACGCCAAAACCACAACGTGATATGTCACTTCCTATTTACCCTTCATAAGGACCCTTTTCATCGAATCCGATCCGACTAAAGTGGGAGAGACAGACACCCGCCAGCCACCTTATGCATCTAGTGCATGTCAGTCGGTGGAACCAGTTTCATGTAAGCGTACGTGTAAGGTCGGTCTGGGCCGCTTCATCCCACGATGCCGCCGAATCAAGATTGGACTAGTAGCGGCAAGAGAATTGAACAAATCTATGCCCACAACTTTTGTGTTCTACTCGTGCAAGATGCTACGCAAAGACCTAGCTCTGATACCACTGTTGGGGAACGTAGCAGAATTCGAAAATTTTCCTACGCTTCACCAAGATCAATCTAAGGAGTCATCTAGCAACGAGCATAAAGGAGTGCATCTACATACCCTTTGTTGATCACGAGCGGAAGCGTTCAAGAGAACGTGGATGATGGAGTCGTACTCGTCGTGATCCCTATCACCGATGATCCCAGCGCCGAACGGACGGCACCTCCGCGTTCAACACACGTACAGTGCAGCAACGTCTCCTCCTTCTTGATCCAACAAGGGGGAGGAGAGGTTGATGGAGATCCAGCAGCACGATGGCGTGGTGGTGGATGCGACGGAAAAACTTCAGGGCTTCGCCAAGGACCTGCGGGAGGAGGGAGATGTGTAACGGGGGGAGAGAGGTGCCAAGGGCAAGGGTACGACTGGCCTCTCCCCCCAACTATATATAGGGGCCAGGGGGCACCGGCCCTAGGAGATGGGATCTCCTAGGGAGGGCGGCGGCCAGGGGGTGGCTTGCCCCCCAAGCCAAGGGGCGCCCCCACCCCTAGGGTTCCCAACCCTAGGCGCAGGGGGGAGGCCCAAGGGGGTGCGCCAGCCCACTATGGGCTGGTCCCCCTACCTCTACGGCCCATGGGGCCCTCCGGGATGGGTGGCCCCACCCGGTGGACCCCCGGGACCCTTCCAGTGGTCCCGGTACACTACCGGTGACCCCCGGAACTCTCCCGATGGCCGAAACTGGACTTCCTATATATAATTCTTTACCTCCGGACCATTCCGGAACTCCTCGTGACGTCCGAGATCTCATACGGGACTTCGAACAACATTCGGGTTACCGTGTGCATATATCTCTACAACCCTAGCGTCACCGAACCTTAAGTGTGTAGACCCTACGGGTTCGGGAGACACGTAGACATGACCGAGACGACTCTCCGGTAAATAACCAACAGCGGGATATGGATACCCATGTTGGTTCCTACGTGTTCCTCGATGATCTCATCGGATGAACCACGATGTCAAGGATTCACTTAATCCCGTATGCGATTCCCTTTGTCTATCGGTATAGTACTTGCCCGAGATTCGATCGTCGCTATACCGATACCTTGTTCAATCTCGTCATGGCAAGTCTCTTTACTCGTTCCGTAATACATCATCCCGTGACTAACTCCTTATTCATATTGAGCTCATTATGATGATGTCTTACCGAGTGGGCCCAGAGATACCTCTCCGTCATACGGAGTGACAAATCTCAGTCTCGGTTCGTGCCAACCCAACAGACACTTTCGGAGATACCCGTTGCGTACCTTTCTAGCCACCCAGTTACGTTGTGACGTT
This sequence comes from Secale cereale, assembly GCA_902687465.1. Classification (NCBI taxonomy): domain Eukaryota; kingdom Viridiplantae; phylum Streptophyta; class Magnoliopsida; order Poales; family Poaceae; genus Secale; species Secale cereale. The sequence continues at coordinate 563,947,353 of LR738710.1, read as the reverse complement.
TGACACACCCAAAGTATTCCTACGGTATCCGGGAGTTGCACAACCTCATGGTCTAAGGAAAAGATACTTGACATTGGAAAAGCTTTAGCATTACGAACTACACGATCTTGTGCTAGGCTTAGGATGGGGTCTTGTCCATCACATCATTCTCCTAATGATGTGATCCTGTTATCAATGACATCCAATGTCCATGGTCAGGAAACCGTGACCATCTGTTGATCAACGAGCTAGTAACTAGAGGCTTACCAGGGACACGTTGTGGTCTGTGTATTCACACATGTATCACTGTTTCCATATAATACAATTCAAACATGAATAACAAACAATTATCATGAACAAGGAAATATAATAATAACCATTTTATTATTGCCTCTAGGGCATATTTCCAACACTACCTGTGTGAGTAACCATGATGGTCTCCTTCCGAAGGGCTTCGGGAAGTGAACACGATGGGGTTATGTTTGATCGTGAGTAGCTAGGATCACTTCTTGATCAACTTGGCGATCGTTGGCTCTTGTTCTCTTCTCACTCTAAACTCGTAAGGTAGTGCCTAGTGCTTGCTGCAACCCTTGTTTATAGCCTTTCCACACCTAAGGTTTTGGTAGTTTTGATACCCGGGAATGGGATTGCTGAGTCCTTTGTGGCTCATGGTTTCAACACACACCAGATGCAGGTACCATTCAGAACAATGCAGGAGATGGTTCAGAACTTCACTGGGAGTTCGATGAAGAGCGTGGACATTACTATGTTTCTTATCCCGACGATCAGTAGTGGTTCTTACTAGGAGGATCCGGGCTTGTGTTTTGGTATCTTTCTCATTTGGATTTTCGTCCGTAGTCGGACCCTGATATTATTTGGATGATGTATGCTATTGTATTCATTGTGTGACATGGCGAGTGTAAGCCAACTATCATTTTACAATTTCAAACCTGAATTTTACATGAGATGTGCAAAGATACCATACTTGAGATCATTCTAGTATGCGTTTATGTCCTTAAGTCGTGCCTCGACACGTGGGGGACATAGCCGCATATTGGGCATTACAGTGCATGATTTAACACTTTGTGTGATGAAGATGGAGCATAGCCAGACTATATGATTTTGTAGGGATAACTTTCTTTGGCCATGTTATTTTGAGAAGGCATGATTGCTTTATTAGTATACTTGAAGTATTATTGTTTTTATGTCAATATAAACTTTTATTTTGAATCTTATGGATCTGAACATTCATGCCACAATAAAGAAGAATTACATGGATGAATATGTTAGGTAGCATTCCACATCAAAAGTTCTGTTTTTATCATTTACCTACTCGAGGATGAGCATGAAGTAAGATTGGGGATGCTTGATACGTCTCCAATGTATCTATAATTTTTGATTGTTCCATGCTATTATATTACATGTTTTGGATGTTTAATGTGCTATTTTATATTATTTTTGGGACTAACTTATTAACCTAGAGCCCAGTGCCACTTTCTGTTTTTCCTTGTTTTTGAGTTTGGAAGAAAAGGAATACCAAACGGAGTCCAAACGGAATAAAACCTTTGTGATGATTTTTCTTGGACCAGAAGACACCCCAGAGACTTGGAGATCAAGTCGGAGGATCCACGATGTGGAAACAAGGGGGGAGGGCGCACCCCCACCCTTGTGGGCCCCTCGTAGCTCCCCTGACCTAATTATTCCTCCTATATATTCTCATATATTCTAGAAACATCAGAGGGGGCAACGAAACTACTTTTCCACCGCCTTAACCTTCTGTACCCGTGAGATCCCATCTGGAGGCCTTTTCTGGTGCTCTGTCAGAGGGGGATTCAACCACGGAGGGCTTCTACATCAACACCATTGCCCTTTTGATGAAGCATGAGTAGTTTACCACAGACCTACGGGTCCATAGCTAGTAGCTTGTGATGGCTTCTCGCCCCTCGTTGGTTACCCCAAGTGGAAGGTTTGAGATGCAGTGTAGTGGTAGTTTTTCCCTTGGCAAAGATACCAAGGATCGAATTCCCCTGAGACTCCGAGGTTCAACAAGAAGGTGTCAACTGCTAGCGGCGCAACTAGCGATCGACCGGACCTGCACACAAATACAAATAACTTTGCTCCCAACGAGTACAGAGAGGTTGTCAATCCCTCCGGCCTTGTCGTTTACAAAGGATCAAACGCAAGAGATAATAGTGATAGGTATGACTGCAACTAGTAAGCAAGAACTGAAAGTAAATAGCGGATGTGATCAGTGATGGTAATATGGACTGGGGTCCCATAATGTTCACTAGTGATGTCTCTCTCCCAAAAGACGATAAAACAGCTAAGTGAGGTAAACGAATTACAGCTGGGCAATTGACACGATTATGTGCGCAAACCAATGCTAACTATGCTGCAAATAAAGGTAGAGGCTCAAAAGCATGGGCGGTACGCCAAGGTAAGTAGACCGAAATCCATCTGCATCTACTACTAATCATCCACCTTGAGATATCTATCCAGAACATCTCGCTGGTATTAAGTTGCGAGTCCCACCCATAGTGTAAACTCAAAGCAACAGACAACTGCATTAAAAGAACTTTGCGTAAAGTAAACAATCCTTGCACCCGCGAGTACAAGCACCGTTGTTTTCCCCCTTGTGGCAACAGCACATCCCCTAGACTCATGTTTCTGTCACTCAAGCTAGTCATCGAGGGGCATGAACCCACAATCAAGCATAACGTTCCCTCTTGGAGTTACTACCTACTACTTGGCCAAAGCAATAAACAGCAACGGAGAACATGCAAGAATTACTCAAGAACATAAATATAAAAGAGGTAAATCAAATATATTACTCACACACAATCTGAACATAATCTCATAATCCATCGGATCCCAGCAAACTCATCATAGCAACAGCATAAGGATTACATATGTGCCTCGATCATGTAGGGCAGCTCACGAGGTCTAATCGGTGAAGAACAAAGAGGGGAGGAGAACATCACATAGCTACTGGTCATGGACCCATGGTCCAAGGGAGACTACTCACAACTCATCCGGGAGGCGTCCATGGTGGTGGAGAGGCTCCCGGTGGTGATCCTCCCCTCCGGCAGGGTGCCGGGAAGAGTTCTCCTGGTGCTCCCAATCTTGGAAGCGCGGTGGCGGCGGAACAGAGATGAGATCGCGAAAAAGGGTTCCGTCCTCGAGGGTTTCGGGACGCGGTGTAAATATATGCCAAAGGGGGGCATCAGCGGAGGCCTGGGGGGGCCTAGGCGGCCCCCCGGCGCGGCCAGGAGGGGGCCCGCGCCCCCAGGGCGCCTGGAGCCCTGGTGGCCCCCCTCCGGCCCTACTTTGGCCGCATGGAAGCTTCCGGAACGCTGATTTTTTATATATTTTCCCGGAATTTTTCTGGCAGTTTACGTAATGGGAAAACCTGAAATACAAAAACAGCAGAAAACAGAAACTGGCACTGGGGTGCACTGAGTTAATAGGTTAGTCCAAATATGATCAAAAGTGTATGGAAGTGTATAAATATCATAGCAATATCACACAAAAGAGGCATGGAGCAAGCAGAAATTATAGATACGTTTTGGACGTATCAACATCCCCAAGCTTAATTCCTGCTCGTCCTCGAGTAGGTAAATGATAACAAGTATAATTTCTGTGGTGACATGCTATTAACCATATAAGAACTTTTCATAGTCACATGACAAATGCTTACTGAGACAATGGGTCTGTAGTAATTAAGTTGCCTCATGAGAAAATCACAAAGAACTGAAAGTTTTACAATATGATACTGAAATACTCAAAAGATTTGTAATGAGCATGGTGTGCAAACATGGCAAAGTGATATCTCGCTTGCCCCCTTTAGTGAAGAAAAACATAAATGCAGGGGCACCTCCAAAGTTTAAGTGACGACTAGATACAATGATTTCAGAATAAACGATATCATAATCATGCAAAAGACAATGGTACTTTGGGACAATGCACATTACACTCAGAATGACAATCATGCTCTCAATAGTTGGTGCTTTGAAGAAAGAAGGTGGAGACTCTCGAACTGTGGCTTTTGTTGGCAAGGTTGAAAACCCGTGGTCGGAAACAAAGACAAAACATGTACCAGAGCTCTTGGTTTTAAAAACAGAGGTCATAATTATTTTTTTAGAATATGCATATTTCGTCAACGAATGCTAGCAGATAACTCAATCACTTCTTGAGCCGGACAAGTTTCGAGGAATGGCTCCCGCATGAGGACGATCACATCCTCTTAATCTCCTTTGTTTATCACTGCCAAAGTTTTCTGATTTCTCATGAACAAAGCGTGAAGGAGGGTTTGTTTGTTGTATAATTTTTTAATGAGCCGGGCGCACTCTATGCCAGTTCCTTCTCGTATTATGCACATTAGACATGCAATCCCGGGGTGAAGCTTGTCCAACTTAAAAAGATCATGAATTAACTACTACTTCCTCATGAGCTAAAACAGAGGCACAAAAGAGAAATGCTTTTTTGAATAATTTCGAGATGGTACATGAAAGTCTTCGTTAGGAATGGCAGGTAAATACCATGTATAGGAAGGTATGGTGGACTCATATGGCATAACTGGTTTAAAGGATTTTGGATGCACAAGCAGTCAGTCCGCTTAGTACAGGCGAAGGTTAGCAAAAGACTGGGAACGACCAACTAAAAGAGCAATGACGGTCATAATCATGCAGAGCGACAAAGCAACATTGAATCAGGCATGGAAGTTATATCGCTACTCAGAAATTAAAGATCATCAAGGCTTGATAGACTTTCTTTACAGTCTTAAATATGCGTGAGCATATGCCAAGTCAATCAAAATAAATTCTTGGAGGAAGATACCACTAAACCATACCACATCATAGGCAAACAAATCATGTTGGTACTTCAATAACACATTAAGAACCCCCCAGCTATTTGACACTAACCATAAGAAAACATGAACTACTAAGCACCATTATGCACATAGCATTTTTATCATAGACATATCAACCAGTGCAACAGAAGCCAACTCTCTTAACAAGATAAGCATGATAACTAAAGAGAGTTCCAGCGACCAACTAAACAAAAGCTCTTTAAAAAGAAAAGCATGAAAACTAAGAGCTAAACATGACAGTAGCTATCGAAAGACAAAGAACACACACAGCAAGGATAGACATGAAAATTCTATGTTATGTACTAGGTTGAAGTGGAGCGTGTTTCTCTCCCACACAAAGAAAGCTGAGTTCCAACTCGTTATGAACAGCAAGCAAAGCTAAAGAAAACTAAAAAGGAAAGTAAAAGCAAGACGCTCCAAGCATAGCACATAACACATGAAGTGATAAAAATATAGTGGAACGAAAGACGAACTGATAATTGTTGATGGAGAAGGGGATGCACGGGGGCATCCCCAAGCTTAGATGCTTGAGTCTTCTTGAATATTTCTTGGGGGTGCACGGGGGCATCCCCAAGCTTGAGCGTTTGACACTCCTGAATCTTTTTATCATCTTCCCTCGCACACTTGAAAACTCCCTTCATACATAACTCATCATAATCTGATTAGCGAGGTTACTACCCTTAATAAAATAATTTTTCCATGCTGGAAATAAGGATATTCTTGAAGGTCTACTGTTTCTCAAGATTTCCAAAAGGTTTTTGCAAAGAAAAAGCAAGCTCAAGGTTTGCAAAACGAAGAAAAGGCAAAACAGGACAGAATCTGTGAAAAACAGACCAGCAGGTAGTAAATAATTTTTTTGGGGCACTTCTGCAACTCAAATAAAAAAACTCAGAACAGACGCCCGAAAGCCAATTGTATAGAGCACGCTGTTGAAAAAATTCAGACCAAAAAGATGATCTGGTTATTTTATACGAATTTTTCTGTCCAAGGACAGAATCTGTTTCCTGGACAGCACGTCACAACTTTTGAACTTCCTTGCAATCAGAGGCTACACTTGGCACAAAGCTGAAAAGTAAAGATACAATGATGATGCTACTGTAGTAACAACATCAAGACACAACAAAAGCAAAATAAAATTTTATTCATTGTGGGCTGCCTCCCAAAAGCGCTTTCTTTTATGCCTTTAAGCTAGGCATAATGCAAAGAGATCAAGTTTTATCAAGAGTAAAAGAATAGCTAGCCCGTATAACGGACTCAAAAGGTAACTTAATCTTCTTTCTAGGGAAGTGTTCCATCCCTTTCTTGAGAGGAAATTGGAATTTTATATTCCCCTCTTTCATGTCAATGATGGCACCAACGGTGCAAAGAAAAGGACGTCCCAAAATAATTGGACAAGAAGGTTCACATTCAATATCCATAATAGTAAAATCAACGGGAACATAATTGTCATTAACAATGATAAGAACATTGTCGATCCTCCCCAAGGGTTTCTTTATGGAAGAATCAACAAGACGAACACCAAAAGAACAAGAATCAAAAGGTTTCAATTTAAGCATATCATATATTCTTTTGGGCATAACAGAGGTACTAGCTCCAACATCACATAAAGCATAGCAAGAGAAGTTATTCAACTTAATTTTAATCATAGGATCCCAACCATCTTCTAGCTTTCTAGGTATGGAGGCTTCTACCCTAAGTTTCTCCTCCCTAGCTTTGATGAGAGCATTAGTGATATGCTCTGTGAAGGCAAGGTTAAGCGTGCTAGTGTGGGGATCTCTAGCCATTCTTTGTAAAAAGGTGACAACTTTTGAGAGACTACAATTATCAAAATCAATTTTGTCATTATTAAGCAGAATTGTAGTGGGATCTTCTTTGTTTGAATTGCTCTCTATTATAAGAGTTTGAACGTCTTCCCAAGTTTGGGGAAGTATAGGAGCAACTTTAAACTGAGGCTCATACTTTTTTCCTGGAAGACCATGCCATGGGCATAACTCTCCATTAAGACTAACATAATCACAAGGTTTATTACTGTTGTAGATCCCGACAGTGGTGATTGGCGTGATGGAAGAAGGGGTGTACTCCTCCCATTTAGTGTTTTTGGTGGAACCCATAGCAGCAAGCAAGCAAAATAACTATTTTTGTGATTTTTGATAAAAGATACTAAAGCAAAAACTGAAAGGTAAACTAACAAGACTAAAAAGCAAAGGTAAAAGATAGCGTGCAAATCCCCTATCTTGAAGAGTGGAGTCCCCGGCAACGGCGCCAGAAAACTTTGCTTGATGGCTTCTCGCCCCTCGTTGGTTACCCCAAGTGGAAGGTTTGAGATGCAGTGTAGCGGTAGTTTTCCCTTGGCAAAGATACCAAGGATCGAATTCCCCTGAGACTCCGAGGTTCAACAAGAAGGTGTCAACTGCTAGCGGCGCAACTAGCGATCGACCGGACCTGCACACAAATACAAATAACTTTGCTCCCAACGAGTACAGAGAGGTTGTCAATCCCTCCGGCCTTGTCGTTTACAAAGGATCAAACGCAAGAGATAATAGTGATAGGTATGACTGCAACTAGTAAGCAAGAACTGAAAGTAAATAGAGGACGTGATCAGTGATGGTAATATGGACCGGGGTCCCATAATGTTCACTAGTGATGTCTCTCTCCCAAAAGATGATAAAACAGCTAAGTGAGGTAAACGAATTACAGCTAGGCAATTGACAGGATTATGTGCGCAAACCAATGCTAACTATGCTGCAAAGAAAGGTAGAGGCTCAAAAGCATGGGCGGTACGCCAAGGTAAGTAGACCGAAATCCATCTGCATCTACTACTAATCATCCACCTTGAGATATCTATCCAGAATATCTCGCTGGTATTAAGTTGCGAGTCCCACCCATAGTGTAAACTCAAAGCAACAGACAACTGCATTAAAAGAACTTTGCGTAAAGTAAACAATCCTTGCACCCGTGAGTACAAGCACCGTTGTTTTCCCCCTTGTGGCAACAGCACATCCCCTAGACTCATGTTTCTGTCACTCAAGCTAGTCATCGAGGGGCATGAACCCACAATCAAGCATAACGTTCCCTCTTGGAGTTACTACCTACTACTTGGCCAAAGCAATAAACAGCAACGGAGAACATGCAAGAATTACTCAAGAACATAAATATAAAAGAGGTAAATCAAATATATTACTCACACACAATCTGAACATAATCTCATAATCCATCGGATCCCAGCAAACTCATCATAGCAACAGCATAAGGATTACATATGTGCCTCGATCATGTAGGGCAGCTCACGAGGTCTAATCGGTGAAGAACAAAGAGGGGAGGAGAACATCACATAGCTACTGGTCATGGACCCATGGTCCAAGGGAGACTACTCACAACTCATCCGGGAGGCGTCCATGGTGGTGGAGAGGCTCCCGGTGGTGATCCTCCCCTCCGGCAGGGTGTCGGGAAGAGTTCTCCTGGTGCTCCCGATCTTGGAAGCGCGGCGGCGGCGGAACAGAGATGAGATTGCGAAAAAGGGTTCCGTCCTCGAGGGTTTCGGGACGCAGTGTAAATATATGCCAAAGGGGGGCATCAGTGGAGGCCTGGGGGGCCCAGGCGCCCCCCCGGCACGGCCAGGAGGGGGGCCGCGCCCCCATGGCACCTGGAGCCCTGGTGGCCCCCCTCCGGCCGTACTTTGGTCGCATGGAAGCTTCCGGAACGCTGATTTTTTATATATTTTTCCCGGAATTTTTCTGGCAGTTTACGTAATGGGAAAACCTGAAATACAAAAACAGCAGAAAACAGAAACTGGCACTGGGGTGCACTGAGTTAATACGTTAGTCCAAATATGATCAAAAGTGTATGCAAGTGTATAAATATCATTACAATATCACACAAAAGAGGCATGGAGCAAGCAGAAATTATAGATACGTTTTGGACGTATCAGCTTGATGGCGTCTTCTCTCTCTTTGATTCGCAATACCATGTTCTCCTCGATATTTTTGGAGATCTATTTGATGTAATCTTCTTTTGCGGTGTGTTTGTCGTGATTTGATGAATTGTGAATTTATGATTAGTTTATCTATGAATATTATTTGAATCTTCTCTGAATTCTTATATGCATGATTTGATATCTTAGTAATTCTCTTCGAACTATCGGTTTGGTTTGGCCAACTAGATTGGTTTTTTATTGCAATGGAAGAAGTGCTTTGCTTTGGGGTCAATCTTGCGGTGTCCTCACCCAGTAGTAAGGCACGTATTGTATTGTTGCCATCGAGGATAACAAGATGGGGTTTTCATCATATTGCTTGAGTTAATTCCCCTGCATCATGTAAGCTTACTTAAAGCGTTACTCTGTTCTTCATGAACTTAATACTCTAGATGCAGGAGGAGTCGGTCGATGTGTGGAGTAGTAGTAGTAGATGCAGGCAGGAGTAGGTCTACTTGATATGGACGTGATGCCTATATTCCGTAATCATTGCCTTAGATATCGTCATAACTTTGCGCTTTTCTATCAATTGCTCGATAGTAATTTGTTCACCCACCATATTATTTGCCTTCAAGAGAGAAGCCTCTAGTGAAACCTATGGCCCCCGGGTCCATTTTCCATCATACTAGTTTCTGATCTACTATTTTGCAATCTTTTTCTTTCCAATCTATAAACCAAAAACCCAAAAATATTTTTCCTTTTGTTCATCTATCTCTATCAGATCTCATTTTTGCAAGTAACTGTGAAGGAATTGAGAACCCCTTTATCGCGTTGGGTGCAAGTTGTTTGATTGTTTATGCAAGTATTGATGATTTGTGCGTTCATCTCCTACTATATTGATACCTTGGTTCTCAAACCGAGGGAAATACTTATCTCTACTTTGGTGCATCACCCTTTCCTCTTCAAGGGAAAAACCAACACAAGCTCAAGAAGTAGCACAATGCTAGTGTGTTAATTTGGTGCAGGCTGCTGAAGATAAGAAGACAAACTCTGAAAATAGCAAGGCAACCTTATTGTTTCTTTCCAATAAATCTAGGCCAGGTAATATGGCCATAACTCTTGATTAATCTGTTCGGTTTCCCTCCTATTTTATGTTATGATGCAGTGGTCGAGACACTCTTCACTATCAATAATACAAGCCTGCCAAAATCGCCATCTAAATCTGTTCAGTTTCCTCTGTGTCAAATCCAATGGATAAAATGTATGATTTTGAACCAATTGATGGTTGAAGCAATGATGGAAATCATGGAGGAATCATAGGTGCACATTCTTGCGCAACAAAAACTAATCAATGTTTTCAGGGACAGTGTAGCAAAGAAGGAAGTACTTGCTCACATGCTAATGGGCGTCATCCGCGCTGAGGTTGTAGATTGTGAGGTTGTAGATCGTTAAGTTCTGTTCATTTATTTGCACTGGCATCAATCTTTGATTGCCCAGTGGATGTAATTTTCTGTAATATATGATGGATGTGCTACGTTTTTCCTTGTATGCCACACGTTTGCTTAGCACGCCTCGCATTCCAGCTAACTGGTCACTAGGAAGCCAAAAAAGCAATGATATTATTAGTTAGCATGAACAGACGTGGGCCCTACATGAAGGATAGCGACCCGCTGCCCTTAATGGGCTTCCCTAATGGCAACGCAGGGGCAAAAATTCTCATGGTACTTTGATTGATCGGTTTTCATCTTGTCCATAATTGCTCGTCGTAATGGGCTCAAATTATAGCTCGGCCGGAATCAGCGTTATCTAATTTGGCCTACAGACATGTTCGAACTTTAGCGTGCCCATTAAGTTGATGGGCCATAACAAGGCCGAAAGCTCTATTGGGCCGCTATAATTGAAACATGCAAACAGTTAATGCTTGGCCCTGTTACCTCCCGCGTCGTTAACAGTCCGACACCGAAGCGGGAAATAAGTGGGCCCATTCAATTTCATGGGCCGTTAACAGGCCGATACTAAGGTCAGGCTATATATGGCCGAACAATATTGTGGGCCTTTAGCAGGCCGAAAGAGACAACGGGTTGGCATTGGACCATGAAGAGCATGGGCCGCGAAGAGGCCGAAAGTCAGGTTGAATTGTATGTGGCCCAACTGTGTTGTCGGCCTTTAGCAGGCCGAAAGGGAAACCAGGCTGGTATTGGACCATGAAGAGCATGGGTCGTTAAGAGGCCAAAACTCAGGTCCGACTACAATTGGCCCAACTCATTTATGGGTCGTTAACAGGCTGAAAGACAAACATGGCTAGAAATTGGCGCAACACTTAAATGTGTCACTGAAAGGCTGAAAGACGTACATCCTGAAAATTGGCCCATCCCTTGAATGGGCTGTTAACATGCCGAAACTACGTCGTGCTGGTATTGAGCCCAAATATATAGCGGGCTGTTAACGGGCTCGAACTGACGATGTGCTGCAATAGTGTCAAATATTAACGGGCCATTGACGGGCCGAATTGGCACATCTGTATGGGTTGTGGGCCTAAATGGACCATACACAAGTAGACCCTATATGGGCCGGCCAGCTAATTTTGACTGGGCTGGCCTATTTCACCTAAATGGGCCATCGTTGGGCCTTGCCATGTGTCAGCGTACCATAGACGGCTCCCATACAATGAGTGGATGACATCTGTCCCAACGCTGAGTCGACACGTGGATCCTCCGGCGAATGAGAATTTTACACGTGAAAAATCCCCATTGATCGTGGTTGTTAACGGGTTATCGGATCCAAACCAGAAGCCGATAGCTTAACGGTTACCCGTTACGGTGGATGCCACATGTCGGTTTCCCTTGACGAAAGCTCTGCCATGACGCGCCATTTATCGTCATGGAAGTGGACACTTCCATGATGATAATTTTGGTATTGTCATGGAACACTTCTACGACAGCCTAGGTATGACTATCTTGATTATGTCATAAAATCGTCGTGGATGTACATGCATGAGAGAAAACGTGACCTACTGTGACAAAAACGTATTATCACGGGATTTTTTTAGTGCATGCTCACACAATAAGAATGGCAAATGAAATATGTCAAACGTGCACAACCAATTCTAGCAACTATCAAGCAATGGGCGATGACATAGTCATCTATATATGAGTATATTTGCTTAGGAGCCAAATGAGAACATTTGATCATAGGTCATACTCATCGTTTAAGCAAAAGTGAGGTTGCCACTTTTACATAAAGCATTAATATGTTCACACCATTAGAGTTTATTTAGCTCCAGTCTTAGAGCAAAGCTCCCCCTAGATGTGACATCCCCCCAAAGAGGGGTGAACTAACCCAGGGTTTGTCATATAGTTTATCCACCTAGTTGCATATCTAGACAACCTATTATTTTTATGAGCCTAAATTTTGCAAAATAAGTAATAAAATGTGATAGTCTCCTAATCATTCACCTCTAGTCGATCATACCGATCCTTTCACTTATGTATACTTCGAGACTATTTATTTTTTAAAATTAAAAAAAAATTGAGGGGTTTCCACCCTACCATTTATAGTCAAAATACTAATAAACGAGCTTACCTTCCGCCTGTGTGACTTATAGTCCAGGCAGGGGCGTTGGCAAACCCAAGATCTTATTTTAGAGCACTTAAGAACCAGTCCCATCCTTCTGTGTTTTCTATTTGCACCACTGGATATATTCAGTCATTACGGTCCACCCCGATAACAGTTAACAAGACCCCTCCAAACTAAAACTTCAAGTGACATCCATCCAAGAAAAGTGCATGCCTACAATCTGACAGAAATCCCCTCTTGCACACATCAAATGAGAATTAGCATTTTTTGAATTGGACATGTTGATCAATGTCCAGGAAAAATGTACACCCGGGGTTTGATCTCCTTAGCTCTGTTGCATAGTTTGATAACTTGTTATATTAAGCAATTTCATCTCCATAAATAATATTGAATGCATGTCTCCTTGCTCTGTAGAGCTTTTGCTTTTCAATTTTCATGTTTCACTCTTATTGCACAAGTGCTCCAAAAAAATTTAGTTATATTTTTGTCATATGCTCTTATCTTATTCAGATACTTCTCCGTTCTGAATTTGGCAGTAAATAATCTTGAGTCCTTGCTCATTATAGCATTTTCGGAAGCAACAAAAATGTTTTTATGCCATCTCATACCACAGATCCTATACCAAATCATCAAACATCGACATGCAACTTTCCCTAGCATCACCAAAATCTTAAAAGCCTTCTTTCTATCCAAATATGCCTTATTTGTTCCAGTACCAAAGTTCCGGCATGCACTAGCTGTACGGTGTATAAGTCAGTGACTTCATCTGTCAGACGACCAAAAAACAAACACACAAAACCTAGACTAAAACCTACGATGCAGAGTAAAGTGTAGGCGAACGAGCTCAAAGCGGCCATGATTTATGGTAAAAACAATACAAACTCGTTCCAAATGCTCGCATATGAGAGACAAATCGACTCGGTTTGTGCGCTAATGGTCCTTCACGTACTACCAGAAGGGTTCACGCTCTGGCCTCGTATGCCCGTCGCACCAACTGAGATCAGGCGACAAGAACGTTGTTGCTGACCACGCTAGATCGCCGGCTTGAGTATCTCTCCAAGTCGACACAAAAACAACGACCATGTCTAATTGTTGCGCGACGCAATCTTCCTCGATCGTGGGCAAGGAATGAATTTGTGTTGTTGGAATGGGCCTGATCGGAAAGTTTAGACTGCTGCCGGAAATTGTGGGATGCGTGTTGATTACATGGAAAGAAAGAGGGTTTCCGCAAAACACCCATCACATGCGACATGGGGTACGTGTGGACAGCACAACGCACGAGCGTACACATAACCATATCAAAGACCATAGATGTAATGTATTTTCACGTATAAGTACCATATTGGAAGTGTTTTTCAAACATGATGACTATATCATTACTCGTCGATAAATTTCAGGACGATTCTTGTAATTTTCTCACGAGAAAGTGTACTCGCACAAGAACACGGTGCGAGACTAGTATAGGATCTCACATTAGGTGAGATCAAAATTTTATTGGCGTTTATCGTTTTTTTTCGGACTCCGTGTGTGCAAAAGTGATGAAAGCTATATATTATCCTCATGGGCATCTTATTGATATTGTTTTCCCTCAAGCAAGGTCCATTACCTGGCAAGGTATTATGCATGGCCTTGAGCTGCTGAAAAAGGGCATCGTACGAAGAGTTGTTGCTGGTACTAGTATATACATTTGGAGGGATAATTGGTTCCTAGGGAAGCTGGCCTAATTTTTTTTGCAAAGAAAAACATAACTAGGATCAAATGGGTGCCTGAATTATTCATGAGTGGGTCTAGGAGATGGGATGAAAAGCCGATCAGACATCTATTTATCCTGATGATGTGGAGGAAAATTTAAAGTTGTGTACTCTAAATTTGGGTGAGGGAGATCTTATTGCGTGGCACAATGAGAAAAGTGGTTTATTCTCGGTGAAGAGTGCATATAGATTAGCACTGAATCTTAAGCAATCGAAGGGTGATTCTGGGAATTATGGCGGTGCCATGAATAGGGAAATGAGTCTCGGGAATATAATTTGGAAGGCTAATATCCCCTAGAAAATTAGTATCTTTACTTGGAGGGATTTTTCTAATAGTTTGACGGTTCAAGTTAACAGGGTAAACCACCATCAAACTATCATAGGTACGTGCTCAATCTGTGGCATTGAAGATGAATGTATTTTTCATGTCTTGGTAAATTGTCCCAAAGCTTGTGCATTTCGTATGGCTTTGAAGGGAGTGTGGAATTTACCGACCGAAGAGATCTTCAAATATTCTGGGTCAGAATGGGTTTGTTATTTTATTTGATCAATTAAGTTCGCATTTGCGTAAGCAAACCATATTCATGTTCCGGAGAGCTTGGCACTTGAGGAGGGATTTAATTTTTCGTAACGGAAAGGAATCCATCTCGGCCTTTGTGAGCTTCGTGCAAAGTTATTGGCCATCTCTTCTCGTCTTGTCAAGCAAACATGCACGCGAAGGTGTGCAACAAAGGTAAACAAGTGGTGGATGAATTCCAGCTAACCGCCAACATGGAGAGGAATTATATTTTTTGGAAGCCTCCCACCTTGTTTTTAAAAATATTAATGTTGACAAACCTTGGAATCGAAAGGGTTTAAACTTAGTAGAACTAAAACTGAGTACATGATGTGCGGTTTCAGTATACTAGGTGTGAGGAGGAGGAGGTTAGCCTTGATGGACAGGTGGTGCCTCAGAAGAACACCTTTCGATATTTGGGGTCAATGCTGCAGGAGGATGGGGGTATTGATGAAGATGTGAACCATCGAATCAAAGCCGGATGGATGAAGTGGCGCCAAGCTTCTGGCATTCTCTGTGACAAGAGAGTGCCACAAAAGCTAAAAGGCAAGTTCTACAGGACGGCGGTTCGACCCGCAATGCTGTATGGCGCCGAGTGTTGGCCGACTAAAAGGCGACATGTTCAACAGTTAGGTGTGGCGGAGATGCGTATGTTGAGATGGATGTGTGGCCACACGAGGAAGGATCTAGTCCGGAATGATGATATATGAGATAGAGTTGGGGTAGCACCTATTGAAGAGAAGCTTGTCCAACATCGTCTGAGATGGTTTGGGCATATTCAGCGCAGGCCTTCAGAAGCCCCAGTGCATAGCGGACGGCTAAAGCATGCGGAGAATGTCAGGAGAGGTCGGGGTAGACCGAATTTGACATGGGAGGAGTCCGTTAAGAGAGACCTGAAGGATTGGAGTATCACCAGAGAACTAGCTATGGACAGGGGTGCGTGGAAGCTTGCTATCCATGTGCCGGAGCCATGAGTTGGTCACGAGATCTTATGGGTTTCACCTCTAGCCTACCCCAACTTGTTTGGGACTAAAGGCTTTGTTGTTGTTGTTGTTGTTGTAATGTCGACGCAAGTTTTGTGGAGGCCATCAAAGGTGCGAGCATGGGGTGGTTGTTAGAGACCATCGTGGACAAGTTATCATCTCCTCATGGGATTATATCGGAGCTTGCTATAGCTTTGAGGAAGCGGAACTAAGAGCGACCCTCTCCGGCCTATATATTGGTATCACTCTTGACATGCCCATCATTTTAAAAACTGACTGTTCTTTCGTGGCTTTGGTGTTTGGAAGAGAGTGTGTTGACAAGTCAACTCTAGTAGACCTAAAGAAGGAGGCGTTGAATGTCTCTAAGCTGCTCGTGAATTTAAAAATCTCCAAGATTAACAAGGAGGCCAATATGGTGGCTCACCAGACTGCAAAGTTTAGTTTTGATAATAGGTCTGATTGTATTTATCTTACTGTTATCCCCTGCATGACAAAGTTTGTAATGAATGATTGTATGAATGTTTTAAGTTATTTAATATATGATGGGTTTTAAAAAATGAGATCATTTAAAAAATATATATAAACCATGTTCACATTCTCAAAAAAATTGTAGACACAAAACAATATTTGATGTACAATCTCGAAAGGTTCCAGCTCCAAATTCAATCTACAGTAAAAGAAACAAAAAAATAAAATTGGACGTGAATAGTATCAAAATACTATTCACCCAAAGCTGTCACTATTCACATTTGAATTTGTCTTTTTTAATCTCTAAATGTACATCAAGTTTTGAGCTGATTTTTTTAGAGTTATAGACACACCCCGCAAATATGTTATCAAATAATTTTAGAATTTTTTGAAATGTCTAAATATAAATTTTTATGGTTGATATCACTGATATCACCTAATGTGAGATCAATTAATAATCTCCCCCAAGAACACAAGCGAGGATCTCAACTGCCGGCTGCCCGGCTCGTTTCCGTCATGTTTTTTCACAGTTTCCTTCCAATATTCGTCTCCTTCCCCGCCCAAAGCATTCAAATAACCGGGGAGGTCCGTTCGCGTCCTTTCACGTTTCACCCTATACCGCGGCTTAAAGCGGTCGCTCTCGTGGGTCCCGCGGCTTATCCGAGGATAAGTCGATCGCCACCGTCCCGTCGTGGCCTTCAGTGGGACCTCAGTCTTGTTCCGCGCGTGTCGCCGTGGTACTGGCTACGCGCTCCGCTCGGCCCCAGGTATCAGCGGGTTCGCCCCCCCAGGCAGAGAAGCGGGTATGGTAGGCGTACGTAGCGGAAAGACACGCGAATTTCTCTGTCCGGGTTAGGTCACGGGTTTACTTGGAAGATTCGGAGGGGTCGAAGGAGCAGGTGCCGCAGCGCTTATTACTGCTAGCTGCTTTTGTATCGACTATCGAGCAATGGTTTTATTGTAGTTTTTTCACTGGATTGTGCACCCGCATCGGCACGGCTTCTCTCTCACACAAGCAAGCGCTGGACTACGTGAGCTGACAGCGTACGAATCAGCGAACCAGGCTGTGTGGAGGTAGAGATTTTAAAACGGGGGCAGACCGAGTGGTGCACGCAACCACTTGCGTGCCCGGTTCAGTACAGGAGGCAGGCAGTGCGTGCGAGAGCCCGCGCGGAAACGGAAAATGGGGGGAGCGGGAGAACAATGGCGTGCACACCAGATATTTTGGCGCGGAACTGCGGAGAGGGGAAGCATCCTGTCGCCGTGAAGTGTGAGGCCAGGACCACACAGTTTCTGCGTGCGCGTGCAACGCATCGCACATGTCGCGGGCCTGCAGGGGCACGCTGAACCGAAGGCGGAGCTAGCGGCGTGACCGTGGCCCGCCCCAAACGGACGGCCGGGATGAGAGCCCCTTCCGCCGCGTGCAGCCGGGCGCTCAGGCCGGCGCGTGCCTGTCGCGTGCGCGATACGCCCGGCCGGGCGCCGATCGTGGGATAAGGTAACCCATCCAAACCTGACGACGACTCGTGCAACAGCCGTTCGATCGCGATCGGGTTGTGGGGCGGTACGTCGTCGCGTCATCGCGCGAGATCGGGTACGGCACTTCCCACAAACATCGCGGGGCTGGACCTTCCCGAGAAAAAACATGGCCGGGGTGGCCCTGCCTGCCTCCTTCCTGTGAAACGGGGGCCTGCAGCTGTCAGTGACTGCGTGGGTGTGGGCGCTGGTTCGGACGAACAGTACAGGGGTGCATGGCCCGTGTGCGGTTTTAAAAATGGACGCCGCGGGGACCAGCTGATGGTGATGCTCTCGCGGATGCTGTTTGGGGGCCCCAGTTGTGTGGGGTCTACTCTGTTGGGCGTAGGGTTTTTTCCTTCCGCTGGCAAATTTGACAATTTTGACCCGTTAACGAAATCAATTCACGGAATGAACTGCCCGTGAAACTATTTCACATCCCTGACCTTTTTGTGTAGCGCCTGTCACGACGGCGTCACACCCTACGGTGCAGCGCCTAGCTCGGGGGCGTTGCACGCCTAGCCAGCGTCGCACCCGGATGATCCGAAAAATAACTAAGTCAGTGTGCAACGCCTGAGAGCTAGGTGCCACACTATACAGTGTAGCGCCTAGCTCCTAGGCGTTGCACT
>LR738710.1:563910651-563928970 GCA_902687465.1 Secale cereale | reverse complement strand
GGCGTTGCACTAGTGGTTGCACTACCACTAGTGCAACGCCTAGGAGCTAGGCGCTACACTGTATAGTGTGGCACCTAGCTCT
The DNA here is from genome assembly GCA_902687465.1 of Secale cereale. Lineage (NCBI taxonomy): Eukaryota > Viridiplantae > Streptophyta > Magnoliopsida > Poales > Poaceae > Secale > Secale cereale. The sequence continues at coordinate 563,928,888 of LR738710.1, read as the reverse complement.
CAGGCGTTGCACACTGACTTAGTAATTTTTAGGCAGTTCGGAGTGCGACGCTGGCAAGGCGTGTAGCGCCCCCGAGCTAGGCGTTGCACAGTGTAGTGTGGCGCCGTCGTGGCGGGCGCTACACAAAAAGGTTATGACTGTGAAATAGTTTCACGGGCAGTTCATTCTGTGAATTGATTGCAGCAACATGTCAAAATAGTCAAATTTGCCCCTTCCGCTTGCCTTTCCGGATCATCACTCGCTCACTCTTTCCTCTTTTTGTCTTTCGCTCTCGAAAGAGGGATGGTGAGAGAAGATGGATGCTAAGAAATGGTGATAACTTTTTCTTTTCACCACTGGGTTTCAGTGATTAAGAGCATCTACAACTAACTCGGCGTCTCAAACCATCTCTCATACACTTACGGACGCGCTCGGTCAGTGATCGGATAAGAAAGAGAAGGAAAAATGTGACATAACCGGACCCATCGTATCATCTCTATACGCCCGAACTGTTCGCGAACCCTCATATCCATGTCAAATATAGGGAGGATATTGTTGACGTATAAATGTATTGCCTAGTCTCTTCCATCATATCGGCTTTTGGTTGCATTGGCTAGAGCATGCACTTTTACATGGTATCGGAGCCAAGAGGTCTCGAGTTCAAGACCCGGTTGGACAAATAGGTGCTCAAAATGAACACGCTGGGTCACTGGCCGGGCGCCTCCGTCGGCGTTTAAGTGGTCATATTTGCTATGTTCAGCTGTAGATGCTCTAATGCCTTTTTACTTGGTTTAGAAGAATTTTGTAAGAATTCTAAAGGATGGAATTTTTGTAGATTTTTTCCTTTGAAACCTTTTGGTTTGTAGGATTGAATTCCTATTCTCATGTAGGATAGAAACAAATCCTTAATAATTCAAAGGACATTACCCAATGAAAAATTTCTATCCTATGAATCAAGTGACATCTTTTTTCATATAGAAAATGAGATACATGTCGTTTACGGTTTTCTTATTTTTACGATATTCATATCCTATGAACTAAAGGAGGCCTAAGCAGTTTATGTGTGCTTAATTAAAATACGCCGATTAATTGCAATGAGAGGATTTTTCCCTTTTGCTTGCTTCTTTTGTGTGGCTTTCGTTCATATTCACGAACCGGGTAAACTTAAATTCAGTCCAATACCAACATGTGTGACTTGACAAGATTAAGCCCGCTTTACTGAAACACGTAAATGTGAGCTTGCTTGTTGGTAAGACATGTGATTTACCTTTTACCGAGAGATGTTTATTTGCAGAGAGTATTCTAGCTAGGGGTGTAAACTAGTAAGGACAAGGTCTAATGATATATCTTGAGCTTATTATCATGGGTTTAGTAATGTACTTTAAATCTTGCATCCATGGGATGGTAATTAACTTGAACCTACCAATCAATCCCCATGGGATACATGACTTGTTATACTTTGCTTTGTTAATGCCATGAGGCACTTACTTGGTTGATAAGTTCTTTATAATTACTGTAAGTTTTTGACTTCTATGCTTGCACTCAATAAACATATTTTGCTAGTCTTTTGCCCACTCTCACCTTGAGACATGCATGGTGCATCCTTTGCTAGTACATCCAACCCCGTGGGAGGACTTCATCTTGCCCTGATACACATAAATCCAAATACCTCCTCAAAACAACCACATACATACCTATGTACTTATTGCATTTTCACACTCATTCCTAGTATATAGTGTTGGGTTCTACCCGTAGGGTGCGTCGACTGCAAATTAAAATTTTCCTACGTGCAGAACATCCAGCAACATGCTAAGGGAGATGGGTCACAAATCGTTACCACTAGACGCGTAGTGCCGTGCAGCGGAAGTACAGTTGGGGCAGCGCGTCTTCGGAGTCGTCTCCTCCTCATCGATCTCCCACGTAGCCGATCGAATCCTGCGAACAGGATCGCCGTAGCGGCGCAAGTGCACCGCCTCTAACGGTATACGTGCGTGCAGGAGGAACGTCGTGCGGCGGACTTCTAGGTCCGATCACACAACCGACGGCGAGTGGAGGTGGCTAGTTGCAACACATGCAAAGCCCTAATGACGACACCGAATCGATCAATCCAATAAGTGTGCCGCACCTCCACTATATATAGGAATCTGTCGCGGGCTCAACACTTGGGCCTCGCACGGACCCTAAAGCCCAAAGTCTGTTCTGTTTGGGTCCGAGTCCGATTAGGACCAAGTCTGACTCGTGGAGTCGGATCCAACCTTAGAGGTTCCTTCCCTTAAGCGCGCGACCCCTTAGGTTCAAGTCGGCTTGGTCACAATTCAGATCACCTCCGACCTATACGGTTGGTAGCGGCCTCTAACAAGGCGTGCCGACCACCAAGCAGACTATGAAGTTGGTTAGCGAACATGTACAACATGTCACACTTCCATTCCCTTTGCCACACGATATATGTTGTCGGGCTCAAGGCTAGTCTGTCATCCTTGTGCTAGCCCGACCTCTTTCTCGTTCCAGTGATGCCGACCCAAACCGGATTATCTCATAATCCTTGACGCATGGCCATGCTTATCCTGGTCGGATCACACGAGGAGCCCAGAGTATATCTCTCCTGATCGGAGGGGCAAATCCCATCTTGCTCGACCACGTCTCGCAACATGGGTCTGGACAAACCCGAAACCTACCTTTGTAACTACCCAGTCACAGAGTAGCGTTTGGTCGGCCCAAAGCAAGAATATCACCATCCCAAGTACATGCGTCAGCTCAGGTCTTTAGGACATAGAACGTAAGTTGTACTAGAGACTTGAAGGAAATATGCCCTAGAGGCAATAATAATGTTATTATTTATTCCCTTATATCATGATAAATGTTTATTATTCATGCTAGAATTGTATTAACCGGAAACTTAGTACATGTGTGAATACATAGACAAAACAGTATGTCCATAGTATGCCTCTACTAGACTAGCTCATTGATCAAAGATGGTTATGTTTCCTAGCCATAGACATGAGTTGTCATTTGATCAACGGGATCACATAATTAGGAGAATGATGTGATGGACAAGACCCATCCGTTAGCTTAGCACTATGATCGTTTAGTTTTACTGCTATTGCTTTCTTCATGACTTATACATGTTCCTATGACTATGAGATTATGCAACTCCCGTATACCGGAGGAACACCTTGTCTGCTATCAAACGTCACAACATAACTGGGTGATTATAAAGATACTCTACAGGTGTCTCCAAAGGTGTTCGTGGTGTTGGCATAGATCAAGAATAGGATTTGTCACTCCGATTGTCGGAGAGGTATCTCTGGGCCCTCTCGGTAATGCACATCACTTAAGCCTTGCAAGCATTGCAACTAATGAGTTAGTTACGAGATGATGTATTACGGAACGAGTAAAGAGACTTGCCGATAACGAGATTGAACTAGATATTGAGATACCGACGATCGAATCTCGGGCAAGTAACATACCGATGACAAAGGGAACAACGTATGTTGTTATGCGATTTGACCGATAAAGATCTTCGTAGAATACGTGGGAGCCAATATGAGCATCTAGGTTCCGCTATTGGTTATTGACCAGAGACGTGTCTCGGTCATGTATACATTGTTCTCGAACCCGTAGGGTCCGCACGCTTAAGGTTTCAATGACAGTTATATTATGAGTTTATGAGTTTTGATGTACCAAAGGAGTTCGGAGTCCCGGATGAGACCAGGTACATGACGAGGAATCTCGAAATGGTCGAGACATAAAGATCGATATATTGGACGACTATATTCGGACATCGGAAAGGTTTTGAGTGATTCGGATATTTTTCGGAGTACCGGAGAGTTACGAGAATTCGCCGGGGAGTATATGGGCCTTATTGGGCCATACGGGAATAGAGGAGAAAGGCCAAAAGGAAGGAGGCGTGTGCCCCCCCTCTGGTCCGAATTGGACAAGGGGTGCAGCCCCCTTTTCCTTCTCCCTCTCCACCTCTTTCCTTCTCTCCTACTCCGGAAAGGAAAGGGGAATCCTACTAGGACTTGGGAGTCCTAGTAGGACTCCCCACACTTGGCGCGCCCCCTCTAGGGCCGGCCTCTCCCTTGCTCCTTTATATACGAGGGCTGGGGGGCACCCTAGAACACACAAGTTGACCAGTTGATCTCTCCCAACCGTGTGTAGTGCCCCCCTCCACAGTAACACACCTCGGTCATATCGTTGCAGTGCTTAGGCGAAGCCCTGCGACGGTAACTTCATCATATCCGTCACCACGCCGTCGTGCTGATGAAACTCTCCCGTGAAGCTCAACTGGATCAAGAGCTCGTGGGACGTCATCAAGCTGAACGTGTGCTGAATGCGGAGGTGCCGTACGTTCGGTACTTGATCGGTTGGATCGCGAAGAAGTTCGACTACATGAACCACGTCACTAGACGCTTCCGCTTCCGGTCTACGAGGGTACGTAGACACACTCTCCCCTCTCGTTGCTATGCATCTGGTAGATAGATCTTGCGTGATCGTAGGATTTTTTTTTTGAAAATACTACGTTCCCCAACAGTGGCATCATGAGCCAGGTCTATTAGCATATCTATGTTGTAGATCAATAGCTCATGTTGTAGCTCCCCGTTTATTTTATATGTTCCTAGAGAAATATAAGTTGAAAGATGTTAGTAGCAATGATGCGGACTAGGTCTGTGATCTGAGTATTATCCTCATTGCTGCATAGAAGTATTATGTCCTTGATGCACCGCTAGGTGACGGACCTATTGCATGAGCAGATGCAGACGTTATGAACATTTGACAAGCTCGCTATGATGACTACTTGATAGTTTAGTGCGCCATGCTTTACGGCTTATAACCGGGACTTCAAAAACGTTTTGAACGCCACAGAGCATATGAGATGTTCCAAGAGTTGAAATTAGTATTTTCATACCCATGCCCGTGTTGAGAGGTATGAGACCTCTGACAGTACATTGCCTACAAGATGGAGAAGAATAGCTCAACCAGTGAGCATGTGCTCAGATTGTCTGGGTACTACAATTGCTTGAATCAAGTGGGAGTTAATCTTCCAGATAAGATAGTAATTGACAAAGTTCTCTAGACACTATCACCAAGTTAGTAGAACTTCATGATGAACTATAATATGCAAGGGATGACAAAAGTAATTCCCGAGCTCTTCGCGATACTGAAATCGGCGAAGGTAGAAATCAAGAAAGAGGATCAAGTGTTGATGGTTAACAAGACCACTTGTTTCAAGTAAAGGGCAAAGGTATAGAAGGGGAACTTCAAGAAGAATGACAAGCAAGTTGTCACTCCCGTGAAGAAACCCAAAGCTAAACTCAAGCCTGAAACTAAGTGCTTCTACTGCAAAGGAAATGGTCACTGGAAGTGGAACTGCCCTAGATACTTGGTGGATAAGAAGGATGGCAAAGTGAACAAAGGTATATTTGATATACAGATTATTGATGTGTACTTTACTAGTGTTCATAGCAACCCTTGGGTATTTGATACCAGTTCAGTTGCTAAAGTTAGTAACTCGAAACAAGAGTTGCAGAATGAACAGAGACTAGTTAAAGGTGAAGTGACGATGTGTGTTGGAAGTGGTTCCAAGATTGATATGATCATCATCGCACACTCCCTATACTTTCAGGATTAGTGTAGAACCTAAATAAATGTTATTTGGCATTTGCGTTAAGCATGAATATGATTTGATCATGTTTGTTGCAATACGGTTATTCATTTAAAGTCATAGAATAATTGTTATTCTGTTTACATGAATAAAGCCTTCGATGGTCATACACCCAATGAAAATAGTTTGTTGGATCTGGATCGTAGTGATACACATATTCATAATATTGAAGCCAAAAGATGCAAGGTTAATAATGATAGTGCAACTTATTTGTGGCACTGCCGTTTAGGTCATATTGATGTAAAGCGCATGAAGAAACTCCATAGTGATGGACTTTTGGAATCACTTGATTATGAATCACTTGGTGCTTGCGAACCATGCCTCATGGGCAAGATGACTAAAACTCCGTTCTCCGGAACAACGGAGCGAGCAACAGATTTTTTGGAAATCATACATACTGATGTATGTGGATCGATGAGTGTTGAAGCTCGTGGCGAGTACCGTTATTTTCTGACCTTCACTGATGATTTGAGCAGATATGGGTATCTACTTGATGAAGCACAAGTCTGAAACGTTTGAAAAGTTCAAAGAATTTCAGAGTGAAGTAGAGAATCATCGTAACAAGAAAATAAAGTTTCTATGATCTGATCATGGAGGTGAATATTTGAGTTACGAGTTTGGTCTTCATTTGAAACAATGTGGAATAGTTTCACAACTCACGCCACCCGGAACACCACAACGTAATGGTGTGTCCGAACGTCGTAACCGTACTTTATTAGATATGGTGCGATCTATGATGTCTCTTACCGATTTACCACTATAGTTTTGGGTTATGCATTAAAGACAGCTGCATTCACGTTAAATAGGGCACCATCTAAATCCGTTGATACGACGCCTTATGAACTGTGGTTTGGCAAGAAACCAAAGTTGTCGTTTCTTAAAGTTTGGGGCTGCAATGCTTATGTGAAAAAGCTTCAACCTGATAAGCTCGAACCCAAGTCGGAGAAATGTGTCTTCATAGGATACCCAAAGGAAACTGTTGGGTACACCTTCTATCACAGATCCGAAGGCAAGATATTCGTTGCTAAGAATGGATCCTTTCTAGAGAAGGAGTTTCTCTCGAAAGAAGTGAGTGGGAGGAAAGTGGAACTTGATGAGGTAATTGTACCATCTCCCGAATTGGATAGTAGTACATCACAGAAACTAGTTCTAGTGATTCCTACACCAATTAGTGAGGAAGCTAATGATGATGATCATGAAACTTCAGATCAAGTTACTGTTGAATCTCGTAGGTCAACCAGAGTACGTTCCGCACCAGAGTGGTATGGTAACCCTATTCTGGAAGTCATGTTACTAGACCATGATGAACCTACGAACTATGAGGAAGCGACGATGAGCCCGAATTCCGCAAAATGGCTTGAGGCCATGAAATCTGAGATGGGATCCATGTATGAGAACAAAGTGTGTACTTTGGTTGACTTGCCCGATGATCGGCAAGCCATTGAAAATAAATGGATCTTTAAGAGGAAGACTGACGCCGATGGTAATGTTACTGTCTACAAAGCTCGACTTATTGCGAAAGGTTTTCGACAAGTTCAAGGTGTTGACTACGATGAGATTTTCTCACCCGTAGTGATGCTTAAGTTTGTCCGAATCATGTTAGCAATTGCCACATTTTATGAAATTTGGCAAATGGATAACGAAACTGCGTTCTTTAATGGATTTATTAAAGAAGAGTTGTATATGATGCAACCAGAAGGTTTTGTCAATACTAAAGGTGCTAGCAAATTGTGCAAGCTCCAGCGATCCATCTATGGTCTGGTGCAAGCATCTCGGAGTTGGAATATACGCTTTGATAAGTTTATCAAAGCATATAGTTTTATACAGACTTGCGATGAAGCCTGTATTTACAAGAAAGTGAGTGGGAGCACTACAACCTTTCTGATAAGTATATGTGAATGACATATTGTCGATCGGAAATGATGTAGAATTTTCTGGAAAGCATGAAGGAGTGTTTGAAAGGAGTTTTTCAAAGAAAGACCTCGGTGAAGCTGCTTACATATTGAGCATCACGATCTATAGATAGATCAAGACGCTTGATAAGTTTTTTCAATGAGTACATACCTTGACATGTTTTTAAAGTAGTTCAAAATGGATCAGTCAGAGAAGGAGTTCTTGCCTGAGTTGTAAGGTATGAAGTTGAGTAAGACTCAAAGCCCGACCTCGGCAGAAGATAGAGAAAGAATGAAAGTCATTTCCTATGCCTCAGCCATAGGTTCTATAAAGTATGCCATGCTGTGTATCAAACTTGTTGTGTACCTTACCATGAGTTTGGTAAGGAGGTACAAAAGTGATCCAGGAGTAGATCACTGGACAACGGTCAAAATTATCCTTAGTTACTGGATAACTAAGGAAATGTTTTCTCGATTATGGAGGTGATAAAGAGTTCGTCGTAAAGAGTTACACCGATGCAAGCTTTACACTAATCCACATGACTATAAGTATCAATCTAGATGCATATTGGAAGTGGGAGCAATTAGCTATAGTAGCTCCATGCAGAGCATTGTAGACATAGAAATTTGCGAAATACATACGGATCTGAATGTGTCAGACCCGTCGACTAAACTTCTCTCACAAGCAAAACATGATCACACCTTACTACTCTTGGGTGTTAATCACAAAGCGATGTGAACTAGATTATTGACTCTAGTAAACCCTTTGGGTATTGGTCACATGGCGATGTGAACTATGGGTGTTATTCACATAACGATTTGAACTATCGATATTATATCACATGGAGATGTGAACTAGATTATTGACTCTAGTGCAAGTGGGAGACTGAAGGAAATATGCCCTAGAGGCAATAATAAAGTTATTATTTATTTCCTTATATCATGATAAATGTTTATTATTCATGCTAGAATTGTATTAACCGGAAACTTAGTACATGTGTGAATACATAGACAAAACAGTATGTCCCTAGTATGCCTCTACTAGACTAGCTCATTGATCAAAGATGGTTATGTTTCCTAGCCATAGACATGAGTTGTCATTTGATCAACGGGATCACATCATTAGGAGAATGATGTGACGTACAAGACCCATCCGTTAGCTTAGCACTATGATCGTTTAGTTTTACTGCTATTGCTTTCTTCATGACTTATACATGTTCCTATGACTATGAGATTATGCAACTCCCGTATACCGGAGGAACACCTTGTGTGCTGTCAAACGTCACAATGTAACTGGGTGATTATAAAGATACTCTACAGGTGTCTCCAAAAGTGTTCGTGGTGTTGGCATAGATCAAGAATAGGATTTGTCACTCCGATTGTCGGAGAGGTATCTCTGGGCCCTCTCGGTAATGCACATCACTTAAGCCTTGCAAGCATTACAACTAATGAGTTAGTTGCGGGATGATGTATTACGGAACGAGTAAAGAGACTTGCCGGTAACGAGATTGAACTAGGTATTGAGATACCGATGATCGAATCTCGGGCAAGTAATGTACCGATGACAAAGGGAACAACGTATGTTGTTATGCGGTTTGACCGATAAAGATCTTCGTAGAATATGAGGGAGCCAATATAAGCATCCAGGTTCCGCTATTGGTTATTGACCGGAGACGTGTCTCGGTCATGTCTACATTGTTCTCGAACCCGTAGGGTCCGCACGCTTAAGGTTTCGATGACAGTTATATTATGAGTTTCTGAGTTTTGATGTACCGAAGGAGTTCGGAGTCCCGAATGAGACCGGGGACATGACGAGGAGTCTCGAAATGGCCGAGACGTAAAGATCGATATATTGGCCGACAATATTTGAACATCGAAAAGGTTCCGAGTGATTCGGGTATTTTTCGGAGTACCGGAGAGTTACCAGAATTCGCCGGGGAGTATATGGGCCTTATTGGGCCATACGAGAATAGAGGAGAAAGGCCAAAAGGAAGGAGGCGCGCGCCCCCCCTCTGGTCCGAATTGGACAAGGGGTGCAGCCCCCTTTTCCTTCTCCCTCTCCACCTCTTTCCTTCTCTCCTACTCCGGAAAGGAAAGGGGAATCCTACTAGGACTTGGGAGTCCTAGTAGGACTCCCCACACTTGGCGCGCCCCCTCTAGGGCCGGCCTCTCCCTTGCTCCTTTATATACGAGGGCTGGGGGGCACCCTAGAACACACAAGTTGACCAGTTGATCTCTCCCAACCGTGTGTAGTGCCCCCCTCCACAGTAACACACCTCGGTCATATCGTTGCAGCGCTTAGGCGAAGCCCTGCGACGGTAACTTCATCATATCCGTCACCACGCCGTCGTGCTGATGAAACTCTCCCGTGAAGCTCAACTGGATCAAGAGCTCGTGGGACGTCATCAAGCTGAACGTGTGCTGAACGCGGAGGTGCCGTACGTTCGGTACTTGATCGGTTGGATCGCGAAGAAGTTCGACTACATGAACCGCGTCACTAGACGCTTCCGCTTCCGGTCTACGAGGGTACGTAGACACACTCTCCCCTCTCGTTGCTATGCATCTGGTAGATAGATCTTGCGTGATCGTAGGAAAATTTTGAAAATACTACGTTCCCCAACAAGACTCACATATGACATATCGCTGCGTCTCATAGTTGGGTCTGTCCTACTCGGACCTTATCTCGACTCGGATCCGACTACGTCGAATCCGACCAGACCTTTCGAAGTCCATATTCTCCGGTTAGCATCCAATGCTCCATGGCTAATGAGACCGAGCCATCCACCGTGTCATATGCTAGTCTAGTCCGACGTGTGCCAACACGTCACTTGCGACTAGGGACAATTTAGGATGTATCATACAACACAAGATCTCACAGACAAGTCACGTACTTGCCAACAAGTATCATTGATTACATCCAAGGACTATCTTTATTCATAAACACATAGGAAATATCATCATACATGATTGCCTCCAGGGCATATCTCCAACAGTCTCCCACTTGCACTAGAGTCGATCAAATAGACATCATATGCCCATAGCTCTAACGTGCCCCTCAGGCTTGGGTTGTGGAAGTGGCTTAGTCAATGGATCTGCAACATTTGCATCCGTGTGAATTTTGCATAACTCTATATCACGAATCTTTACGATCTTTCGTATTAGGTGATATTTCCGATCTATGTGTCTAGTCTTGAGGTGGTTCCTCGGCTCCTTGGCTTGTGCGATGGCACTAGAATTATCACAATAAAGGTCCAATAGTTTCACCGAGGCTGGGAAAATGCCAAGATCATCCAGAAAGTTTTGGATCCAAACACCTTCCTTTGCAGCTTCACAAGACGCCATGTATTCGGCTTTTGTGGTAGAATCGGCCACCGTATCTTGCTTGGAACTCGTCCAGCTTACTGCTCCTCCGTTCATGACATACATGAATCCAGACTGTGATCGACAATCATCTCTAACAGTTTGGAAACTAGCATCAGCGTAACCCTTTACGACGAGCTCCTCCTCCCCTCCATAAACTAGGAACATCTCTTTAGTCCTTTTCAAGTACTTCAAAATAGTATTTACTGCCACCCAGTGACTCTCACCTGGGTTGACCTGGTATCTACTTGTTAGGCTTATTGCAAAAGCAACATCAGGCCGTGTACATATCATGGCATACATGATGAATCCGATTGCCGAGGCATACAGAATCCTTATCATCCCGCTTCGTTCATCAGATGTCGAAGGACTCTTAGTCTCGCTTAGCCTTATACCATGTGAGACAGGCATGAACCCTTTCTTGGCCTCACTCATGTTGAGCCGCTTCAATGATACGTCTCCAACGTATATATAATTTTTGATTGTTCCATGCTATTATATTATCTGTTTTGGATGTTTAATGGGCTTTAATATACACTTTTATATGATTTTTGGGACTAACCTACTAACCAAAGGCTGAGTGCAAATTGCTGTTTTTTGCCTATTTCAGTGTTTCGTAGAAAAGGAATACCAAACGGAGTCCAATTGACCTGAAACTCCATGGACATTATTTTTGGACCAGAAGAATCTCACGGAGTACCGGAGATGGACCAAAAGAGTCCCGAGGCCACCAAGAGGGTGGGGGGCGCGCCCCCTATCTCGTGCCCGCCTTGGGGACCCCCTTACTTGTTCCCGACTTCAACACCTCTTATATATACCCAAACTTCCAGAAAGAAACCTAGATCGGGAGTTCCGCCACCGCAAGCCTCTGTAGCCACCGAAAACCAATCTAGACCCATTCCGGCACCCTGCCGGAGGGGGTGATCCCTCTCTGGTGGCCATCTTCATCACCCCGGCGCTCTCCATGATGAGGGGTGAGTAGTTCACCCTCGGGGCTGAGGGTATGTACCAATAGCTATGTGTTTGATCTCTCTCTCTCTCTCTCTCTCTCGTGTTCTTGAGATGGCACGATCTTGATGTATCGCGAGCTTTGCTACTATAGTTGGATCTTATGATGTTTCTCCCCCTCTACTTTATTGTAATGGATTGATTTTCCCTTTGAAGTTATCTTATCAGATTGAGTCTTTAAGGATTTGAGAACACTTGATGTATGTCTTGCATGTGCTTATCTGTGGTGACAATGGGATATCACGTGATCTACTTGATGTATGATCTGGTGATCAACTTGTGGATTTCGTGACGTTGGGAATCTATGCATAGGGGTTGGCACACGTTTTCGTCTTGACTCTCCGGTAGAAACTTTGGGGCACTCTTTGAAGTTCTTTGTGTTGGTTGAATAGATGAATCTGAGATTGTGTGATGCATATCATATAATCATGCCCACGGATACTTGAGGTGACAATGGAGTATCTAGGTGACATTAGGGTTTTGGTTGATTTGTATCTTAAGGTGTTATTCTAGTACGAACTCTAAGATAGATCGAACGGAAAGAATAGCTTCATGTTATTTTACTACGGACTCTTGAATAGATCGATCAGAAAGAATAACTTTGAGGTGGTTTAGTACCCTACAATAATCTCTTTGTTTGTTCTCCGCTATTAGTTACTTTGGAGTGACTCTTTGTTGCATGTTGAGGGATAGTTATATGATCCAATGATGTTATTATTGTTGAGAGAACTTGCACTAGTGAAAGTATGAACCCAAGGCCTTGTTTCAAAGCATTGCAACACCGTTTATGCTCACTTTTATCATTAATTACCTTGCTGTTTTTATATTTTCATATTACAAAAACATATATCTACCATCCATATTGCACTTGTATCACCATCTCTTCGTCGAACTAGTGCACCTATACAATTTACCATTGTATTGGGTGTGTTGGGGACACAAGAGACTCTTTGTTATTTGGTTGCAGGGTTGTTTGACAGAGACAATCTTCATCCTATGCCTCCCACGGATTGATAAACCTTAGGTCATCCACTTGAGGGAAATTTGCTACTGTCCTACAAACCTCTGCACTTGGAGGCCCAACAACATCTACAAGAAGAAGGTTGCGTAGTAGACATGAAGGTCTTTTCTGGCACCGTTGCCAGGGAGGTTAGTGCTTGAAGGTATATCTTTAGATCTTGCAACCGAATCTTTTAGTTTCTTGTTTTATCACTAGTTTAGTTTATAAAAGAAAACTACAAAAAAATGGAATTGAGGTTGTCTCATATGCTTCATCTTTTTAATATCTTTCGTGAAAATGATGGGAAGGAATATTGTGCTCAAGTACGAGAAGAAGAATGCATTAAAATGTTTGGCACTAAATACTTGAATGATGAGCATGATTGCAATGTTGTTAGTGTGAATCCTTTGAATATACATGATGCTAATGATATGCAAAGCCACGAGCTTGGGGATGCTATGTTTGATGAAGATGATATTTTTAGTCCCCCAAGATTTGATGAGCAAACTTATTTTGATGATAGCATGCCTCCTATTTATGATGATAATATTTATGAAAGTGGATTTGGAGAGGTCATGACTTTATTTAGTGATGAATCCACTATTTCGGAAGAGGATCCAATTGATTAAGAGAACAAAGTTGCTATCTATGATGATTATTGTGATGACTTGTATGCTATTAAGAATAATGATAACCATGAAACTTGTCATCATGATTTTATTTTTCAATTGGATTATGCCTCACATGATAATTATTTTGCTGTGTTTGCTCCCACTATTATTCATGAGAAGAAATTCGCTTATGTGGAGAGTAATAACATGTATATGCTCGGGGATCATGAAAAGAATGCTTTATGTGATGGTTATATTGTTGAATTCATTCATGATGCTACTAAAAATTATTATGAAGGAGGAACATATGCTTGTAGGAATTGCAATAATACCAAGTTTCCTCTCTATGTGTTGAAAATCTTGAAGCTATGCTTGTTTTGCTTTCCTATGCTAGTTGATTCTTGTTCCCATAAGTTGTTTTCTCACAAAATCCATATGCATATGAAGTGGGTTAGGCTTAATTGTGTTAGTTATATTCTTCACGATGCTCTCTTTATGTCTCAATTCTTATCTTTTATGCGAGCATCATTGAAATCATCATGCCTAGCTAAAAGGAATTAAAGAAAAGCGCTTGTTGGGAGACAACCCAATATTTACCCCTACTGTTTTTGTGTCTTCACATAATTAATCTACTGTAGTAATCATGTTTTATAGATTTTGTTTAAATAAAGTGCGAAGTAGAACCTTTGAGAAGACTTGGGTGAAGTCTTTGCTATCTTGCTGTAAAAAACAGAAACTTTTGCGCTCACGAGATTAGCTGCCATTTTTTTACTGGAGAGTGATTTTAGGTTGATTCTTTTTGCAGATGATTAATATACAAATTCCTCACATCCACCAATTTATTTCAGAATTTTTTGAGTTACACAAGTATTTGAAAGTTATAGATTCTACAAACTGTTCTGTTTTTGACATATTCTGTTTTCTATATGTTGTTTGCTTATTTTGATGAATCTATGAGTAGTATCGGAGGGTATGAACCATATAGAAGTTGGAATACAGTATATATTACACCAATATGAATTTAGAATGAGTTAATAACAGTACGTAAGTGGTGGTTTTATTTTCTTATACTAACGGACCTTACGAGTTTTCTGTTGAGTTTTGTGTTGTGGAGTTTTCAAGTTTTGGGTAAAGATTCGATGGACTATGGAAAAGGAGTGGCAAAAGCCTAAGCTTGGGGATGCCCAAAGCACTCCAAGGTAAAATTCAAGGACAACCAAAAGCCTAAGCTTGGGGATGCCCTGGGAAGGCATCCCCTCTTTCGTCTTCGTCTATCGATAACTTTACTTGAGGCTATATTTTTATTCACCACATGATATGTGTTTTGCTTGGAGCATCATTTTGTTTTATTTTGTTTTGCTTGCTGTTTGAATCATGTCCCAAGATCTGAAATTCTTAAATGTTAGAGAGTCTTCACATAGTTACATAATTATTCAACTACTCATTGATCTTCACTTATATCTTTCGGGGTAGTTTGTCATTTGTTCTAGTGCTTCACTTATATCTTTGTAGAGCACGGCGATGGTTTTATTTTGAAGAAATAGATGAACTCTCATGATTCACTTATATTATTTTGAGAGTCTTTTAGAACAGCATGGTAATTTCCTTTGGTTATAAATTTAGTCCTAATATGATGGGCATCCAAGAGGGATATAATAAAAACTTTCATATAAAGTGCATTAGATACTATGAGAAGTTTGATTCCTGATGATTGTTTTGAGATACGAAGATGGTGATATTAGAGTCATGCTAGTGGAGTAATTGTGAATTTTAGGAATACTTGTGTTAAAAGTTTGTGATTCCCGTAGCATGCACGTATGGTGAACCGTTATGTGATGAAGTTGGAGCATGATTTATTTATTGATTTCTCCTTTGTGTGGAGGTCGGGATCGCGCGATAGTTAACTCCTACCAACCCTTCCCCTAGGAGCATGCGTGTAGTGCTTGGTTTTGATAACTTGTAGATTTTTGCAATAAGTATATGAGTTCTTTATGACTAATGTTGAGTCCATGGATTATACGCACTCTCACCCTTCCACCGTTGCTAGCCTCTCTAGTACCGCGCAACTTTCGCTGGTACCATATATCCACCATATACCTTCCTCAAAACAGCCACCATACCTACCTATTATGGCATTTCCATAGCCATTCCGAGATATATTGCCATGCAACTTTCCACCGTTCCGTTTATTATGACATGCTTCATCATTGTCATATTGCCATGCATGATCATGTAGTTGACATCGTATTTGTGGCAAGGCCACCATGCATAATTTTTCATACATGTCACTCTTGATTCATTGCACATCCCGGTACACCGCCGGAGGCATTCACATAGAGTCATAATTTGTTCTAAGTATCGAGTTGTAATTCTTGAGTTGTAAGTAAATAAAAGTGTGATGATCTTCATTATTAGAGCATTGTCCCAGTGAGGAAAGGATGATGGAGACTATGATTCCCCCACAAGTCGGGATGAGACTCCGGACGAAAAAAAGAGAAAAAAGGGAGGCCATAAAGAAAAAGAGAAAAGGCCCAAATAAAAAAAAAGAAGAGAAAAGAAAAAAGAGAGAAAAAAAGAGAAGGGGCAATGCTACTATCCTTTTCCACACTTGTGCTTCAAAGTAGCACCATGATCTTCATGATAGAGAGTCTCTTGTTTTGTCACTTTCATATACTAGTGGGAATTTTCATTATAGAACTTCGCTTGTGTATTCCAATGATGGGCTTCCTCAAAATGCCCTAGGTCTTCATGAGCAAGCAAGTTGGATGCACACTCACTTAGTTTATTTTGTTGAGCTTTCATACACTTATAGCTGTAGTGCATCCGTTGCATGGCAATCCCTACTCACTCACATTGATATCTATTGATGGGCATCTCCATAGCCCATTGATACGCCTAGTTGATGTGAGAGCATGTTCCTCTTCTTGTCTTCTCCACAACCACCACTCCATTCCACCTATAGTTCTATATCCATGGCTCACGCTCATGTATTGCGGTATTGCGTGAAAGTTGAAAAAGTTTGAGAATACTAAAGTATGAAACAATTGCTTGGCTGAAACTGGCATTGTGCATGATTTAAATATTTTGTGTGATGAAGATAGAGCATAGCCAGACTATATGATTTTGTAGGGATAACTTTCTTTGGCCATGTTATTTTGAGACGACATAATTGCTTTGTTAGTGTGCTTGAAGTATTACTATTCTTATGTCAATATTAAACTTTTGTCTTGAATCTTATGGATGTGAATATTCATGTCACAATAAAGAAAATTACATTGATAATTATGTTAGGTAGCATTCCACATCAAAAATTCTATTTTATCATTTACCTACTCGAGGACGAGCAGTAATTAAGCTTGGGGATGCTTGATACGTCTCCAAAGTATCTATAATTTTTGATTGTTCCATGCTATTGTATTATCTGTTTTGGATTTTTAATGGGCTTTAATATACACTTCTATATGATTTTTGGGACTAACCTACTAACCAAAGGCCCAATGCAAATTGCTGTTTTTTTTGCCTATTTCAGTGTTTCACAGAAAAGGAATACCAAACGGAGTCCAATTGACCTGAAACTCCACGGAGATTATTTTTGGACCAGAAGAATCCCACGGAGTAACGAAGACGGACCAGAAGAGCCCCGAGGCCACCACGAGGGTGGGGGGCGCGCCCTACCCCCTGGACGCACCCCTTATCTCGTGGCCGCCTCGGGGACCCCCCTTACTTGTTCCTGACTCCAACACCTCCTGTATATACCCAAACTTCCAGAAAGAAACCTTGATCGGGAGTTCCGCCGCCGCAAGCCTCTGTAGCCACCGAAATTCAATCTAGACCCGTTCCGGCACTCTGTCGGAGGGGGTGATCCCTCTCTGGTGGCCATCTTCATCTTCCCGGCGCTCTCCATGACGAGGGGGGAGTAGTTCACCCTCAGGGATGAGGGTATGTACCAATAGCTATGTGTTTGATCTCTCTCTCTCATGTTCTTGAGATGGCACGATCTTGATGTATCGCGAGCTTTGCTACTATAGTTGGATCTTATGATGTTTCTCCCCCTCAACTTTCTTGTAATGGATTGAGTTTTCCCTTTGAAGTTATCTTATCGGATTGAGTCTTTAAGGATTTGAGAACACTTGATGTATGTCTTGCATGTGCTTATCTGTGGTGACAATGGGATATCACGTGATCTACTTGATGTATGTTTTGGTGATCAACTTGTGGGTTCCGTGACCTTGGGAGTCTATGCATAGGGGTTGGCACACGTTTTCGTCTTGACTCTCCGGTAGAAACTTTGGGGCACTCTTTAAAGTCTTTGTGTTGGTTGAATAGATGAATCTGAGATTGTGTGATGCATATCGTATAATCATGCCCACGGATACTTGAGGTGATGATACGTCCAAAATGCATCACTATTTTATATCGTAATTTATCCTTATTCGTTGATATATTTCACGTTATGATGATGTTCTTATGTTGTTTTGGCCTATTTTACACAGTTTGCAACTTTCCGATGCCGAAACCACAGACGCAGGATTCAGCAGTAAAAAAGTGGACGCTAAGTTGCAGAAGAAGAATACCTCCAAATTACCTGAAAATCGACGGGAGATATTTTCCAGACGGATCACGAATGCACGCGAAAGGGCAACCAGAGGGGGGCCACAGGGTGTCCAGGCGCCCTAGGGGCGCGCCCCCCTGGCTGCGTCGGGGGGGGGGGGGGGGGGGGGG